>ONZH01008838.1:0-167715 GCA_900303285.1 Rhinella marina
TATACAGATTTATATACCGATGTGTATACACATAAATATATATACACTGATGTATACACGCCTATATACAGATTTATATATACCGATGTGTATACACATAAATATATATACACTGATGTATACACGCCTATATACAGATTTATATACACGATGTGTATACACATAAATATATATATACACTGATGTATACACGCCTATATACAGATTTATATACACCGATGTGTATACACATAAATATATTTATAGGCACAGATGTATATACACACACACACACACATATATATAGATTTATAGATACAGATGTATATACATAGATGTATATAAATGATTATATATATATACATACATATACAGATACATATACAGATAGATACACACACACATATATATATATATACTTATACAGATACATATACAGATAGATACACACACACATATATATATATACATATACAGATACATATACAGATAGATACACACACACATATATTATATATATAGAGAGAGAGAGAGGGAGAGAGAGAGAGAGAGAGAGAGAGAGAGAGAGAGAGAGATACACATATATATACACACACACACACACACATATATATATATATATATATATATATATATATATAGATAGATATATAGATAACACACACACACACACACATATATATATATATATATATATATACACACACATATAGATACACACACAAACACATATATATATATATATATATATATATATAGATTTATAGATACAGATGTATATAAATGATTATATATATATACATATACAGATAGATACACACACATATATATATATAGAGAGAGAGATACACACATATATATATAGATAACACACACACACATATATATATACACACACATATAGAGAGATACACACACAAACACACATATATATACACACAAACATATAGAGATAGATAGATAGACACACACACATACATTTACATTTACTTTTTACTTTTATGGCTTCTACAAGGGGACCGTCACCAGACGCGAGTCTCCTTGCTCCTTGAAGCTGCACAGTCCAGTCAGAGCCGGGGCTGGCAGCGCGGCAAAATTACTTACAGACTGGGCATGCGCTGCTCTGCAGCGCTGGAGAAGCTGCGCAGGCGCAGTGTGAATGAAGACATGGACGAGCTTTCTCAGAAGCTCCTCCATGTCGCGTGCAGCCATGGACGAAGTGGCTGAGCGCCAGAGCGGGGCTCAGGGGGCGGAGCTTACAATACTATATTTTCCATAAGGATTTTTTAAATAAAGTATATTTATGATCTTTCTTTTACACTGCCCCCAACCATGTAAAATAATGTTGAAATATAGTGGCCAACCCCTTTAAATAAACAAAGTATACATGTTTAGTATCCAATAAAAAGAGCGAATATACGCTGTACAATGGATGGCACTCACCAGCTTCTTTCTTGTTCAGAGTATACTTTATTCGCAATACCAGGTCTTCTTCTGACTAATTTATCTTTTATAGTATGACATCTCCTAAAGGTGACTAGAGGTCTCTTCTCAACCAAGTTGCCCAAACTTTTGTCCTTCTCCAAAATCGACCAATTATTCAAAATGGCTCTACGTATCACATCGGACATAGGACTATATTTGAAAGAGAAAGTGAAACGATTATCCCCTGTTGTACCAGACCTTAAACATTTCTTATTACCTCTTAATAGATCATCCTGAGAGAAGGTACCTGGTTAGGGGAACAATTACCATCAGGGAACTTTAAATGTGGCAATTGTGCTTATTGCAAGTATAATGCCCAATCTAAATACCTGAATTTTGGTGGGATTCAATTTAAGGTGAAGGATTTTATATCATGTAAGACAAAATATGTGGTATATCTGATTTTGTGCCGATGTGGCCGTTTTTATATAGGGAAAACGATTTGTTGCCTATATGAACGTATCAGGGAACACATTGGTTCCATCTCTTCAGGAAAAGGGTGTCCTCGCCTGATAGAAAACGTAAATACTGAACATGCTGGTGATACGAGATGTCTGCAGTTCTCAGGGATTGAAGTGGTTAAAACACCAGATAGGGGAGGAGATAGGAATCGTGTCCTCTTGCAGAGAGAAGCAAAGTGGATAATGCGAACAGAAGCTATGGGTGCCTTGGGTCAAATGATCGCAATGATTTAAGTGTTTTTATAGGAGATTAAGTTGTTATAATATTAATTTTGTAATATGTAATAAAGTTTGTTGATATTTGTCTCAATTACCTGCAGTATGTTGCTATTCGCTGTGTTGTCAATGATGTTGTATAAGAGGAGGGATTAACGTACCTACGTTATTGCGTAGCGGTTTGAGAAAGTGCAGGCAGCGCGAAACGGCCGTCACCACTGATCCTCGCATGTTGTAATGTGGCGTCTGCCCCCTCACCCTGTATTGTGAATATTGCGAATAAAGTATGCTCTGAACAAGAAAGAAGCTGGTGAGTGCCATCCATCATATAGCGTATATTCGTTCTTTTTATTGGATCCACTACGGACTTTACTCTAAGTGGATAGAGCACCTTTTCCGTGCTGTGTACACCTGTACCCATTTGTACGCATTTGGTTCGCATCTAGCGAATGCGTGTGCTAATATGACTCTTTACATATGCTCTTAGCAGTGCAGTCATTTGCTATTGTTTTCTCTTTTTTGGTTTATACATGTTTAGTATTGTTGCGTCCATAACACCTCTAACCTGCTCTACATAAACAGCATTTGATCTAACCTGTCAGATGACCGTTGTAATTAACAAAAAATTAAAAAAACAGTGTCAAAACAGATATTTTTTTTTTACCTTGCCTTACAAAAAGTGTAATATAGAGCAACCAAAAATCATATGTACCCTAAAATAGCACCAACAAAACTGCCACCTTATCCCGTTATTTCCAAAATGGCTCACTTTTAGGGGTGCATCAGGGGGTCTTCAAATGTGACACGACAACTTAAAATTTTCCCAGTGAAATCTGCCATCGAAAATCCATATGGCGTTTTTTTTCCTTCTGCGCCCTGCCGTGTGCCCGAACAGCAGTTTACGATCACAAATGGGGTGTTTCTACAGAATCAGGGTAATAAATATTGAGTTTTGTTTGGCTGTTAACCCTTGCTTTATTACTGGAAAAATGGATTAAAATGGAACATCTGTCAAAAAAGTGAAATTCTGAAATTTCATCTACATTTTCCTTTAATTCATGTGGAACACCTAAAGGGTTAACAAAGTTTGTAAAATCATTTGTGAATACCTTGAGGGGTGTAGTTTCTAAAATGGGGTCATTTGTTGGAGGTTTCTATTATGTAAGCCTCACAAAGTGACTTCAGATCTGAACTGGTCCTTAAAAAGTGGGTTTTGGAAATTTTCTGAAAAATTTTAAGATTTGCTTCTAAACTTATAAGTAGAGATGAGCGAGCACTAAAATGCTCGGGTGCTCGTTATTCGAGTCGAATTTTTCCCGATGCTCAGGTGCTCGTTTCGAATAAAGAACCCCATTGAAGTCAATGGGAGACTCGAGCATTTTTTGCAGGGGATCAAGGCTCTGCCTAAGGAAGGCTGGGTGAAAACCTGGAAACCTCAGAAAATGATGGAAACACCACGGAAATGGACATGAAACAGCAGGGGCAGCATGCATGGATGCCTCTGAGGCTGCCTAATCCCACCATTACCCCAAATTCTCAGGCAACAGCCTGGTGGTGACCCTCAAGGCAATTGTGCTCACCCAGACCATAAAAATTTAGCGTGGCCCTGTATGGCTATGACTACAGAGTGACCAAGTTACACTGCAGGAGCAGGTGAAGCACATAAAAATTTACAGTGGCCCTGTATGGCTGTGAATACAGAGTGACCGAGTTACAGTGCAGGAGCCGGCGAAGCACATAAAAATTTAGCGTGACCCTGTATGGCTGTGACTACAGAGTGACCGAGTTACAGTACAGGAGCAGGCGAAGCACATAAAAATTTATTGAGGCCCTGTATGGCTGTGACTACAGAGTGCCCGAGTTACAGTACAGGAGCAGGAGAAGCACATAAAAATTTATCGTGGCCCTGTATGGCTGTGACAACAGAGTGACCGAGTTACAGTGCAGGAGCAGGCGAAGCACATAAAAATTTAGCGTGACCCTGTGTGGCTGTGACTACAGAGTGACCGAGTTACAGTGCAGGAGCAGGCGAAGCACATAAAAATTTATTGAGGCCCTGTATGGCTGTGGCTACAGAGTGACCGAGCTACAGTGCAGGAGAAGGCGAAGCACATAAAAATTTAGCGTGACCCTGTATGGCTGTGACTACAGAGTGACCGAGTTACAGTGCAGGAGCAGGCAAAGCACATAAAAATTTATTGAGGCCCTGTATGGCTGTGACTACAGAGTGACCGAGTTACAGTACAGGAGCAGGCGAAGCACATAAAAATTTATCGTGGCCCTGTATGGCTGTGACAACAGAGTGACCTAGTTACAGTGCAGGAGCAGGCGAAGCACATAAAAATTTAGCGTGACCCTGTGTGGCTGTGACTACAGAGTGACCGAGTTACAGTGCAGGAGCAGGCGAAGCACATAAAAATTTATTGAGGCCCTGTATGGCTGTGACTACAGAGTGACCGAGCTACAGTGCAGGAGAAGGCGAAGCACATAAAAATTTAGCGTGACCCTGTATGGCTGTGACTACAGAGTGACCGAGTTACAGTGCAGGAGCAGGCGAAGCACATAAAAATTTATTGAGGCCCTGTATGGCTGTGACTACAGAGTGACCGAGTTACAGCGCAGGAGCAGGCGAAGCACATAAAAATTTATCGTGGCCCTGTATGGCTATGACAACAGAGTGACCGAGTTACAGCGCAGGAGCAGGCGAAGCACATAAAAATTTAGCGTGACCCTGTATGGCTGTGACTACAGAGTGACCGAGTTACAGTGCAGGAGCAGGCGAAGCACATAAAAATTTAGCGTGACCCTGTATGGCTGTGACTACAGAGTGACCGAGTTACAGTGCAGGAGCAGGCGAAGTACATAAAAATTTATCGTGGCCCTGTATGGCTGTGACTACAGAGTGACCGAGTTACAGTGCAGGAGCAGGCGAAGCACATAAAAATTTAGCGTGACCCTGTATGCGTGTGACTACAGAGTGACCGAGTTACAGTACAGGAGCAGGCGAAGCACATAAAAATTTATCGTGGCCCTGTATGGCAGTGACTACAGAGTGACCGAGTTACAGTGCAGGAGCAGGCGAAGCACATAAAAATTTATCGTGGCCCTGTATGGCAGCAGTGACAACAGAGTGATCGAGTTAGACTGAGGTAGCAGGTGAACCACCCAAAAATTTAGCCTGACACAGCATGGTGGTGACACCACCAATGCCTTTGTCCGACTTAGATTGCAGTCAAATGGCTGTAGGTGAGCCTCCCAAAATTTTTTTTTTGGAGTGTGTGAAGTCGACCCTCCGAAAAAAAAATTTTTTGTGTCTGTGGTTGACGATACTGAAAAATTGTTTTAGAGTGTCTGTAGTTGACGCTCCTGAAAAATTGTTTTAGAGTGTCTGTAGTTGACGCTCCCGAAAAATGGTTTTAGAGTGTCTGTAGTTGATGCTCCGGAAAAATTGTTTGGAGAGAGGGCCTGTAGGTGGCCCTCCGGAAACATTGTCTTAAAAGAGTGCCAGTTGGCCCTCTAAAAAATTCCCTTTTGGGTCAGCGTTTGGCAATGAAGAGAAGGAGGGGGAGGAGGAGTAGAGGAGAGGAGAGGAATCGGATACATAAGGAATCTTATTCTTTAGCTGCTTTCCCCCAGAGGAGATTTGAATTCCGGTGAAATCCAGGCTTTGTTCATTTTAATAAGCATCAGCCTGTCAGCGCTGTCAGTTGACAGGCGTGTACGCTTATCGGTGATGATGCCACCAGCTGCACTGAATACCCGCTCTGACAACACGCTAGCGGCAGGGCAGGCCAGCACCTCCAAGGCGTACAGCACCAGTTCAGGCCACGTGTCCAGCTTTGAAACCCAGTAGTTGTATGGAGCAGAGTGATCACGCAGGACGTTGGTATGGTCACCTAGGTACTCCCTCACCATCTTTCTGTACAGCTCCCCCCTACTCTGCCTAGACTGGGGACAGGTGACAGTGTCTTGCTGGGGTGACATAAAACTGGTAAAGGCCTTGGAGAGCGTTCCCCTGCCAGTGCTGGACAAGCTGCCTGCTCGCCTCCTCTCCCCCGCTACTTGGCCCACAGAACCACGCCCTCTGCCGCTAGCAGCATCAGATGGGAAGGATTGTTTCAGCTTGTGCACCAGGGCCTGTTGGTATTGATTCACTCTCATACTCCTTTCCTCTACAGGGATGAGAGTGGAAAGGTTCTGCTTGTACCGTGGGTCCAGGAGAGTGAACACCCAGTAATCGGTGTTTGAAAAAATGCTTCTAACGCGAGGGTCACGGGATAGGCAGCCTAACATGAAGTCTGCCATGTGCGCCAGAGTCCCAACACGCAAGAATTCCCTCTCCTCACTGGCCTGACTCTCCATTTCCTCCTCCTCCACCTCCTCCTCTTCAGCCCATACACACTCAAGAGTTAAGAAGGACTGAGCATTGGTACCCTCTTCTGTCTCACCAACATTCTCTGCCTGGCTTGAGGTTCAGCGGTGCCAGCCACAGATCGGCCGTGATGCCCTGTAACAGCTCTTGGACGGTGTGCCTTTTGTCACCTAAGCTCAGCAGTTTGAGCACCGCCTGCTGGTGCTTACCCACGGCACTGCTGCTGCCCCTAGAGCTACCGACTGAAGGTGCCGTGCCCACGGATGGTAATTCGGAGGAGGAGGAGGTGGGGTTGGAGGAAGAGGCATAGTACATCTGAGAAACCGTGACCGAGGTAGGCCCCGCAATCCTCGGTGTGGGCAGTACATGAGCGGCCCCAGGGTCAGACTCGGTCCCAGCCTCCACCAAGTTAACCCAATGTGCCGTCAGTGAGATATAGTGTCCCTGCCCGGCAGCACTTGTCCACGTGTCCGTGGTTAGGTGGACCTTATCACTAACCGCGTTGGTCAGGGCATGGATGATGTTCTCTGACACGTGCTGGTGTAGAGCTGGGATGGCACATCGGGAAAAATAGTGGCGGCTGGGGACCAAGTACCGAGGGACAGCCACCGCCATCAGGTTGTGGAAAGCCTCAGTCTCTACCAGTCTATAGGGCAGCATCCCCAGGCTCAACAATTTGGAGATGTGGACTTTTAGTGCTTGTGCATGTGGGTGGCTGGAATTGTATTTGCGCTTGCGCTCAAATGTCTGCTGCAAAGACAGCTGAACGCTGCGCTGGGACACATTGGTGGAGGTTGTGGAGGATCATGGAGGTGAAGGGGTGGTTGTAGGGCGGGAGGCGCTTGTGCCGGGGTCCTGGGCGGGGGGTTGACACAGGGGAAGGGGCAGTGGTGTGACCGGCAGGAGGTGAACGGCCTTGGTTCCACTGAGTCGGGTGTTTAGCACTCATATGCCTGCACATGCTGGTAGTGGTTAGGCTGGTAGTGGTGGCTCCCCTGCTGATCCTGGTGTGGCACAGGTTGCACACCACAGTCCGTCGGTCATCCTCACTTTCTTTAAAAAACCTCCAGACTTGCGAACATCTAGGCCTCGGCACGGGAGCTTGACTCTGTGAAACAGTTGCTGATCTACCTGCTCTGGCCCTGCTTCTACCTCTGGCCACCCCACTGCCTTTTCCAACCTGTTCTGGTGCTGCACTTGCCTCCCCCTCAGAAGCACTGTCTTGAGTTGGATTACCAACCCAGCTCGGGTCAGTCACCTCATCATCCACCAGCTCTTCCTCCGATTCCTCACTCTGCTCCCCCCTCGGACTTACTGCCCTGACAACAATGTCACTGTCTGACAACCGTGTCTCATCATCATTATCATCCGACACCTCTTCACACACTACTTGCACTAAGTCCACACTCTCATCACCCACAGACTGTGAAAGTTCTAAATTTTGGGCATCGGGACAGAGCAACTGCTCAGGTTGCTCTTGAGCAGTGGTTTGTGTCTCTGGGTAGGGTCCTGAAAAGAGTTCCTGTGAGTATGCCAGGTCTGAATCCATATTTTCATGGGGGGGGGCAGACTGGGGGGAAGGAGGTTGAGCTGGAGGAGCCAGAGGTCTACTCCCTTGGCTAGAGTGGGTGGGCTGCGTGGAAGACTGGGTGGTGGATAAATTACTGGACGCATTGTCCGCTATCCACGTCATCACCTGTTCGCACTGTTGTGGTTTCAATAGTGGTGTACCACGTGACCTTGTAAGTTGCGAGATGAAGCTAGGGAGCAAAACTCTGCGGCGTTCCACTGCTCCCTCATCAGCATGTACAGTGTCACCCTGCCCAGGACCACGGCCTCTGCCCCCTACACTACTTGAACGCCCACGCCCTCGACCCTTAGCCCTTGGGTTCAACATTTTGTATATTCACCAAACTGTCGAGTTAATATCTGAGGCCAAAACCGTATTCAGTAGACAGTAGAATTACTATCTGAGGCAAAAAAATGTAGTCTTTAGACTCCAGCTATTGCACCGCAAACCACTCAATTTTGCACTGGACTGTAGTTTATATAACTGAGGATAAAAACGTATTCTCTAGACTGCGGCTAGTGTATAGCACACCTCACAATTGTTCACTGGACTGTAGTTTATATAATTGAGTGAAAAAAATTATTCTCCAGACTGCGGCTAGTGTATCGCACACCTCACAATTGTTCACTGGACTGTAGTTTATATAATTGAGTGAAAGAAAAATATTCTCTAGACTGCGGCTAATGTATCGCACACCTCACAATTGTTCACTGGACTGTAGTTTATATAATTGAGTGAAAAAAATTATTCTCTAGACTGCGGCTAGTGTATCACACACCTCACAATTGTTCACTGGACTGTAGTTTATATAATTGAGTGAAAAAAACGTATTCTCTAGACTACGGCTAGTGTATCGCACAACTCACAATTGTTCACTTGACTGTAGTTTATATAATTGAGTGAAAAAAAATTATTCTCTAGACTGCGGCTAGTGTATCGCACACCTCACAATTGTTCACTGGACTGTAGTTTATATAACTGAGTGAAAAAAAACGTATTCTCTAGACTGCGACTAGTGTATCGCACACCTCACAATTGTTCACTGGACTGTAGTTTATATAATTGAGTGAAAAAAAATACTCATGTTATGGCGAGCAGGTAAACAATGAGAGGAGGCAGCCCTGGCACGGCGCGCGCCTTCTCCTCAAACAGCTGATTGGCGGGGGTGCCTAGTTTCGGACCCCCGCCGATTTGATATTGATGACCTATCCTGAGGATAGGTCATCAATAAATATAACTTGGACAACCTCTTTAACTTAAAAACACAATTTACACAATAGGTTATTTTCCGAGGACACATTCCTTTTAATTAGTTTAATTGATTTGTTCATTTCTATTCAGAATTGGCACATGAGGAGAAATGTTGGGCAATTTGAGTATATAACTCTTCTTAACCTAAGTTAACCTAACCTGAGTTCACTAAAAGTTGCCAGTTTATTTCAATACTGCATTTTGGTCTTGTTCCAGTTATGCAACAGGAACTCTGGGCGTGATTTTAAATTAGACACAGGGCTGCTCCAATTTGTCTAATACTCCTTTCTGCTCTGAATCCTTAAGGCATAAAAATATCCGTTTCAAGACGCGATTTTAAGCTGAAGGACTGGAGAACTTGGGGATCCTTTTACATGTGATTGTTGTAGACCAGGAGATGGAACCTGGCCTGGTCCCCTAATCGTACGGAGCAAAACCATTAATGGTGAGCTGGAATGTGTTTGTTTCTCTGTCTTTCAGTTTAGCAAGTCATATGATCTGCTGTATCAGGATATACGGTATTACTTCAAGACTTAAAGGGCCCGTGCAGGGGTTTTATATTGATGATCTATCCTCAGGATAGGTCATCAATATCAGATTGGTTGGAGTCTGTATTGATAAGTGATTGCTCCAAAGTCACCTTCAAACATTTTGTTTTCTGCTGGACCCTTGATGCCCATTTTTGTGTCGGGGCTTGAGTGTGACTCAGAAGTCAAGCCAGCGCTACCTATATGGCCTCTAGTGCAGGGAATTGGTTTGTGTGAAGATGTATTTTTATATGAGTACTAAATAAAGACTGAAGATTTTTATTCTCCATCTCAGTGTTGGACATTTTTCCTTGTTTTCCTGTCGGGGCTTGAGTCCATCAGAGGATCATGTGGTTCTTTGGTTGGCCAATATTACTTTATGTATTGATGTATCCTTCCGCACCTTACCTCTTGGCCTAACACATGTGTCCCAAGCTCAGTAACCCGAGATCACCAGCTTTTCAAAAAGAATCGCACTACACTATCAGGTGCTGTTTATGTATTACATTTGTATCATGAGAAATTTGATCCCTTTAACACCTTAAGGACCAGGCCATTTTTAGCAAATCTGACATGTCTCACTTTATGTGGTGATAACTTTAGAACGCTTTTACTTATCCAGGCCATTCTGAGATTGTTTGCTCGTCACATATTGTACTTCATGACAGTGGTAAATTTGAGTCAAAATATTTCATTCTTATTTATAAAAAAAATACCAAATTTACCAAAAATTTAGAAAAATTTGCAAATTTCCAAATGTCAATTTCTCTACTTTTAAAATACATAGTAATGCCTCCAAAAATAGTTATGACTTTACATTCCCCATGTGTCTACGTCAGGTTTGGATCACTTTGAAAATGACATTTTATTTTTTTTGGGATGTTAGAAGGCTTAGAAATTTAGAAGCAAATCTTGAAAGTTTTCACAAAATTTCCAAAACCCACTTTTTAAGGACCAGTTCAGGTTTGAAGTCACTTTGTGAGGCCTCCATCATAGAAACCACCCAAAAATGACCCCATTTTAGAAACTACACCCCTCAAGGTATTCAAAACTGATTTTACAAACGTTATTAACCCTTTAGGTGTTCCACAAGAATTAAAGGAAAATGTAGCCAAAATTTCCGAATTTCACTTTTTTGGCAGATTTTACATATGAATCATTTTATTCTGAGAATAAAGCAAGGGTTAACTGCCAAACAAAACTCAGTAATTATTACCCTGATTCTGTAGTTTACAGAAATGCCCCATTTGTCATCGTAAACTGCTGTACAGGCACACGGCAGGGCGCAGAAGGAAAGGAATGCCAGGGCAGATTTCACTGGAAAAAGTTTAAGTTGCCATGTCACATTTGATGCACCCCTAGAGTAGGAAACTCCAAAAAACTGACCCCATTTTGGAAACTATGGGATAAGTTGGCAGTTTTGTTAGTGCTATTTTAGGGTACATATGATTTTTGGTAGCTCTATATTACACTTTTTGTGAGGCAAGGTAACAAAAACTAGCAGTTTTGGCATTGTTTTTATTTTTTGTTATTTACAATATTCATCTGACAGGTTAGATCGTGTGATATTTTTATAGAGCAGGTCGTTACGGACGTGGCAATATCTAATATGTATACTTTTTTTTATTTATTTAAGTTTTACACAATATTTTTGAAGCACAAAAAAAAACACATTTTAGTGTCTCCATAGTCAGAGAGCTGTAATTTTTTAATTTTTGGGCGATTGTCTCAGGTAGGGGCTCATTTTTTGCGGGATGAGATGACGATTAGATTGGTACTATTTTGGGGGCATACGCTTTTTTGATCACTTGGTATTACATTTTTTGTGATGAAATGTGACAAAAAATGCCTTTTTTTTAGACAGTTTTTATTTTTTATTTTTTACAGTGTTCACCTGAGGGGAGAGATCATGCTATATTTTTGTAGAGAAGGTTTTTACGGATGTGGCGATACCTAACATGTATACTTATTTTTATTTATTTAAGTTTTACACAATAATATCCTTTTTGAAACAAAAAAAAAATCATGCTTTAGGGTCTGCATAGTCAGAGAGCTGTAGTTTTTTTATTTTTTGCGGGATGAGATGACGATTAGATTGGTACTATTTTTGGGGGCATACGCTTTTTTGATCGCATGGTATTACATTTTTTGTGATGAAATGTGACAAAAAATGACTTTTTTTAGACAGTTTTTTTTTTTTTTACGGTGTTGACCGGGCGGGCTGGATCATGTGATATTTTAATAAAGCAGGTTTTTACGGACGTGGCGATACCTAATATGTATATATATATTTTTTTTTCTATTTTTATGTTTTTCTTTATGGGGAAGGGGCTTTTTTTTATTGAAACTTTATTATTTTTTTTTTATTTTTTTATTTTTTGTTAAAAGACTTTTATTTAACTTTTTTTTTAACATTTCACTTATGTCCCAGTAAGGGACTTTAACATTTCAGGGTCTGATCCCTGATTGAATGCAGCACAATACATCTGTATTGTGCTGCATTCAACTGTCAGCATCTCACACTGTGAGACGCTGACCGTTGCCTAGGAGACCCATCGCTGTGGCTGGGTCTCCTGGTCTTCCGTAGATGGGAGTCCCGATGCCTCTGGGCAAGGCATTGGGGCTTCCATCTCAACCATCGGGCACCCCCCCCACCGCCTCACGGGAACTCGATGGTTTTAAAAGCTGCCGCAATTGCCTTGTATGCCGTGGTCAGCGTGACCGCGGCATACAAGGGGTTAATCCGCCGGCATCGGTGTAATCACCGGTGCAGGCGGATACAGCAGAGGCCCGACTGTTAGTATCAGCCGGGCCCCTGCTGCAGATTGCGGCAGCCGGGCAGCAGCAGCACCTTAACCCTAGGACGAGAATGCTCATCCTAGAGCGTTAGGTAACGCCATATTAGGACGAGCATTCTCGTCCGAGGTCAGCAAGGTGTTAAAGGGTTTTCCAAGACATTAATACTGATGACCTATCCTCTAAAAAGGTCATCAGTATCTGATCAGTGGGGGTCCGACACCAAGAACACCTCCCACCGATCAGCTGTTTGAGAAGGCACCGGAACTCCTATTAGCATATTGGCCTTCTCTGTGCTCACCAAGCACAGAGCGGTCCTTAGTATAGCGGTTGTGCTTGGCATCGCGCTCAGTCCCATTCACTTCTATGGGGCTGAGAGAAGACCGTAAAAATACTGCGAGGGCCACTGCTTTCTCAAAAAACTGATTGGCGGGGGTCCCAGGTGTTGGACCCCAACGGATCAGATACTGATGACTTATCTAGAGGATAGGTCATTATTATGAAAGTCTAAGAAAATTAATTTAATGAAATTTGCAGAAAGGTAAGGGTGGGTTCATTTGTATACTCTTTGATTGTTGGAATATTCATGGTTATAGATTTGTAGGAATGATTAATAAGGAATTACATTGTGAAATCAAATATCAGGAGAAGAAAAAAATATATTAATGTAAACTACGTTAGAACCCCTTTAGACACCTTGGGGGAGATTTACGTATCACATTGGTGTAAAGTAGAACTGGCTTAGTTGCCCATAGCAACCAATCAGACTTCACATTTTTATTTTTTACAGCTCCTTTGGAAAATGAAAGGAGGAATATGATTGGTTGCTAAGGGCAACTAAGCCAGTTCTACTTTACACCAGTTTCATAAATGACCCCGTTTCAGTTACATTTCATTATATTTAATATCTTCATAACGTTTGAACATTTTTAAACACAAAATAGTTTGTCAGCAGATTTATACCAGGTATACCTCTTATGTTCTTTAACCGCTTGAAGGGTTTGTCTAAGATTTTCATATTAATGGACTTGAAAGTGCACCTTACCCCCCCCCCCAGAGATTTGGGTGGCTAAGATGCTGTGATACGTCTCAACTTTTATTCGGATACAAGGAACACCACAGAATTTTGGTTCGTGAAATACAATAAATGAAACAGTAGTACTAACACTTATGGACCCCTAATCGCAATCGCATGTGCACACCACTACAGTCACGGTTTAGTTCACTCATGGTTTCGGGTACCGGTAAGGGCGCTGGTCTCCAACGGAATCAAGGATTCTCCAGATGTGATGGATGGTCTCCAATGAATGGAGGGTTCAGCTGCTGTACTGGGGTTGAACAGTAAGATGGTGTAGAAGGAAGTTTTGTTTTTTCGACAGTACATGCACCGAGAATGAGGCCGATGTGCAATATCCAGGGCCCCTAAGAACAGCTCCTTAAAGGGCTTCTCCAGGAATGAAGAAAATAAAAATACTTAAATATTATTTTATTATAAATATATCCCCAAATAACTTTCATTAGTTATAATGGCTTGTTTTGTTTGGGGAGCAATCATTAGGAGAAATAAAATGGCCGTCGTCCTATTAGTACACACAAAACCTGTCCTAATCACACAGGAGGACAAGTTACTTCACAGCACTGAGGTAATGAGCCGCCTCATCCTGATCTCTACCTGTCCGGGATTACGATCCTGAATACAGGTGAATCTCTGTGGGAAGGGAGATGATGAGGAGACATGAGAGGAGGGTGGGGTGTGGCTAATAAGCAGCAGCTCTTGTATGCAGACTCCCTTACCACAGCCCCACATTACCACAGTCTGTCCTGTCCGTCTTCTCTGTTCTTCATGTTTCCTCATTTCCTACAGAGATTTAGCTGAAGATTTTATCATCTATATTCAGGATTATAATCCCTGACAAGCAGACCAGAGAGGAGGATGAGGCAGCTCTTTACATCAGTGTTGTGAAGTAACTTGTCTTCCTGTGTGATTAGGACAGGTTTTGTGTGTGCTAATAGGACGGCGGACATTTTATTTCTCCTACTGATTGCTCCCCAGACAAAACGAGCCATTATAACTAATGAAAGGTATTTCAGAAATATTTATTATAAAGTAATATTTAAGCATTTTCATTTTCCTTATTCCTGAAGAACCCCTATAAAAACATTTGTTTTTTGTCACCAACAGGAAAGGCTTCTAAGTACGGTAACTCAGGTTCAGCTTCCTCTTTCACTATAGTCTGTACTTCAGATTTGTGCAGGTGGACTTCCAGAGATCCTGCTGTGCTTCTACTCTGTAGTATTTTTGAATAATCCTATGGATATTTCCCCAGATACTTTATCTAGTAACTGACAGCAGAAGGGTATGAGGTTACTGTGGTCTATGACTACAGAGTGGCACTGGGCAGAGTCAGGGCAAAACTAGATGACAAAATTAAGACAACAGCCGCTGGGCCAGTGTCTCCTGGTACAATGGTTGAGGCTTGTCCTACATCTCCAACAGTCACTGAGGCAGATCCTCAACTGACAAACCTGACGCCACAAGTCCCTTGTAACCTGTTTCTACATGCCTCCCCATCAAAGCTTGAAAGGCTCTGGCAAGATAACACACTGAAATCATCAACAGAAATAAATGAACAAAGGTTTTAAACAGCAATACATTGTAACCCATACCACACATAGTTATTGGAGGCATAACCCTGCAGGCCAGGCTGAACGCCAGAGGTCGTGACTGTTCTCCTCTAGAATGGTTCAGTCATGCCCGGCAGAATTGGTTTGGCTGAAGCAGCCATAATATCCCTAGGGACAGTACTTACTGAGAAGTCAGAACCAGTCCACCAGTCCTCATAGTCATTGTCAAGCAGGCTAGAGTTCAAGGCTGTCAGTGTGGCTGCCTGAGAAAGAACTGATTCTTCAAACTGGCATCGCCTCAGCATATTTCGGTTTGCGCTTCGTATACTGGACTGTTGGGATATACTCATCTCACAAGTTCATAGGGCTCATTTTCCCAGTGTTCACTTAGTTTTCCCCCTGACCATTGATCTCCTGTCTGCATGGGTTCCTCCTGAATTGGGGCTCTGGCTGCATTACTGTAGTTTTCTCCTGTATCTGCTGCCTCACTAGTTGATGAATGGCTTTAAGCCATTATTTATGTTCACGCACCCAGGATGCTCTAGACTTCTTCCTGCTACTCTAAACTCATCTCCACAATGTCCCACCTATCCAAACAGGAGTGTATAAGGGGTGTACCCAGTAGTGGTGTGGACTCGGTGGGTATATGTCCAAACTAACTCAGGTAGATATTTAGGCCAGTGAAACTTTTTATCTCCTTCTAGAGTTCACAACATTTGTAAGAGTTCTATTTTAGCGTTCACACGCTCTGTTGCCCTGAGGATAGTACAGCGTGGTCCTGGACTTCCCAATACCATGTAGTCTATGTAGCTCTTACATGACTCTTCCCTGAAAACAGGGAGTTATTACATAAGCTCCTTCTTACACCTAACATTCTGCAGGATCTAGATCTATCATGATCTGAACTCAAAAATGGCCTGAATAGCAGGTCAGTCAAGTTATATTTGTTGGCTAAGTTCTAGTTCTATGCCCATGGGGACAAAGCAACCAAGTTTATGCTGTCTCAGTTGATGAAAAGGAAAGCGTAATCTTATATCCATAGTATCCAATCAACCTCAGCTCAATCACTACTCCATACTAACTAGACAGTATACTAACTAGACAGCAGCCAGGTTTACTGAATATTATTATACTCAACTTTATAATATTAGGCCCCAACATCACAAGCTGATATAAATGATAGGATTGCTACCATAGACAACTGTTACATTCATTGGCAATGCTGTCTGTTTCAACAAATAAGGAAATCTAATTTTGCCAATAAGATAATGGGTTGCATCAAAAGAGGCATAGATGCCCGTGATGAGAACATAGTCCTGCCACTTTACACATCACTAGTCAGACCACACATGGAGTACTGAGTACAGTTCTGGGCTCCTGTGAACAAGGCAGACATAGCAGAGCTGGAGAGGGTTCAGAGGAGGGCAACTAAAGTCATAGCTGGAATGGGTGGACTACAGTACCCAGAAAGATTATCAAAATTAGGGTTATTCACTTTAGAAAAAAGACGACTGAGGGGAGATCTAATAACTATGTATAAATATATCAGGGGTCAGTACAGAGATCTCTCCCATGATCTCTTTATCCCAAGTACAGTGACCATGACGAGGGGACATCCTCTGCACCTGGAGGAAAGAAGGTTTGTTCACAAAAATAGAAGAGGATTCTTTACAGTAAGAGCAGTGAGACTATGGAACTCTCTGCCTGAGGAGGTGGTGATGGTAAGTTCACTAAAAGAGTTCAAGAGGGGTCTGGATGTATTTCTGGAGGGTAATAATATTACAGGTTATAGTTACTAGATATGGGTTGTTGTTGATCCAGGGAGTTATTCTGATGCCTGATTGGAGTCGGGAAGGAATTTTTTCCCCTAAAGTGAGGAAAATTGGCTTCTACCGCACAGGGGTTTTTTGCCTTCCTCTGGATCAACTTGTAGGAAAACAGGTCGAACTGGATGGATAGATGTCTTTTTTTTTCGGCCTTATAAACTATGTTACTATGTTACTATGTTACATTTGCGAAGCTCACTAGAGCTTTAAAAACCACCCCACTACATAAGAGCCCTGGCCCAGATGGACTGCCCACAAAATATTATGACACATTTAAGAAGTTGTTACTCCCCAAGCTTCTAACTGTGTGCAACTCCACCCGCATATCCTGGCGGCCCAGATTACTATTATCCCCAAGGAGGGCAAAGACCCGACACTTTGTGCTAGCCAATGCTCAATATTCTTGCTCAATAGTGATCTAAAATTGTTTGCTGAAATGCTGGCTCTGAGGATTCAACCTTTGCTGCCTCAGTTGGTTAACATGGCGCAAATGGGGTTTGTGACCGTCCGTGAGGGCCGTATGAATACTTGCCGACTCTTACATATTATTCATTACTCACACCAATCTTCTGCACCTATGGCAGAAGACACTGAGAAGGCTTTTGAAAGGGTGGTTTGGGTGTTTGTGCAGAGGGCTCTTCATGCTTTTCACCTTCTGGTGAAACTCAAAGATGTCATCATGGCAATGTATAAGAGCCCTAGTACGAGATTGTTTGTAAACCGTGTCCTGTCCCCCTCTTCTGATATCAGTAATGGGACTAGACAAGGGTGCCCTCTGTCCCCTTTGCTGTTTGTACTCACCATTGAATCTCTCTTGAAGGCATTCCAGAGAGATACTAGGGTGAAGGGCATCCAACATACTACTCATACTCAGGCTGCGTTTGCAGATGATTTTTTGCTAATCATAACAAACCCCACTGCGGCCTTCCCAGTTGTGCTCGCCACGTTAGATCACTTTGAGATAAATCTCAACAAATCTCAGATATTAAATATGAATTTAAACCCTGACACCCAAAGTATTTTGGAAAGTTGCACCCCCTTTGTCTGGACTACCAGACATAACACTTTCTTAGGTATACAGCAACCTGCCCACCCATCTTCCCTCTTTTCAGCTAACTATAAAGATCTACCAGATGAAATTACCTCCACGCTATATTTGTGGGACATTCCATTCACCTCCTGGTTTGGGCGCAGGTCCCTGCTTAAGACAGTGATCCTTCCAAAAATGTTATATTATTTATAGGTTCTTCCCATTTCTCTTCCCCGTTCTTATTTCTTGCAATTTGAAAGGATATTTTCCTGGTTTCTGTTGCATAACTCATGTCCTAGACTATCTCTCTCCTGATTAACTCAAGCTACTAGTTGAGGGGGTATGAGTGTCCCAGATATTTTCTCCTACTATAGAGCAATACAAGATTTAAGAGCACTGGAGTGGCTAAGAGATGCCCCGGATAGGTTGGACATATCTGCTGCACAATCTTTGTCCAGACAACTGCCAATTTGCTCCTTGCTACTGCTCAAAACACACTCGATGAACATCTCACAGTACACCACCAATCCTATGACTGGTAGCACAGCCAGATTTTGGCACAATGCATCGGCTAAGACCCTGCTGCAAATAAGAGATGCTTTGTGGCATTCCCCTGTGACATTCCAGTCATCGCTGTCAGCTCTTAGCAAACTTAATGTTTCACCACTTAAAGAGTTCTTCAGAGAAGGCAATTGTACTCTGTCAGCAGACTCTGACAAGTCATTCCCTCTCATATTTCCAAGTATCACATATTTTGTGTTATGTCAAAGATCCACAATTGACACAGTCAACCTCCCCCTCTTTTTTGAAAATAATGTGCTCTCTGTTAAGGAACCGACCAAGAAAATCTCTGCTGTATACTCTTTACTAGTGTCAGAGCAACTACCCTCAACACCTTCCTTTATTAGGCAGTGGAAAGCAGACATTTACAAAACAAGACGTGCAATATTTGCAGTCCCAGACCCCAAAAATTTCCAGATGTGTCAGGCTACAAAACTATTATAAGCTACTGTACTAATAAGGTGGTGCTACAACCCAGTCTGCTTAAAGAAGATGTACCCTTCTGCTTCCCCACTTTGTTGGAGATGGTGGCACAGAGATGGGCACTTTTATACACATATGGTGGACATGCCCCCTACTTTTGCAATACTGAGAAGATGTATGTTCCATGTGACAAGAAAGTAGCCCCCCACACCCCAATTCTATCTTAGATATACCAAAACAGTATATCATTATATTATCATATTACATTCTGGGCATGGAAAACATTACTGTTTCATGGGTGTTCAGCTCCACCCTGTGTGTAGGCATGAAATTTTAGGCGTGTATCCCAAATGTCCTCATTATCTAGACACAGTTCTGACGTAGGTCAACTTCACAGCTGACCAGCAACTTCAGAAGCAAAGAAGAAAGAAGCACCAGAAGTTCATATTAGGCCCCGTTCAGAAAGCCGTATTTTTGCGGGTCCGCATTACTGTGGACCCGCAAAAATACGGGGGCCACCCGGCGTGTGTTCCGCAGCACTCGGAACACACGCCGGGCGGCCCCATTGAAGATGCCTATACTTGTCCATGCGTATGTTCTATCTTTTCTTGCTGAGCCGCGGCGAAGGTGAATGGGCCCTCCCCTATTCTGCAAATTTGCGGAATAGGTGCGGACCCGTTTACACGGTCGTGTGAACGGGCCCTAAGGGTAATGTGGACCTTGATCCAGAGTCAGCAACGTCAAAAAAGAAGGGATCAGAGCACTCCACAATTGAAGAAGAAACTGCTGTGTGTTTATTCACCTGTGCCCATGGGAACATTTCAGCTCCCACATGAAATAAAAAGCTCCATGTGGGAGATTAAACATTGCTATGGACACAGATGCATAAACACACAGAGGTTTCTTCATCAATATTGGAGTGCTATTAGTGTTGAGCGAGCACCTCTGTGCTCGTATGCTCGGGTGCTCTGGCCGAGCACTAGGGGGTGCTCGAGTGCTTGGCCGAGCACCCGAGCATAATGTTAGTCAATGGGACTAAACCAGGCACCCCCCGCTCGGAAGAGGAGAGGGTGTCTGGTTAATAGAAAAAGGTCAGAATCGCGACTTCTCCTCTTTTACTCCTTTCACTCATAAAAGTATGCTAATTAACTGAATTTGTACGCATTAGCGCACAATGCGGAGCATTAGCATACAAATTTGTACGCATTAGCATACAATGTGTAGCATTAGCGTACAAATCAACATTACAGTGAATGCCAGTACTCTCCCGCACGTGCGGGGAAGAGACTCAAGCATTGCGCTCGAGTATACTCGATGTTTGACCGAACACCGAGCGGACCCAAGCGTAGGCATGCTCGGCTGGACAGTGAGTTCGGCCGAGCATGCTCGCTCAACACTAAGTGCTATGATCCCTTCTTTTTCTAGACAGAGAGATAGATAGATAGATAGATAGATAGATAGATAGATAGATAGATAGATACTGATGTGACTCTCTCTATGTTGATTAAGGTATCCATGCATCCGGCCGGAGGCTGCAGGGGTCCTTCTGAATTCAATTGTATCACAATCCCTGGGACATGGCAGCTAGCGCAGATGATAAAAAAGGGCAACTTCTGGGAGGTATTTTGTGCATGGTATTTCTGATCGCGCCTACTTGTGTTGGCCCCATCTACCTGTGTTGCCCCGCCTTCTGTCAATTTCGACCTGCCTACAACATAGGGCCACCTTTATTGTTCTGTTTTATTTTTTCCCCAAGGCAACTTTAACTTCCTAGTCCTCCGCGTCGAGTTGAGTGAAATTATGAAATTTGTTTCAGGTCTGATAAACACATCATTCTTACATTGCAAATTATAGCTAATAACAAACACAGCCCTTCAACTTGAATCGAATGCTGTCTGTTACACATCCAGTCATGATTTTATTTGTCTTTCCAGAGAAACCTTTCCTGGCACCATGAACATCTCTGATCCCATCACACTGGTTCTGTCCACCATTTTATGCCTTTTTCTTGCCCTATTTTTCTATGGACGGAAAAGAAACGCTCATTATAATCTGCCCCCCGGACCCAGACCGTTACCAATCATTGGAAACCTGCACATTCTGGACCTGAAGAAACCGGATCAGACACTTCATCAGGTAAAATTCAGTCTGTATGATTATTCCATCCTGATTCTGTCTCCTGGAAACCATGAGAATATAATAAACTTCATACAGTATAGAGAGTCAGTATTTAAAAGGAACCTGTTATGTTGACCATGGTGTCTGATCTGCAGGCAGCCTGTTATATAATAGAAGGAGTGGAGCAGATGGATATATAGTTTTGTGGGAAAATATTGAATATAACTAGTATTTTATTTATTTAAATCCCTCTTTATTCTCGGTTACAAATCAAGTAGCTGGTCCTAATCTGTGACTGACAGCTCTGTATATATGCTCACCCTACCCACTGGACGCCAAAGCCCACAATGAGTGGGGATTTCAATCAATCAGTATCCAGTTATACTGAATCTTTTTGCACAATGCAATATATCAATCTGTTCAGCTCCTTCTGCTGAATAACATGATGCTGGTAGATTATACAGCATTTTCATGGTGACAGGTTAGCTTTAAAGAGTCTATTTACTTAGTACAATTCCTTTTGCTGAAGGGTCAGCAATAATGTTTAATTGATTCTGGCATCATTTCTTTGAAGGGATATTCCCATCTGGGACATGAATGGCATATCACTAGGATATGCCATCTCTGTCAGATAGGTGTGGGTCCCACCTCTGCGACACACTCTTATCTCCAGAATGAGGTCCCACAAACTGAAGAGAGAGCCCACCGAACAAGTATGGCCACTTTGCATATACCGCTATAGAGGCCTGAAATCAGTTGAGTGCTATAGAGCTTATCACCCCAAAAATAAGTCTCATAGGGCTTTATGAATGGAAAATGTAAAAAGTTATGGCTATTGGAATGATTGGAGGAAAAAAACAAAAATGCGAAACCAAAAATGGGCCCCGTTCTATATGATCAAAACCAAACTGGGAATAAATATAAAAATCTATACATTAAAATGGTAAATGTCTCTGTTCAGTCAAATGGAAAACCACAGAAATTATTTTTGTAACACTGTAGACATGAATCCCTTTAACAAAAAGGATGATTTTCATATTCCAAGTGTAAAATCAAAAACTATAAAAATATACTATGAACCGGATGATAATTGCTGTTACTGTTAATACCAGATGGGCCGAACATGCTGGAGGGATGAAACATGGCTGTTGGATTATTGCCATAAGGGACAGAAGCCTGAAAACTAGTAGCTGCTGTATAATGTGTTAGCCAATCAGGGGCTGTTGTTGGTATGGGGTTCCGCTGGTTAGATGCATGGTACAATACGCCAATTATTGTTCTTATGGTCTACAATCTCCTGAAAATGCCCCTTTTGTATGATAATTACATAAAGGGACCACATGGGGCAATAGTTGACCACTATACACATTTTACTTAATAAAGTTATACTTACCTTTAACCCTTGCATCCTGAAACTACATATGAAGACTCCCTCGTGGTGCAGCAGATGAACGTCAGCTGGATCCAAAGAACTGATCAAAGAGGAGTCAAAAACTGTCATGGCGCATCCCTGGAGTGACAGAAGAAGAAGTCCCCCCCTCTCCCAGTTGCAAACCCACATCTCCAACTACAACGGCTCTCCTGCCCCACAGGTGGAGGACCCTTCTTCTGCCATCTGCTTTTCTCCTTTTCCATATCATCTAATACAGATGATATGTCAAAAGAAAATCCAGCTCCTTCTCTCTCTGCATCTAGCTGACTGTTCTCGGACATGGAGCCCGCAAAGGATGATTTGGAAGAAGTGAAGCTAGCAAAAGATGAGGATGGTCATCATTATGATATGGCCCCACCTAAGGGGTGCATAAAAAAAGAATGATTTCCATATTCTACTACATACTACTTCCATAGTCAACTACATGGAAAGGAAGGGACTGTAGTACCAGCAACTTGGGCAAGTGCACGTTCATCTTCTGTGACGTTGGATGAGAAGCTGTTGTCTGTTTTAAAGGGGTTGTCTCATCTTGCCTAATGGGGGCATATCGCTAGGATATGCCCCCATTGTCTTATAGGTGCGGGTCCCACCGCTGGGACCCGCACCTATATCGAGAACGGGGCCCCGAAAGCGAACGGGGGCGCACAGCGCATGCGCAGCCGCCTCCATTCATTTTCAATGTGGCCGGCGAAGATAGCCGAGCGCTGGCTCGGCTATTTCCGTCGGCTCCATAGAAATGAATAGGAGCGGTGGCCGCGCAAGCGCGGTGCGCTCCCATTCATTTCTATGGGGAGCCGGCTTGGTGGTGGCCGGACCGGAGTCCTCCAGCCACCACCTTGCGGGGCCCCGTTCTCGATATAGGTGCGGGTCCCAACGGTGGGACCCGCACCTATAAGACAATGGGGGCATATCCTAGCGATATGCCCCCATTAGGCAAGATGAGACAACCCCTTTAAATGATCTTGGTGATCGATTGCTGTTGATTGACTGCTATCATTAGTATATACAGTAGTTGCACGCCTAAAGGAGTCCGCTGCGAACCTCTTCTCCAAGTCTGTGCCAGCCTGTAACTGCTGACTGTCCTCAAAAAGCTCATCTTTGCTGAGCAGAGTCAGCGGCATACATTATTTGGCTAGCAGAAGGAGCAGCAAAAGCAAGAAGCAGGTTCATGACAATTGAGGGCACAGAGGTAGTTCCTGGGCCATGTTAACTAAGCGTAGTGTCAGAGGAACCCCAAGCGTGTTGTCACCTGAGAGGATGTTGAAAAACCAGTCAACCATTCCAGTACAGCTAGATTGTTAGTCAAAACACGACTGCTGGATGACAGTGACATCTCTGACCTTCGGCTGCAGGTGCTGCTACTACCAACCCTTCTTCTGCAGCTACTTGTGTCTGTTACAGCAACATTTTTGCCCCTGCCCATTCTTCTGGAGGGACCAGGCAACTGTTGGTCATAGTGTACAGTAAGTGTATCAGTAATGTAACAGATTAACTGCATATTTGTCAGCAGTTCAACAAGATGCAGACACTGATATATCAGACCGCCCTTTAATACTGAGGCACAATAGTTCTATATATCAGCTAAAAGATTAACAAAATTGTGTCAGCAGTTGAACAAGATGCACACAGTGATATATTAGACCGCCCTTTAATACTGCGACATAGTAATTCTACATAGAAAATTAGAGATTAACTGCAAATGTGGCAGCGGTTCAACAAGATTCAGATGGCAATATATTACACCACACTTTAATACTGAGGCACATTAATTCTACACATAAATTAAATGATTAACTGTGATTGTTACAGCACTATCCCTGCAGTCTCCCTCTGCTCTCCCTACAGTGCCTAAAAACTCTCCTTACATTCTTCCTACACTGTTCCTGCACTCTCCATATCCAATATTCTACAATTAAAGCTTTCTGCAACACTGTCCCTAGCGCATTAGCACTTTTCACGTCTCTCCCTATGCTTAGCTCACAGTGAAATGGCGGAGACTGTGTGGGATGAGGATTTTTATAGGGCTGTGACATCACAGGGGATGGCTCTCAGCTGATTGGCTGGCTGCACAGCATTATGAGTCATATTGCATTCCTAGGCTTTTTACTTTCACTTTGTACCACTTGCAGCAGCCATTTTAGAAAAAATCCAATTATCATCATTACCACAAAGCACAAGAAAATCCGGCATCATGATGAATAGATTTTTTCCTAAACTTCAGATGGAATCCACTCCAGATGCTTCAATTCGCTCACTACTAGCCATCAGTATCTGATCAGTGGGGGTCTGACACCCGAGAATTCACTGCCTTTGCACAGTTCAGCAAGCACAGTGACGTACATTGTATGGCGGTTGTGCTTGGTGTTGCACTCAGTCCCATTCACCTAGGCCACATGAACGTGTCATCACTGGCCTAGAAAAAGCAGCAAGAAGGCTGGGGCACTCACAGGAGCGCTGCTGCCTTCTCAAACTACTGATCAGTGGGGTTTCTGGTTGTCAAACCACCACCAATCAGATACCGATGACCTGTTTAAACCAAGTGGAGTAGGAATGTTGACCACCAAAACAGAAGGCTGTTCTGTTAAAGTGTATTCCAAATCCCCCCTTTTTTCCTGTGCAATCATGAGGCAATGGAGTATTTCTAATATATCGTGGAAGAAGAAATAAAAAGAGGTTACATGAGAAAAGTGAGGATTTACAACATAATCTCGCAAAAGAAGAACATGATGCCCTTAAAGGATTACATAATAATCCTCATGTAGTAATATGAGCTGCCGATAAAGGTGGTTCAATTGTGGTCACAGATAAAAGCCTGTAGGAGCAGCATAATCTAAAACTGTAGGCAGATAATTAGGTATAATGCAGATTAGATGAAAATCTAATGTTCAGGAACCAACTTGTGGAGCTGCTGCAGGAGGGAGTGCTAATTGGCATACTTACAGAAAAACAACTTGAGAATATCAACATTAAATCCTTCAATATTTCTTGCTTTGCCAAAAGTACACAAATGTTTTCTCAGAATGAAGAACCAAACTTTTGGCCATAGGATGAATAAGAGACTCTGTGATGGGTTAGACAAATATCTACAATAGAAATGAGCGAATCATTTAAAATTTGCTTTGCCGAATTCCTGACAAGATTCGTATTTAAACAAACTTATTTGTCGAATCTACGTAAAAAAAAAAAAAAAAAACGTTTTTTGCGAACATTCCTGTCCAAATTACGTACGTACAGTCAGCGTAGTTAAAAGTATGCAATACATAAGCATTAGCGTACAAAAGTGCGTACGAATCCTTTGCGTACTATTGACGCGCGAATGCATCATACACACGAGGCTAGGCCACGGCGTACAATCTTTAGAGGCAGTCAATATAAGGTAGAAAAATAAGGTGCCCACTGCTGCTAGCTATCAATAAGTGAATAATTTACTAAAAACACCGTACAATAAGTGCATAATAGGACACACTGCAGTACCAGAAAAAGAATACACACAATGGGCTAAAGTGCTGAACCAGTAAAAACAGTGTAGCTAAAATACAGCAAAGACGTAAGTATGCAAACATTTTAGTGCAATCAATTTCACATTTGCAAGCATAAAAGGCTCAGATATACGTTTGAGTTTCTCCTTATGGCTCCTAGTTGGCATGATAAAACACTGTCTGTCTGAAACACATATTCTAAAATTCAAATTGTAATCCACGTGAGGTAAAATTGTAATCCAAACAGGTAATCCACATGGATAATAGAGAATAGCAGCAAATAGAGAACCTTTTTGCAAAGGGGGCTCCCAAATAACCTGAGAAGGGGGTAAAAAGGAAAATAAGCACGCTTAGGTGCAACCAGGACCTTTTTGCAGAATGGGGGGAGTCCTGACTGACATCCATGTCCACTCCAGCTGGGTGACAGTCAAACGGGGGCTATACATCACATTAAAAAGCAGGGACATAGAGAACCTTTTTTGCCAAGGGGGCTCCCAAATAACCTGAGAAGGGGTAAAAAGGAAAATAGGCGCACTTCGGTGCAACAGGGAATTTTCTGCAGAATGGGTGGAGTCCTGACAGCCATGCCCATCTGGGTGAGAGTCAGACGGGGGCAACACAAATGAAACAAAAACAACTGCCAACTAGCATCTCACCCGTCGGGTTCAGTCCATGGTGTGGCTCCCATAGGTCCTCCTGCAGCGTCCTTGACACTGCCAGTAGTTGGGTTCCTCAGATGAGGGACCTGAAGTCCTCCTCGCTCGAGCTGCTGCTGAAGCTTATCAGAGGACGCTCCTGCCTCTTGTAGGCCATGCTCACTGCGGTGGTGGAACTCCAGTGCCCTCTTCTTCCTGAAGTTGGACTTGACCGGGTCCGGGTGGGGGTGACGCTAGCGAGCGCTGCAGCCATTTTCTCTTTTCCGGATCCTCCTGCCGGGACAGCAGGGGTAAGAACTTCTGGCTGCAGTGGTTCCGGAAAGGTTGCATCCAGGAAAGAAGCCCCAGCTTCCCCGGCTGCAGCTGGCTTCATCTTTCACGACAGCTGGTATTGGTGGACCATCGTAGATTGGAAGGTGAACGATAACGTGGTCAGCTGACCCAGCTGTAAGGACTGTGGTGGCGGTGCTGGCAGTCCAGGAATCAGAGGCTCCGGCTGAGGCTATGGCTTTTCCCTGAACCGGAGGACGCCATCTGGGAACTCCTGCAGGCAGCGCAAGGGTCCTGGACCTGGTGGTTCATCCGGCCACACTTCTGGTTCCATTGTAGGCACCAGAGGCCTTGAAAGGAGGGTAACCCCGGTCGCAAATGGGTCTTTCAGGGACGCCATGGGGGTGTACCCCACCTGCCCCACGTACAGGCTATGACAATATTGTGGCAGGTAAGGCCGTTTCACCGACCTGGGCCCACAAAATATTCCTTTCCATCCTCGTCATCCTGCAGGAAGCCAGACCCTCTCCCAACGGAAAACCAAAGCACAGTTCCTGTTCAACGTTCCAATGAAGGATCTCCCGACCTAGGGTGGTCGAGTACCTGGATGATCCAGTCCTCCACTGTGGTTTTATAGTCTAAGAGGGTCTGTGCATGGGCCGTCACAGATGGTGGAACAATTGGGTTCTGGTGTATGGAAGGGGTGGAAGCCGCGAAGTGGACGCTCCAGCCGCCTCCACCGCACGAGCCACAGCAGACGCTCCAGCCGCATGTGCCACAGCAGACATTCCAGCCACACAAGCCACACCAGATGTTCCAGCTGCACGAGCCACAGCAGACGTTCCAGCCGCACGAGCCACACAGACGCTCCAGCCGCCTCACGTGTCGCAGCAACAGCAACCTCAGCAGGTGGTAAGGAAGACACAGGCACTGAAGCAGGGTTTCTCTGGCAGAGTTGTGACACCCTGATGTCTTGAGCGGGTGGTGGTTCAGGTAAGCCGTCCCCAAAATACATCTCGTTCCAATTTGGATGCAGCTGTTTTTTAGACATGATGCTTGCCTCTTGCTCTGAGGTCAACGATGGTCTATACTGGTTCAGACATTCCAGCGGCACGAGCCACAGCAGACGTTCCAGCCGCATGAGCCACAGCAGATGCTCCAGCCGCCTCACAAGTCGCAGCAACAGCAACCTCAGCAGGTGGTAAGGAAGACACAGGCACTGAAGCTGGGTTTCTCTGGCAGAGTTGTGACATCCTGATGTCTTGAGCGGGTGGTGGTTCAGGTAAGTCGTCCCCAAAATACATCTCGTTCCAATTTGGACGCAGCTGTTTTTTAGCCATGATGCTTGCCTCTTGCTCTGAGGTCAGCGCTGGTCTATACTGGTTCAGACTTCAGAAGAGGGTGGAGTACTGAGGGAGGAGTCTTCACTCCCTATACGTGCAAAACAGTTAGATCCCAGTGGACCGGGCTGGTTTTTTCCAGTTCTGAGGGGGGTGTATCTTCACTTGCATGGGCGTATCGTCATTGTCCCGCCTCACGCAGAATGCGTACGTTTCTTACGTTTCATACATATCGTACGTATCGTTAGCACGTAAAATTTTGCAAAGATTTAAGAATAATACGAAGCGAATCCAAAGAAATTCGGATTCGCTTCGCAGCTGAAAAGTTCCAAGATTCAATGCGAATCTACGAAGCTGCAAATAGATTCGCTCATCTCTAATCTATAACCACTTGTGTGAAGAAGTCCTGACTTTAAGAAGTATGTCAAGAACAATATTTTGGATCACCATCAATATTACCGCACTGTATAGGGGGGGTACTATCTCTCTTTGAGGAGAGAGTGCCTTAATCGGCATAAGGAGACTTATAGGCCATTCATGCTCATCTTGAATTCTGGAAACAAAAAGGGATGCAAATGAGCTCTTAACAAGCTCTGCCTCTAATGCCTCTAAATGAAATTCAACACAACATGCATAAAGTTCCCACCCGAAATATGTCGTTCAGAACTCACCAGTTGGAGAGTAAATAAGGTAAATAAGGCATTTCAGCTGTACATGGTTGAGGAAAGGAGAGAGGGGCTGATGTAGATAGAATGCACTGGAGGGGTAACAGGGCAGCAAGTGTGAAGGTAAGCAGAACATAAAATTAAAATAATGTAGATACAATAAACACTGTCAGTGAAATATTTGCAAGTGTGTTTGAGTATCTCGCACAGCATACCAGTCTCCTGTCTTTTCTAATAACCATGTTTAACTGCAGGACTTTACCAACAATGACACTTAGTGTAAGATGATTTGTGCCCTCATGCTAGCCACAGCACTCGTGCTACCCTTATTACCATCATTGTACGTCTTCTCTTCATATGCGTAAGAGATCTATTCAAGATGCATCAGGACGTCTTCCATTCTGTCAGCATTCTGTTTTGTGACCAAACACAAAACCACTGCAAGCTGGAATCACATCAGGATCCAGTTTGGGGCCACAGTGTTCAGATTTGTGGAAATAAATGGAGTGGGATAGAGGATCTTCATCTGAGGCTGCCGATGGTACAGTGCATATTTCTTGGAGCTCCTCTCAGAGTGAGCTGCCAGGCCTCCCTCTGTGTCTACTGATTGTGTAAAGAGTTTGAGTCTCTCTGCAATTGGTCATGTCTTCTTCCCACTTAGCCCAGTCCCACAGGCCCTTGCTTAGCCAATCAGTCCCACCCTCTGCAACTTCTCTTCCCCTAGCTTGCAGAGAGAATAGAGAAGCAAGTGGTTCTGGGAATTGTAGGCAAGTGCATTTCTGAAAATGAAATCCTGATGTGAATCCCTCTTTGGTATTACCAGCAGCATCCACTGCACACAATGCTCCCCCATCAGAATTTACATGTTTCCATGTTAGGAACTCACCTATAGACATGGAGAGAACCTGTGGAGAGATCTCCTCTCCACAGACCCTGGAATCCTTGCAGCGAAGTAACCCATGGATCATTAAGAGGAGATGGGAACAAACAATCAGCAAGTCCTGTCCTGGGTGGATATGGCTTTAACCAGCAGCAGAAGGGGTCCAATTTTAATCTGCTATGTGCTCGCCTCGTGTCTATAAACATGCCTGGTTATATACTGTGGTTATCTTCAAGTATAATGCTGATATATTGCTGTAACACACTTTACGGGTAGGGTGTCCCATCTAATTTTTACTATGGAGCCCTATAAAAAATAATTTGTCTATATGTACAGAGGTCATCATTTTTGGGACCCTATTGCTGGTACCATGGCGCTAGTCAGTTTACGTATATTAAGCAGAGAATTTTATTGATGCTTATAATCACAATAAATCCGGACAAATGTAAATTTGTGATTGCCAGAAATACCGTTTACAATTTGACGTTTCAGTTTTAAGACCTATATTTGGGACCCTCTCACCACTGACTTCATGCAGTAGCATACCCTGCCTGTATGGTTGGTAGTTCACTGATTGATAGGCTCATTGCTCATCAAGTGTGAACCTCCACTGAAGCAAGGGAGAATAATTACAAGACAATTATTAAAATCAAGGGTCTTCATCTTGTGGATGAAAACTGTATTACTCAGGGGTCTCTGCTCTGGCTATCTGAAGATATGCTCCATAATGAGGCATATGTACAGAGGGGGAGATTTATCAAACTGGTGTAAAGTAGAACTGGCTTAGTTGTCCATTAGCAACCAATCAGATTCCACCTTTCATTTTTCACAGCTCCTTTGCAAAATGAAAAATGGAATCAGATTACTTTGCACCAGTTTGATAAATCTCTCCCAGAGTGTGTACAGTCATGGCCAAAAGTTTTGAGAATGATACAAATTTTAATTTTTACAAAGTCTACTGCTTCAGTTTTTATAATGGCAATTTGCATATACTCCAGAATGTTATAAAGAGTGATCAGCTTAACAGCAATTACTTGCAAAGTCAATATTTGCCTAGAAAATTAACTTTATCCCCCAAAACACATTTCAACATCATTGCAGCCCTGCCTTAAAAGGACCAGCTAACATCGTTTCAGTGATTGCTCCATTAACACAGATGTGGGTGTTGATGAGGACAGGGCTGGAGATCAATCTGTTATGATTAAGTAAGAATGACACCACTGGACACTTTAAAAGGAGGCTGGTGCTTGGCATCATTGTTTCTCTTCTGTTAACCATGGTTATCTCTAAAGAAACACGTGCAGTCATCATTGCACTGCACAAAAATGGCCTAACAGGGAAGAGTATCGCAGCTAGAAAGATTGCACCTCAGTCAACAATCTATCGCATCATCAAGAACTTCAAGGAGAGAGGTTCCATTGTTGCCAAAAAGGCTCCAGGGCGCCCAAGAAAGACCAGCAAGCGCCAGGACCATCTCTTAAAAGTGTTTCAGCTGCGGGATCGGGCTACCAGCAGTGCAGAGCTTGCTCAGGAATGGCAGCAGGCAGGTGTGAGTGCATCTGCACGCACTGTGAGGCAGAGACTCTTGGAGCAAGGCCTGGTCTCAAGGAGGGCAGCAAAGAAGCCACTTCTCTCCAGAAAAAACATCAGGGACAGACTGATATTCTGCAAAAGGTACAGGGAGTGGACTGCTGAGGACTGGGGTAAAGTCATTTCCTCTGATGAATCCCCTTTTCGATTGTTTGGGACATCTGGAAAACAGCTTATTCGGAGAAGACGAGGTGAGCGCTACCACCAGTCTTGTCTCATGCCAACTGTAAAGCATCCTGAAACCATTGATGTGTGGGGTTGCTTCTCAGCCAAGGGAATCGGCTCTCTCACAGTCTTGCCTAAAAACACAGCCATGAATAAAGAATGGTACCAGAATGTCCTCCGAGAGCAACTTCTCCCAACCGTCCAAGAGCAGTTTGGCGATCAACAATGCCTTTTCCAGCATGATGGAGCACCTTGCCATAAAGCAAAGGTGATAACTAAATGGCTCAGGGAACAAAACATAGAGATTTTGGGTCCATGGCCTGGAAACTCCTCAGATTTTAATCCCATTGAGAACTTGTGGTCAATCATCAAGAGACGGGTGGACAAACAAAAACCTACAAATTCTGACAAAATGCAAGCATTGATTGTGCAAGAATGGACTGCTATCAGTCAGGATTTGGTCCAGAAGTTGATTGAGAGCATGCCAGGGAGAATTGCAGAGGTCCTGAAGAAGAAGGGTCAACACTGCAAATATTGACTTGCTGCATTAACTCATTCTGTCAATATAAGCTTTTGTTACTCATAATATGATTGCAATTATATTTCTGTATGTGATTAAAACATCTGACAAACACACATAAAACCAGAGGGCAGCAGATCATGTGAAAATAGAAGATTTGTGTCATTCTCAAAACTTTTGGCCATGACTGTACAAAGGCCTGGGAGGTGATAAAACAGAGGCATACACAAGTACCTTGGAACCTATAGCACAATTTAGTTTGGGCTCTCAGGGAGATTTCTGAGGAATTTACAAATTTTAAGATGTGGAGGAATCTTTCAGTGAGAAAAAAAGCTACACGTTCCACCACTTGTATGTGAGACAAAGAGGAACAGGTGCTGTATGAATATGGTGCTTAATGTGAACATCACATTTATCAATGTATTTACACCAGACTAGTTCCCCTCTCACAGTTATTATAGAAATGTCAGCCTGGAGCCACCACTATGGGGAGCTCAGTGCATAGAAATGTATACAGCTACCATTAAACATGGAACTGCCCAAGCGGTGGCTGTAGGAAAATGCCCTGGATTTGTTTCAGGAAGAAGAAGTTGTTCAGTGATGGAACACCTGTCACCACAGCCCTATGGCAGTGGCATGGGCTACCTCCATGATGAATATGCCTATGTGATTAGATTATCTTGCACACTGATGTCGAAAATAAGTGTCACAATATCAGATTTTCTGGATTATCAAAGGAATGTTATGCTTATATTAGTATAAAGAATGTTCTCCATAGAAACTAAGAGGAATTTACATCTAACTGACATCATCGCCCGGCTTTACATTGCAGCTCTCTAAGACGTACGGACCGGTGTATACCATTCAATTAGGAGTGGAGAAAGTCATTGTAATCTGTGGATACGAGGCTGTGAAAGACGCCCTTGTCAATCATGCAGACAAATTTTCAGGAAGACCAAATGTGCCGGTTTTTCAGGAAATATCAAGTGGACTTGGTAAAGATCATATTATTAATGTTGACTGGTGAATTGGTTAATTTCCTTGTTTCAGTTCTAAAAAGCTGTCCAGTTTGGATAACCTCAACTCTGTGGGGCTCCAAACACAACTGATCACAGGGGAACCCAGATGCTGCATGAAAACATTGTGTTATAATTTCTACTTCGGGTCCTGATTTGGGAACCTCCCTACCCTACACTATATGCGCAACCAGCTTTTTAAGGGTATATACATTAACAAGGGTTTGTCTACAAAAATACCTTTAACCTCTTTCTACCCATCATACGTAATTTAATTTACATCCTCTCTTTGAAGGCACTGAGCGCTCCAGGTAGAACCAAGCTGTCCCAGAGATGGCCCTGTCCTGTATTGTGGTAGGGACACTTATGCACCGCACTCATTCCCAATTGCAGAAGCTGCCATTTCTGAATTTAAGTGATTGCCAGTGAACCCTAATGATATAACAGGGATCCCTTGTTCAGTGGGGGCTAGGACAAATGCAGCGAAGACACGGCCAGCATAGTGTATTTGTATGTCTGTCTATACAGATCACTGGTAACTATGATCTAATGAGCTGGTACTATTATTGTATTTGTTACCAGTGATCTGTATTTAGGTACAGCAAAGAAGAAAAAAAAGTTTTAGAATATTTAAAAATTTCAAATAACCCCCCTCCCACCCCAAAAAAATAAAAAATAAAAAATAAACAATAAAAATATCATAGGTATATCTACATCCAAAAATGCCCATATAAAAATATTTTTCAAATATCGGAAAAAAAATCTAAATGGCCATTTTTTGAGCGCTTCACCTTCCAAAATAAATGAATAAAAATTAATCAAATGTTATACACACCCCAAAATGGTATCAATAAAAACTACAGATTGTTCCGCAAAAAAAATGCCTATGGTCCTTTCTTAGTTGACTAAATTTTGCTTTTTTGAAGTTTGGTATTTTTGTTCCTCCCTGAAGAAACGCTCTTTTAAATGACAGTTGGAAGGTTATTATATTATGGTCACTATTTCCCAGGTGTCCCCCGACCTGCCCATCTGCATATGATGTATATGTTAATGAATCTGATAAAGGAGTTTTTGCCTTGAAACGCATTGTCGCCTAAAAATAATAAACTTGATGTTTCCTACACTCCAGGACTTTGTTGATTTTGACTACTGAAAGAAAAGTGTAGTGTCAGCCCATATATCGCCCTGTACACTTGTTACCAATTAAAATGAAATGATGCCCATACACGCCACATCCATTTCATAGCACCAGTAAGAAAGTGGGCCACATGTGAAAGGCCTAGTGCTTCTCTGGCAGATTTTTTCATCCTTAGAGGACCTTAGTTAATTGTGGCTGATCTTTTTTCCCCTATCTATGAGAATATGTTTTAATTATATGATATGTAGGGTGTTTTGAATAAACCATTGACTAGAATATGCTGGTGGCCATCTTGTATGTCTGTTATTCTTCCCTTTTGTCCTCAGGAGTTCTTTTTTCCAACAATGAGAACTGGAAAGTGATGAGACGATTCGCTCTGTTAACTCTTAGAGATTATGGAATGGGGAAAGAATCTATTGAAAGCAAGATTTCTGAAGAAAGTGATTTTTTGGTAAAGAAGTTCAGAACTTTCCAAGGTTGGTGCATGGTTTCATCATACTTTATCATGTGTTTTGCTTCTTGACTGGAATTCACCACAATTACAAAAATGTATAAAGGAAATCTGTCACTTGTTTTGAGTGAATTAAACTAAAAGTACTGTTGCGTGCATTAAAGTACCTTGTATCCAGGTGTGGTCTTCTTTCTTTTGGCTGTCTTCTCATTTTTTTTTAATTAGTGTTTTTGCGATATGCAAATGAGCTCTGAAGGAGCCCAGAGGGGTGTTACAATAGATGAACTGAGCCCAGTAACGCCCCCCTCTTGAGCCCAGCCCACCTTGTAACGCCCCTCTGGGCTCCTTCAGAGCTCATTTGCATATCGCAAAAACACTAATTAAAAAAAAATGAGAAGACAGCCAAAAGAAAGAAGACCACACCTGGATACAAGGTACTTTAATGCACGCAACAGTACTTTTAGTTTAATTTACTCAAAATAAGTGACAGATTTCCTTTAAAGGGTTTCTGTCACCAGTTTTTTCGGTATGAATCAGGCTGACATTAGAGATGTGCTAATGTCACCTGATTCCAAATATATATCTGTTTTATTTACTGGTGCCCCCATTTTTATATAAAATGAACTTTTATTTTATGCTAATAAGGCCTCTAGGTGCAAGGGGCGTTACCCCTGCTCCTAGGGGCTCTGTTGATTGACAGGCCCAGGCAGAGAAGAAACACTCCATTCACCATAGCTTGCAAGGACCTTAAATGATGTCATGACCATGTGATCAGTCACATGGTTAAGATCACACAAACAGCCTGTCTCCTCCTAAACCATATGACTGATCACATGGTCATGACATCATTAAAGGTCCTTGCAAGCTATGGTGAATGGAGTGTTTCTTCTCTTCCTGGTCCTGTCAATCAACAGAGCCTCTAGGAGCAGGGGTAACGCCCCTTGCACCTAGAGGCCTTATTAGCATAAAATAAAAGTTCATTTTATATAAAAATGGGGGCACCAGTAAATAAAACAGATATATATTTGGAATCAGGTGACATTAGCACATCTCTAATGTCAGCCTGATTCATACCGAAAAAACTGGTGACAGAAACCCTTTAAGTGTAATTGAAGGGAACCTGTCACATTGAACATAGTGTCTGAGCTGAACAAAGCACATTATAGAGCAGTAGGAGTTAATCAGATTGATCTATAGTTTTATGGGAAAAGATTCATTAAAACTTCATTCTGGACTTTGAAGTCCAGGAGGTAATGCTTTCAGTGATTCACAGCCTTCCTTCTATAAAGCCTTATTCACACGTCAGTATTTTGGTCAATGATTTCCATCAGTGATTGTAAGCCAAAACCAGGATTGGAGCCTCCACAGAGATAAGGTATAAGGGGAAGATCTGTTCCTGATCTGTGTTTAGAGCTGCACCTGGTTTTGGCTCACAATCACTGATGGAAATCACTGACCAAAATACTGACGTGTGAATGAGGCATAACTGTGTATATACAAGTTCATCTCAATAAATTAGAATATCAAAAAGGTTTTTTTTCAGTAATTAAATTCAAAAAGTGAAACACGTATATTATATAGAGTCATTACAAACTTTTTCAAGTGTTTATTTCTGTTAATATTGATGATTATGGCTTACAGCCAAGGAAAACCCAAAATTCATTATCTCAGAAAATTAGAATATTATATTAGACCAACTGTAATTTTTTTTTTAAACACAGAAATGTTGGCCAAATGAAAAGTATGTACAGTAAATGCACTCAATACTTGGTCGGGGCCAGGGGCGTAGCTATAGGGGGTGCAGAGGTAGCAGTCGCTACCAGGCCCAGGAGCCTGAGGGGGCCCAAAGAACCTTGTGCCGCATAAGAAAAACACATAGCAAGAGGGAAGGGGGCCCAAGCTGAACTCTTGCACCAGGGCCCATGAGCCTTTAGCTACGCCCCTGGTCGGGGCTCCTTTTGCATGAATGACTGCATCAATGAGGCGTGGCATGGAGGCGATCAGCCTGTGGCACTGCAGAGGAGTTATGAAAGCCCAGGTTGCTTTGATAGCAGCCTTCAGCTCGTCTGCATTGTTGGGTCTGGTGTCTCTCATCTTCCTCTTCACAATACCCAATAGATTCTCTATGGGGTTAAGGTCAGGCTAGCTTGCTGGTCAATCAAGCACAGTGATACTGTGGTTATTACACCAGGTATTGGTACTTTTGGCAGTGTGGACAGGTGCCAAGTCCTGCTGGAAAATAAAAATTCCATCTCCAAAAAGCTTGTTGGCAGAGGGAAGCATGAAGTGCTGCAGGTGTTTTGGATTAATTATTCATATTTTCTGAGATAATGACTGTTGGGTTTTCCTTGGCTGTAAGCCATAATCATCAACATTAACAGAAATAAACACTTGAAAAAGTTCACTCTGTTTGTAATGACTCTATATAATATATGGGTCTCACTTTTTCAACTGAATTTATCGAGATGCACTTGTACATAGAGAGCTGTCAATCACTGATAGGACCGCTTCCTTGACTTCAAAACCCAGAATGAGCAAGAATTTAAATGAATGAAATAAAAGTTCTACTTAATCTTTTCCCATAAACTATATTCCAATCTGCTCAGCTCCTCCTGATCTACAACCTGATATCTGCAGCTCAGATATCATATTCAGCATGACAGTTTCCCTTTAATGTTGGACTGGAATACAATAGGTCTACCCTAATCTTCTAATTGTTTGGTAACCTATCCATTACTTGCCCCATGGTTACTTTCAGATGGGTTGTCATCTGCTGGATCTCATGGACCCTGTTATCACTGTTGTCACTGTATGATCCACTCCACTCGTCCACCTGCCCAAACTTATTAGCAGCCAATCAATATATTTACTAATTATGAATCACTTTGAGTCAGCTTAACAGAGATGTTGCTCTAATTAGAGTCACACTCAAGGCCAAACACTCAAGATTCAATGATTACCACTATTGCCTTATAGCACTGGGGTTTTTATATTGAGTCTGACCAGGGCCACCTCTGTTTGAGGTCTATATGATCTCATTAATGGTATTGTCTAAAATCAGAACAAAAATCTGCTTTCACCTGAATGAGTCAGTGGGTTCTTGCACTAAAACCGCCTAAGTTCACCTCAATTTAAGCATTCTGGCATTTCGGCAGAGGAGCAGGCTACTAGAATTATCCAGCTTAGCTTAGAAACCGCCAGGCACCACTGGATCCATATTCATTATAATGGGATCAGACAGGTTTCCAGCATAATGTGACTTCCAAAATTCCTAAACAAAGATGTAAACCTAGACTTAGAGATATGCACCAATCTGCATAGTAGTGCTGCCATCCTCTCCTTAAGGTTTTACTACCAACACTAAAGATGGCATATCCGATTATGGTATCACTAGGGTATGCAATCAATATCTGATCAGTGGAAGTGAGACTATGCTCAGAAATGTACAGTAACATGAAGCTCTAGGGCCATCCACCTACCATTTGTAATGTGGTGTCTTCATACATGACAGAGGAACAATTGGGCTGGGGCCTAATCTCATTACCCCTCTAGCTACACTCCTTCCCTTGCTGGAGATTGATTCATCAGCAGCTTAATGGCCTTTGGGCTAGTGGTGAACCAAGTCCAAACTGTTTTGGAGGCTGCATACAATGGCCACTTACTCCATACACTATTGCATGATATTATTGTTGAGATACATCTGGAGATAATTCAAATAATAACGTCATTTACAGTATATATTTTGACCCTTGTCTTCTTATTGTATTTCCAGGAAAGCCCTTTGATAACACCATGATTATAAATGCGGCTGTAGCCAACATTATAGTCTCCATCTTACTGAGTAATAGATTTGATTATGAGGATCCTACACTTCTGAAGCTGATAAAAATCATTACTGAAAGTATCCAATTAGTTGGAAGCCCAATGGCTATGGTGAGCTAAACTCCATATTATATTTATAAAGGTTTTCTGGGAAATTGATGCACTGTCCACATGATAGTCCTTCAATATAAAATTGGTCAGGGGTTGGACCTTAGGCTCCCTAATAATAAGGAGAAAGAAGAGGCCATGTCCTATCTTTGGCCACATCTTGGGCATTACGGACCCATTTAAGTCAATGGGTTTGCAGGGTGCACAAAGCCAGTGTCCGTGCTTTGTGGATCCACAGTTGTGGTTGATAGCTGGTCTTTTGCAGTTACAGATCACTTTTATCTTAGCCTTTTAACCACAGACTGTTGAAGTCCATAGAGACCATGGTGTCAAAGTGATTGAAAATGGACTCCATTTATACTAACATCACCAGCCACTAGGCAAGGCAGATGTTGGGGTTAACAACTACATATGACAGATATCTAAGGCCTCTTTCATACCTCTGTGTCTGTGTTGAGATCTGTGACAAGACAGTCAATGGTTCTTCTAAGAAGATATCCGTGAAAGAGCCATGTGCCAGAGACACTGCTCAACTGAAAATTAGTTTCCAGAGCATCTCCTACCAATGGTTTGTGAAAATCATTGCCAGAACATGGATGCCATCTTGTATCAGTGCTTTTCATGGACCCATAGATTTCAATAGATGTATTTGGTCCGCATCACGGACCGAAATAGTGCATGCCTCTGCTGTTTTTAGACTGACCCACGGTCAGTGGAAAATCACTGACATGTGAATAAACACATTACAGTCACTGGTATGTGTGCTGTTCATGGAGAACACAGACAGCCCCGTGTCTTTGATTTACTAACATGTGAACAAGGCCTAAGAAAGGCTGACCTTGTCTTTTAGCCATGCCTTAGCCAATATGTGCCTGTAAGTTTTTCACTGACAGGCAACAACAATGCATTGGAATACAGATAAAAAATTCTCTTAGGCTTCGTTTACATCTTCAGCTGCAGATCCAACAGACTGTTCTGGCCGAGAGCAGCCTCCCGGATTCTATAGATCACCGATGGGTCTCCATTGCATGCAACTGATTTTGCTCTGGCCAACAGCCAGCATTAGTGCCAGATCAGGAAGCTGGATCAGCTTGCAGCAGATGCGAACATGGCTTAAGTTGGACCAAAAAAGTTAAAGTGTAATAAAGTAAAATTAAAGATACATAATTCCTTTTTTTTTTTTTTTGCATTAACAGTCCCCCCCCCCAAAAAAAAAAATGCAGAGGCATCAATAGTTCACGCAGAAAAATCTGCGGCAGAAAAATCAATAGCAGATTATTAGCTGAATACATGTAGTTTTTGGAGTCAGATTTCTAATTTGGTGGAGTATCCAGTCCCGCCAACATGTGAACTTGCAGTATCCCAGACCTGCGGTATCTACAAATGTAAATGTGAAAAATGTAAAATTATACTCACCTAATCAATTTGCTCACGGAGAGGCTGTCCTCCACTCCCATCGTGATTGAAGAAAACCGGTCAAAGGACCTTCGGCGAGCATGATGACCTCACCACGTGATCACCCTGGGCATGTGTGGTGATGTCCTCAGTGATGTCACCAGCCGTGAACCCATAGCATCACCATGCAATGACATTCAATCAAGATGGGAGTGTACGGGCTCTCCGCGAGTGGATGAGGTGAGGTGAGTATAATTTTTTTTTTACCCCTCAAGAGCTTAATGTGAGTCACATATGCCGCGATCAGTTTTGAACGCGACATCTGAGGGCTTAAATGACGGGGGAGGACACAATCGCCATTCCGCGTTATTGCGCCCGCTCCGTACAATGGAACTCGATTCATGACAAAGTCATTCATAATTAATCAAATTTCTTGTTGAAGTTTGGAGAAGCAGCCTAATCGAATTTTTCAAAACTTTGCTCATTTCATCATTAGAGAGGTAGGATCTGTCAGTAGAGCTAATCTGGTTGTTGCAGCTGATGCCAATGTGTTTTAGATGAACGCCTCTGGAAAAAGGTTGCCAACAAGCCAGAGGGATGGCACAGGAGTATGGGTGTGATATAGGGAGGTATACCTGTTGGGTTCCAGCCAACTCGACTAGTTAAGGCAGGTGCCGAAGACGACACTTGGATAAGAATGAATTTATTAACAGTTAATATTTTTTAAATAGACAACAGGCTTCAGAGTTCCAGGACTCATTTTTCAAGTCTTTTTGATAGATATCGTTGGTGCTGATGAAACACTCAGCAATGATTGTATTATTTCTAATTATAAGGTGGCCCTTAGTGTGGGCCACGGCATGGTGGGTTGCAGTGTACAGGTTGATAGAGCCCATTCAAAAATATTACCAGTCAATAAAGTTCATTCCTATCATCATCTCCTGCATCTGCCTTAATGAATCCAACGGATATACTTTCCTGAGTCACACTCCTACTCCTACAGCAGTGAATGGTCAGCTCACCACCAAAGTGCAGCTACCTCTCTATTCACCTGTATAGGACTGCCCAGAAATAATCGAGCCTTTGCTCGGAACTCTCATAGAGGTCAACAGAGGGTGGCTGCACATGCACAGTTGCTCTCTGTTCTCTTTGGGGGTATCATTCTGCCATTCATCATTTTTCCCATTGCAGCTGTACAACGCCTATCCATCAGTGATGACCTGGTGTTCAAGTATCCATACAGTAGTGATGAAGAATGTGGATGAACTGCATCAGTTTATTCGTGAAACTTTCACCAACCAAAAAAAAATACTGGATGTCAATGACCAGAGGAACCTTATTGACGCCTTCCTGGTGAAACAACAAGAGGTACTAAAACAGATTTACTAAAGCTAACTTTGCAATTTAGCTCAACTGATGGTGACATCACAATGTGCTATTTGTTTTCTTTTTTTTACATAGGACTGCTGGTAAATGTACTAGATTGTCTTTTGGAAATGCAGAGGTAGTGGTGGCACCTGGGCCCAGATGAGGGGACCCAGTAGTTCTCGGACATTATTTTTTTTTCTTTTTTGAAGGGGGGAGGCTTGTTACAGATTTCGTAACACTGGATATGGTGGCTCTCTTTTGCTGCTCAATATGGGTGGTGCACTAACTACAATGGATCCACCCAATTCCAAAATAAAATGTAGTAGGTTATAGTGGTAGATAAGCACTCTATATCTGGAATATATGTCACTTTCTTTATTTGTAAAAATATATCAATAAAACACTAATAAAACATCACCTTAAAATATATTGAAAATAGCTCAACATCAAGTCATAAGAAAAATATGGATCAAAACACAATATTGTCTCTTAGTTACACCTATACGCAATAGGTAAACAGGTATACTAGTATACGATAATATGTAATTTCTTAGTCTTAACATAGAATAAGCCCCTTTTTTTTAATGAGCCCCTTTTTTTAGAATAAGCCCCTTTTTTAAAATGAGCCCCTTTTTTTAAAATAAGCCCCTTTTCTTGATATTATTAGTTTATTCAGTTGAAAGTCCTCCAGGATATATACTTAACTGCATCTTGGGTCCAGTAATAATCAGCGCTTATTGCATGGGGTATTTAATGCAGTAGTATTGTTAGTAATCTCAGCTTACTTACTGCTTGATGTCTTCACCACTGTTGCGTCCCACGTGGTATAGTGTATTCACCCCCTAGGCGCATGATTCGGAGACGTTGTGTAATTCGGAAGCGCTGGTTGATTAGTGTCTGTCGGCATCCAAGTGTAGATACCGCGCTCCGTGCGGCTTCTCCCTCCGGACACTGCCGTAATCTCGCGAGATGTGATCAACACAACGCAATACCACTGGGTAATTCACTCCATATACCTGTCCTACAAGCGATACAGGTGATGGTTTTTGGAAGTGTGAATACGGGTATTATCCAAATAGTTTAAGATGATCCAAGATTTTCAGTATTTATAAAGTGGGTATTTGAGTGGGTTCCTCTTTCATATTCACCATGGTGAAGTTTCTTTTCCAATATCACGTTCTGACTAAGGCCATGATCACGTCTCCGTTTTGCGATCCGGCAGGCCTTTACTTCACCGCCGGATCCTCATTGACAGCAATGGGATCCGGCGGTGTTCCAGACGATTTCTGGCGTAAATGTCGTGTTTCGGCTGGACAAAAACATTATTTTGTCCATCCGACAGCTGGCATTTGCACGTGATCCGGCAAACGAATAACAGAAACGGAGATGTGAATGAGGCTTAACTTTCCAAATAGAAGACATAAAGCACATTTTGTTTTTTTTCTTTTTAATTTCACTTTTTACATCAGTGTTGGAAGCTCCTAATGGTGCCTCTATCACAGATTATGTCATTTTTGGTGGGGGAAAATAATAGCACCTCCTTGAGGTGAAAGGAGGAAGTAGAATTGTTTTTAGAGGTTTCACATTGTGTTGACACAAGAACATTCCATCTTGTTTTAGAAAACCAATGCTGTGAACTTTTGCTCTGCTTGTGATTAATTTATCTTCTAGGAAAAAACAAATCATCACTTATACTTCACCAATGAAAACCTAACGGTGCTTGTGACGGACCTCTTTTCCGCTGGCATGGATACAACCGCAACTACTCTGAGATGGAGTCTTCTGCTGATGATGAAATATCCAGAAGTCCAAAGTAAGAGATCTGGTGTTATGTATTTGACTATACTATACTGTAGACATATGCTACATCACATAGTACTACTACCACTAGTATTCTACTGAAAACAATGGACGTCATTTACTATACCACTGTACACCAGAAACTGGAGAGCCTCAGCAGCCTCAGAGTGTTGTTTCGAGGTCAGACAGTGGCAGTTTATCCGAGATGCCTGTCAGGTGCTGAAACCCTTCGAAGAGGCCACAAAATTTGTCAGTAGGTGCGTAGTAAGGTCAGTAAGTGCGGCATGAACAATTTCATCCCCTCATATTTGTCTTATAGCAGAGACTGACTCTAATGCAGCAGCAGACAACAGTCAAATAAGAACAGCTAACAGACCTTGCTGTCCGCCCTGTAGCTGTTGGGGACCCACAAGAAGAAATTGTCATGGATAAGGATGAGGAGCAGCCACTGGAAGAAGAGTAGGAATCTGATGTGGAGGAGCAAGAGGATAATGATGACTATGGCACTAGCCATGACACCCAATAGTCTCAGTGAGAGTTGGAGCCAGAAAGAACTGGCTCCTCAGGGATGCTGGCTAGAATGGCAACCTTTATGCTCACTTGCTTACGCAGTCTGATGATTACTGGATAGCCAGGATTTTAGACCTTTGTTACCAAAGAAAAGTGTGAGAATGTTTTCCTCCCTCAGAAAAAGAGACCAAATTACATTATTATCCGGAAACAGTGTACACAGCTTTCGGTGAGCAGACGCCTGCCACCAGCTTGTCTGAAAGGGAAGCCCTTCATGCCCCCCACAGAGTCCCGCCACCACAATCAGCAGAAGCCACAGCTGTAGTAACAGCAACAGCCATTTCAGTCGTCTCATCGTGATGGAACAGTTTTTCCACGTGTTGTGCTAGGGTGAGGCCAGTCAGCAAGCTGACAGCTCCTGCCTCAAACCCCAGGTTCAGGCCTACCTATAGTCTAGCTAGTCTTTGGTGCATACCCTGTTCCCTGACCCCATGGATTTCTGGATAGGCAGACTGGAACAGTGGCCCGAACTGTTATAGCCTGCTCTTATTTCCCCAGCTTCTAGTGTCATGTTGGAGATAGTTTTCAGCAACACGGGGAGGTGTGATGACATCCAAACAGACCAAGTTGCCCTCTGCCAGTGTCCAAAACATCACTTTTGTCAAAATGAACCAAGCCTGTGAGTCAGGAGGATTTTCACACTACTCCGGCTGAGGCCGATGAATAGATCTGGCCTTGCTGATGGTGCACCATCTTGCCACTGTTGCTGTCTACCTTACTACTGTCCTGCCTACCATCATGTTGTCTGCTTACCATCATGTTTCGTGTCACTGCTGCTGTCGCTGCCTCCACCTTGCCACTGCCGCTATCATGCCACTGCTGGTGTCTGCCTGCCATCATGTTCTGTACAGCTGCCGCCTCCATCATGCCTCTGCCACCATTATGTTGCTGCCTGCCTGCAAACATGATTCATATGGCTGCTGCTGCTGCTGCCGCTGCCTCAGTTGCCGGTCCTTGCTGCTAATCCCCTATTGCCACCACTATTAATACTACGCATCCGCCACTACTACCACTATCACCACCTCCACTTGTACTACTCACACCCATAGACAGCCGATCTGCTGCCTCGTATGTTCTGCTCTGCTACTATTGCAGCTATGTGCCTCTAATTTCCTACCCTTTCCACATCCACACTGCATTGGTGCTGCTCCCAATTAAAAGGGAAACATTTTCTAGACTTGTTCAGAACGAGAACGACTTTTTCTTTTGACGATTAAAACTTGTGTGTGTTGTATGGGCAGTCATTCTGACCATGTCAGGGCATAATATTTGGATACTTGGTGCCCCAACAATCCATTTTTTATCCGATAACACGTATGTGTTTACACAATATGCTCCTGATAAGGGACAATTTTTGAAAAGTTTCTAATATGAAAAAGCAAAATACTTGTGCTGACATGGTGTGTTTTTAAACACAACGTTCATTAATGTTGTCAAGCATGCGTTTACCCATAGCTATGTACGTCAGTTTCACTCTTGCTGTAATTGCGTTTAGGGCTTAGGGAGGGGAGACGGGGGTAGAAAAAAAATAAATGACTCCCTAAATGTCCTAAAAACATCAAATGACATTTACAAAATAACACATACATAAAGTAGACATATGGTGAATGTTAATCAATAACTATTTTATGAAGTATCACTATTTGTCTTGACATTTTTTTGTCCTTCCTGCTGAAGTGAAAATTGCTAAATTCTCAATCCAAAGCCCCTCTATAAGGCACTCCTTTAGAGCCTCCAGTGATAATACGGTTGATCTATAAGGCATCCCTATAGAAAGGCAAGTGTTAGAGAAGGTCCTATATGTTATAAGAAAATTTGTCATTAGCCTAACACAATTTTGATTAAAAAAAAAAAAGTGCTCACAGAGATTCAAATTTTCATATAGTAAATATAGCAATAATGCAATTTACAATTATTAATTTTTTAAGTGTTTGCATGTGTTTGTGCCTGACAGTGTTCTGCTACTTGTAGTCCTTGTTTGCCCCTATAGAGCCCTCAGTACTATTAAAGCCCCCTATGGCCCCAGTATTTATAATGCTCCTTGTTGTAGCCCCAGTAGTGCAGTGCCCCCTGTAGCTATAATGGCCCCTGTAGGGCACGCTTTATTATAATGCCCCCTGTAGTGCAACTAGATATAATCAACCCCCTGTAGTGCCCATAATTGTAATGCCCCCTGAATGTTAATGCCCCCGCAATGCCCCTGAAGGATATATATAGGATATATAATGCTCTCAACCCACCCTGTAGTATTATGCCCCCCTGTAGTGGTAGTATACATAATGCTCCCCCCTCTCCTATAGTGCTCTCTGTACTATAATGCCCCTCTGTATTGGTTATATATATATATATATATATATATATATATATATATATATATATATATATTGAACCCCTCTGTATTGATTGTATATGTTGTATAGTATGTAAATTGGCCTACCTCTATAGTATATAGTATATAATGGCTCTTTCTGTAGTACATAACAGCTCTCCCCACTCCTACACTGTAGTGTCCCCGGTACTACCAGCATAAATACATTAAAAAATATATAAATTAATAATAATAATAAAATAAAAAATAATCTGCCCTTTTCTTACTGTGGAAACAACAAAAACTCTCATTGTTGCCGCAATCCATTCCCGTCTTGATTACTATAACTCATTACTAATTGGCCTCCCGCTCACCAGACTCTCCCTTCGCCCATCTATCCTTGACGCAGCAGCCATGCTCATCTATCTGACTATCTGCAACTCCATTGCCTCTGCCCCGTACCAGTCATTGCACTGGTTGCCCATACAGTACAGGATTCAATTTAAACTTCTTATTCTCACCAACAAAACTCTCCACAGTGCTACACCCCTCTACATCTCCTCCCTCATCTCTGTCTACCAAACAAACACTTGTTACTTTATGTGTCCCACCTCAGATTGTAAGCTCTTGTGAGCAGGGCCCTCATTCCTCTTGTTTTAATTGTTGAATTGTTTGTTACTGTATGTTATTTATGACTCTTTTTGTACATGATCCCCTGATTGTAAAGTAAAAGATTATTATTTATTATTAGAGATGAGCGAGTAGTGAAATATTCGAAAGTTCGAAATTCGATTCGAATAGACCGCGAAATTCGACTATTCGACCGAATATCGAATCCCATTAAAGTCTATGGGGAAAAAATGCTCGCCACTTGGAAATCTCAATTCGACCACTTGGAGGTCACCAAGTCCACCCTGGAACCTCAGAAAAGGATGCCAACACTGCTGGAATGCAACTGGGACAGCAGGGGAAGCATGTCTGGGTGCATATAACGCGCCCAAGTCGCACTATTACGCCACTATCACAGCCTCTCAACAATACACTCCAAACACAATATAACCTCTCTGTAAAGTGAGACCATACAAGGAAACCTTCTTTCCTCAACATTGCCATGGACCCCAAGCCAAACTAGACAAAAAAGAAGATAAAATTCTGCACCCCTTAAAATCACGTTGCCTATGACAACCACAGATGGCATAGGCAAGGGGGAAAGCAAATAGACCCCACCCCTAATTGTCATTGTGTGTGTGTGAGATGTGGTCAGACATGTCTTCTTTAAAATGTAAAAACAACTCAAACACATGCAGAAGCCTTAAAATGCCCAAATTGTTGGCGCTTGAGATGTCAGTCACCCGACCTGGCCCAGTGTCATGTCTAGCAGGTAAAGCAGTGGGGATGTTGAGGGATGCGTAGGACCGCAAAAGGCAGGAAGAGGCCGTGGGCTGGCCAGAGGCTCATGGAAAATTTTGTGGAGGCCCAAGAGGTGAGACGTCTTAAAAATTGTGTGGAGGCTAAAGAGGTGAGACCTCTTAAACATTTTGTGGAGCCCCAAAAGGTGAGACCTCTTCAAAATTATGTGGAGGCCCAAGAGGTGAGACCTCTTAAAAATTATGTGGAGGCCCAAGAGGTGAGACCGCTTAAACATTTTGTGGAGGCCCAAGAGGTGAGACCTCTTAAACATTTTGTACAGGCCCAAGAGGTGAGACCTCTTAAAAATTATGTGGAGGCCCAAGAGGTGAGACCTCTTCAAAATTATGTGGAGGCCCAAGAGGTGAGACCTCTTCAAAATTATGTGGAGGCCCAAGAGGTGAGACCTCTTCAAAATTATGTGGAGGCCCAAGAGGTGAGACCTCTTAAAAATTATGTGGAGGCCCAAGAGGTGACACCTCTTAAAAATTATGTGGAGGCCCAAGAGGTGAGACCTCTTAAAAATTATGTGGAGGCCCAAGAGGTGAGACCTCTTAAAAATTATGTGGAGGCCCAAGAGGTGACACCTCTTAAACATTTTGTGTAGGCCCAAGAGGTGAGACCTCTTAAAAATTATGTGGAGGCCCAAGAGGTGACACCTCTTAAAAATTATGTGGAGGCCCAAGAGGTGAGACCTCTTAAAAATTATGTGGAGGCCCAAGAGGTGAGACTCTTAAAAATTATGTGGAGGCCCAAGAGGTGAGACCTGTTAAAAAGTTATGTGGAGGCCCAAGAGGTGAGCAATAAATATATACATTTTTCTTATTTACGGAGCAATTCTACGGCGGTTAAGGAGGAGGAGGTGGAGGAGGAAATGGCACTTCATACAGATGGCACTTCACTTTTGGCTGCTTTCCACTGTTAACCTCTTAAACCTTTTGTGGAGGCCCAAGAGGTGAGACCTGTTAAACATTTTGTGGAGGCCCAAGAGGTGAGACCTGTTAAACATTTTGTGGAGGCCCAAGAGGTGAGACCCGTTAAAAATTATGTGGAGGCCCAATAGGTGAGACCTGTTAAACATTTTGTGGAGGCCCAAGAGGTGAGACGTGTTAAAAATTATGTGGAGGCCCAAGAGGTGAGACCTGTTAAACATTTTGTGGAAGCCCAAGAGGTGAGACCTGTTAAACATTTTGTGGAGGCCCAAGAGGTGAGACCTGTTAAACATTTTGTGGAGGCCCAAGAGGTGAGACCCGTTAAAAATTATGTGGAGGCCCAATAGGTGAGACCTGTTAAACATTTTGTGGAGGCCCAAGAGGTGAGACGTGTTAAAAATTATGTGGAGGCCCAAGAGGTGAGACCTGTTAAACATTTTGTGGAGGCCCAAGAGGTGAGACCTGTTAAACATTTTGTGGAGGCCCAAGAGGTGAGACCTGTTAAACATTTTGTGGAGGCCCAAGAGGTGAGACCTGTTAAAAATTATGTGGAGGCCCAAGAGGTGAGACCTCTTAAAAATTATGTGGAGGCCCAAGAGGTGAGACCTGTTAAAAATTATGTGGAGGCCCAAGAGGTGAGACCTGTTAAACATTTTGTGGAGGCCCAAGAGGTGAGACCCGTTAAAAATTATGTGGAGGCCCAATAGGTGAGACCTGTTAAACATTTTGTGGAGGCCCAAGAGGTGAGACGTGTTAAAAATTATGTGGAGGCCCAAGAGGTGAGACCTGTTAAACATTTTGTGGAGGCCCAAGAGGTGAGACCTGTTAAACATTTTGTGGAGGCCCAAGAGGTGAGACCTGTTAAAAATTATGTGGAGGCCCAAGAGGTGAGACCTCTTAAAATTATGTGGAGGCCCAAAAGGTGAGACCTGTTAAAAATTATGTGGAGGCCCAAGAGGTGAGACCTGTTAAACATTTTGTGGAGGCCCAAGAGGTGAGACCCGTTAAAAATTATGTGGAGGCCCAATAGGTGAGACCTGTTAAACATTTTGTGGAGGCCCAAGAGGTGAGACGTGTTAAAAATTATGTGGAGGCCCAAGAGGTGAGACCTGTTAAACATTTTGTGGAGGCCCAAGAGGTGAGACCTGTTAAACATTTTGTGGAGGCCCAAGAGGTGAGACCTGTTAAACATTTTGTGGAGGCCCAAGAGGTGAGACCTGTTAAACATTTTGTGGAGGCCCAAGAGGTGAGACCTGTTAAAAATTATGTGGAGGCCCAAGAGGTGAGACCTCTTAAAAATTATGTGGAGGCCCAAGAGGTGAGACCTGTTAAAAATTATGAGGAGGCCCAAGAGGTGAGACCTCTTAAACATTTTGTGGAGGCCCAAGAGGTGAGCCATAAACATATACATTTTTCTTATTTACGGAGCAATTCTACGGCGGTTAAGGAGGAGGAGGTGGAGGAGGAAATGGCACTTCATACAGATGGCACTTCACTTTTGGCTGCTTTCCACGGTTGGAGAAGCAAAGTCCGGGTCAATCCACTTGCTGTTCATTTTGATTAGCGTCAGCCTGTCGGCACTGTCGGTTGACAGGCGGCTGCGCTTATCGGTTATAATGCCCCCGGCTGCGCTGAACACCCTTTCTGATAGCACGCTGGCGGCAGGGCAGGCAAGCACCTCCAAGGCGTACAGGGACAGTTCCAGCCACGTGTCCAACTTGGAGACCCAGTAAGTGTAGGACGCCGAGGGATCGGGGAGGACAGGGTTACGGTCTGCCAGGTACTCCCGCAACATCCGCCGATACTTGTCCCTCCTGCTGATAGCGGGCCCCGCAGTGATGGAAGTTGCACGAGGGGGTGCCATGAACGTGTCCCACACCTTGGAGAGTGTTCCCCTGGTGGCTGTGGGCCTGATGGATGTTGTGGGACTCTGGGAGACCCTCTCCTCTCTGCCGCCAGCGATGGTGGGTGGGAAAATCTCCATCATGTTCTGCACGAGTTCCCTCTGGTATTCCAGCAATCGATTCGTCCTCTCCTCTACCGGAATAAAAGAGGAGACGTTATCTTTATACCGGGGGTCCAGGAGTGCGAAGACCCAGTACAGTTTGTTCTCCACTATCCGGACAACACGTGTGTCCCGGGAAAAGCAGCCCAGCATGAAGTCAGCCATGTGTGCCAGACTCTGAATAGGCATGACCTCACTGCCCCCACCAGAAGGATCACTTGCCATTTCCTCCTCTTCCTCTTCCGCCTCCTCTCCGCCCCATCCGCGCTGAACCAATGGGACGCACACAGCCTGACTGCTACCCTCGCCGCCAGCATCCTCCTCCTCTTCCACAGCCACCTCCACGTCGTCCTCCTCCTCCTCATCCTCCTCCTCCTGCAACTGCCACCGTGAAGCAGACAAAAGTGTGGTCTGACTGTGTAGCTCCGTTGCGTCTCCTCCTACCCCCGTCTCCTCTGCGTGCAATGCGTTCTCCCTTATTGCGATGAGCGATTCTTTAAGGACGCCTAGGAGCGGGATGGTTACGCTCACTATAGCGTCCTCGCTGCTGACCTTCTTGGTGGACTCCTCAAAGATACGCAGTACATCGCATATGTCTGCCATCCATGGCCACTCGTGGTTGGCAAACTGAGGGAGCTGAGTTGGAGGCACGCGTGGATTCATAATCTGGTACTCCATCAATGCTCTCTGCTGCTCACACACCCTGGCCAACATGGAATAGGTGGAATTCCAGCGAGTGGGCAGGTCGCACAACAGCCGATGTTCAGGCAAATGGAGGCGTTGCTGGAGTTTTTTTAAGCTAGCAGCAGCTACAGTTGACTTACGAAAGTGAGCGCACAAGCGCCGCACTTTCACCAGTAGCTCTGCCAGGTTGGGGTAAGTCTTCAGAAATTTTTGGACTACCAGATTAAAAACGTGGGCCAGGCATGGTACGTGATTGAGTTCGGCAAGCTCCAGAGCCGCCACCAGGTTACGGCCGTTATCGCACACGACCATGCCTGGTCCTAGCTGCAGCGGCGACAGCCACATCTCCGTCTGCTGCAATATGGCGTCCCTCACCTCTGGGGCGCTGTGCTTCCTGTCGCCCAAGCTGATGAGCTTTAGCACCGCCTGCTGACGTCTCCCCGCGCCAGTGCTGCAACGCTTCCAGCTAGCGGCTGAGGGAGATGTTAAGGCACAGGAGGAGGAGGAGGAGGAGGAGGGGGGTTTATCAGAACCCATGCTGGCAATCTTGGGCAGGGGTGGTAGGTAGGCCGTCTCTGTTTGCGACCCCGTCCCCGCTTCCACTACATTCACCCAGTGTGCCGTCAAAGAGATGTAGCGTCCCTGGCCGCAAGCGCTTGTCCATGAGTCAGTGGTCAAGTGGACCTTTGCGCTGACTGCGTACCTCAGGGCCCGCCTGATGTTACGCGACACGTGCTGGTGCAGGGCGGGGACGGCACTCCGGGAAAAGTAGTGGCGGCTGGGGACGGAATAGCGAGGTGCGGCAGCCGCCATCAGGTCGCGGAAGGCCTGCGTCTCCACAAGCCTAAACGGCAACATCTCCAGGGCCAGCAGTTTGGAGATGTGGCAGTTTAAGGCTTGGGCTTGGGGGTGACTCGAGGCGTACTTCCGCCTGCGGTCGAACGCCTGCGAGATGGACAGTTGTTGGGACGAGGAGTGTGAGGGTGCAGGCGAAGAGGCGGGGGAAGGGGAGGCTGAAGGAGAAGGCCCCAAAGTAGCCGAGGCAGAGGCAGATGTGGAGGTGTCCTGGCTGGAGGTCTGGACCGCAGTGGCAGCACACAACAAAGGGGAAGAGGCAGTGGCAGCAGGACCGGGCGCAGTTTGTATTGCGTTTGCTCTCTCCCACTCAGCCCAGTGCTTGACTTCCAAGTGACGCCGCATGCCCGAGGTGGTCAGATTGCTCTTCTCAGAGCCCCTACTCAGTTTTGAGTGGCAGAGTGTGCAAACCGCGCTCAGTTTGTCATCCGCACAAACATTAAAAAATCTCCACACCACAGAAGTACGAGGCCTCGATGGGGGAGCTTCGCGCGACTGCCCGCTGCCGGGAACAGCTTCGGCCGTGCTGGCTGTGGCCTCACTACTTTGTCTGGACTGTCCTCTGCCTCTGGACATCCCTCTGCCTGTGGACATCCCTCTGCCTGTGGACATCCCTCTGCCTGTGGACATCCCTCTGCCTCTGGACATCCCTCTGCCTCTTGCTGCCTTTTTCGGTGCTGCGCAGACCACCACCTCTCCACTGCTTTCCCCGCTGGACATCACCCCTGGCCAAGTGGGGTCGGTCATTTCGTCATCCACCACCTCCTCTTCCTCACTCTGCTCCTCCTCCTGCCCACTGGACATTCCAACAGCCTCCCTTGATGGCAACTGCGTCTCATCATCATCATCGCTCATGATAACAGATGCTGGCTCAGGGTCCACATCAGCAGGAGATGGCGAAAACTCAAGGGTTTGGGCATCACTACAAACAAATTCCTCTCCTAGCTCCTGGGATTCTTCCGGCACATCTGAAAAAGGACCCGAAAAGAGCTCCTGGGAGGGGTCAAGGGTGGGATGACTCTGTTGGCCAGGTGTGGAGGAAGGAGGGTCAGAGTGAGACTGTGTGGATGACTGGCTGGTGGACAACTGTGTGGAAGCGCTATCGGCTATCCATTGCACCACCTGTTCAACCTGCTCAGGCCTCAACAGCGGTGTAACCCGCCCCCTGCTTAACTGTCCCATAAAGGCAGGGATTCTGGATGAGCGGGATCCTGGCTGACCCTCACCAGCACGCATTGTATCCCCACTGGCTTCAACAAGGCCCCCAACAGCATTTCCGCGCCCCCGTCCTCGTCCACGTCCTATTCCGCTAGCCCCCCGCCGCATTTTTTTTTTTTTTACAATATTTTGCCTTCACAGCCGTGAAATTAGTTTGCAAGAGAACGCACAGTACAGTTGCCAGTTAAGGCCTATATATTGTATTTTTCAAGGTACACAGCCGTGTACTCAGTGATCAGACGGTGTGTATGAACAACAGTTATGAGAAATTACTTTGCAAGAGAACGCACAGTGCAGTTGCCAGTTAAGGCCTATATATTGTATTTTTCAAGGTACACAGCCGTGTACTGAGTGATCAGACGGTGTGTATGAACAACAGTTATGAGAAATTACTTTGCAAGAGAACGCACAGTGCAGTTGCCAGTTAAGGCCTATATATTGTATTTTTCAAGGTACACAGCCGTGTACTGAGTGATCAGACGGTGTGTATGAACAACAGTTATGAGAAATTACTTTGCAAGAGAACGCACAGTACAGTTGCCAGTTAAGGCCTATATATTGTATTTTCAAGGTACACAGCCGTGTACTCAGTGATCAGACGGTGTGTATGAACAACAGTTATGAGAAATTACTTTGCAAGAGAACGCACAGTGCAGTTGCCAGTTAAGGCCTATATATTGTATTTTTCAAGGTACACAGCCGTGTACTCAGTGATCAGACGGTGTGTATGAACAACAGTTATGAGAAATTACTTTGCAAGAGAACGCACAGTGCAGTTGCCAGTTAAGGCCTATATATTGTATTTTTCAAGGTACACAGCCGTGTACTGAGTGATCAGACGGTGTGTATGAACAACAGTTATGAGAAATTACTTTGCAAGAGAACGCACAGTGCAGTTGCCAGTTAAGGCCTATATATTGTATTTTTCAAGGTACACAGCCGTGTACTGAGTGATCAGACGGTGTGTATGAACAACAGTTATGAGAAATTACTTTGCAAGAGAACGCACAGTGCAGTTGCCAGTTAAGGCCTATATATTGTATTTTTCAAGGTACACAGCCGTGTACTCAGTGATCAGACGGTGTGTATGAACAACAGTTATGAGAAATTACTTTGCAAGAGAACGCACAGTACAGTTGCCAGTTAAGGCCTATATATTGTATTTTTCAAGGTACACAGCCGTGTACTCAGTGATCAGACGGTGTGTATGAACAACAGTTATGAGAAATTACTTTGCAAGAGAACGCACAGTGCAGTTGCCAGTTAAGGCCTATATATTGTATTTTTCAAGGTACACAGCCGTGTACTGAGTGATCAGACGGTGTGTATGAACAACAGTTATGAGAAATTACTTTGCAAGAGAACGCACAGTGCAGTTGCCAGTTAAGGCCTATATATTGTATTTTTCAAGGTACACAGCCGTGTACTGAGTGATCAGACGGTGTGTATGAACAACAGTTATGAGAAATTACTTTGCAAGAGAACGCACAGTGCAGTTGCCAGTTAAGGCCTATATATTGTATTTTTCAAGGTACACAGCCGTGTACTGAGTGATCAGACGGTGTGTATGAACAACAGTTATGAGAAATTACTTTGCAAGAGAACGCACAGTGCAGTTGCCAGTTAAGGCCTATATATTGTATTTTTCAAGGTACACAGCCGTGTACTCAGTGATCAGACGGTGTGTATGAACAACAGTTATGAGAAATTACTTTGCAAGAGAACGCACAGTACAGTTGCCAGTTAAGGCCTATATATTGTATTTTTCAAGGTACACAGCCGTGTACTCAGTGATCAGACGGTGTGTATGAACAACAGTTATGAGAAATTACTTTGCAAGAGAACGCACAGTACAGTTGCCAGTTAAGGCCTATATATTGTATTTTTCAAGGTACACAGCCGTGTACTGAGTGATCAGACGGTGTGTATGAACAACAGTTATGAGAAATTACTTTGCAAGAGAACGCACAGTGCAGTTGCCAGTTAAGGCCTATATATTGTATTTTTCAAGGTACACAGCAGTAGTGTCAAATATAGTTTGGTATGTAGCAGAGCACCTAATACACCACTAATGCCTCTCTCTGTCCCTACTCCAGCAGCTATCCCTGAATACAGCAGCCGTTCTCTGTAAAGTCTATATTGTAGTAAGCTATCACTGAAGTCCACTGTAGTAGCCCTGATAAGGGCTTTTAATCACGCTCCTGCCTATCCAACAGCTAAAATCTGTCTGTCCCTTCTCCAGCCTCTGTCCCTGACTAAGTTCACGCAGCATATGCGTACGAGCAGGAAGAGCTGAGTTTTTAATATTCGAGGTCACATGGTTTTTCCAGCCAATGCATGTAGACGCCGTTTTCGCGCTGCCAGCGTGCTCAGCGTGCCTGTCATACCCCCCCTGCATGTTGATTGGTGGAAAAAGAGCGCCAGGGAAGGTGGGAGGGGAAACGAATTCTAAGTGCGCCATCGCCGTTATACTCGAACGAAATCGAGTATGCCAAATAGCGTAGTATTCGATCGAATACCAGCTCGATCGAACACTACTCGCTCATCTCTATTTATTATTAGTAAAATTAGTTTGCGCCCAAGGGAGCAATTTGTGATGATGGTGAGTTTTGCAGTCACCCATGATTTTATCATGAACCTACATGACCAGAGTGGAGCCCTAGACTAAATGTGAGTAAAACTGATAACTGACAATGTTTTACCCATTCTTTTAAATCTATAATTTTATGCATTTTTGTTGGGAATAGGAAAAGTTCAGAGTGAGATTGAAAAAGTTATTGGGTCAGCTGTGCCCAAAGCGGGTCATCGTAAAGCCATGCCCTATACTGACGCCGTCATCCATGAGATTCAACGTTTTGGAAACATTCTTCCAAACAACCTGCCACATGCTACAACTCAAGATGTCAACTTCCGGGGATATCTCTTGCCCAAGGTAAGTACAAAGAAATATTAAGGCTTATAACTCATTAGTTGTAATGATCTAGTTCCTATGATACCCATAGGTATAGCAAACCTCTTTCCTATGATTTTGGTAGGGATCAGGGTACTCAGGTGGCCCCAAGACTTGTTAGCTATTGCTAGTCCAGTTGTTGAAGTCCGACAACTTCTAAAACTAAAGTAAATATTAAAGGATAAGCAAAGGTGATATAGCAGAGTACATGGTACGGTTTTGGTGGTCAGAATGATGTGGTTCAAAACCAGTTATGTAGCAGGGTGAAGAATGCAGTACAATAGTAGTTATCAGAAGACTAGTCAGGAGATACAAAGTTCAGTAGTAGTGATGTGGGCTCCAACAAACAGCAAGGACATGTAGGGAAGCAAACCTCTATAACTACCAATAAGTCCAGCATGCTCGCACTTTAAAGTGGTTGTAAAATGTAATTAAAAGAAGTCTCAGCACGCTTAAAAGACATACACTAAGGTTTAGTTTTGATTCGACCCAAATTGAGAGAGACAGAGAACTAGTGGGCCTAGTAGGCATGGGGAGTCTTATAGGCCAGCCAATGATCCTCTGTGAAAGAGAAATGTAAATTAGCTTTCTTTACAAAAGGAAAAGAAAGCTAATGGTGCATTTACACCAACAGATTATCTGACCAACTTGTGTCCAATCAGCCCAATCTGACCAATGATTGGTCAGAAAATCTGTCAGATAATGTGTTGGTGTAAACGCACCCTAAGCCTCTGATGCCACCTCATACTTAAATTATAACTTGGATAATAGCTACATCAGCATCTCATCTGCAGATAGCTGTTTCCGAGTGACTGAAAAAACTGGCTTAGAGAAGACTTAGTGAAATCTGGAGGGTACTATTTGTCCTTATGAAGAGCTTCTAGTAGGCATGAGGAGTATTGTAAACCAGTTAATGTTCTTCTGGATTTCTAGGAAAACAATATGCAAATTAGCTTTCCTTCCAAAAGGAAAATAATGCTAAGCCTCTGATGCCACCAGATGCTGTACTATAAGTCAAGTCTAGAGATGAACGAGCATGCTCGTCCAAGCTTGGTTCTCGTTCGAGTATTAGGGTACTCGTAAGTGCTCGCTGCTCAGACGAGTATCTCGCCATGCTCGAGGAAATGGCATCTCCTGCATTTTGAATTTTTGGCGCCTATAAACTCAGCCAATCACAAGCCAGGAGACTCTGCGGTACACCCAGCATCACGTGGGGCCCTTACATGTCGATAGCAGAGGTTGGCTGGCCTGATCAGGTGACCCTGGAATATATTAGTGACTGCCCGCGGTGCTCGGCTCAGTCGCTGCCTGGATGTCATTAGGGACAGATCTGCTGCGTTTCAGGGAGAGTGTTAGGGCCTGGATTTAGTTCTCTGTTAGGCAGGAGTGATCTCAAAAGTACCCAACAGCCCTTCTAAGGGCTACAAGACATTTTTTTTTGTCTCCTGGCTGGGCTGGCTGGCACTAGTAGTGTAGCTATCGCCATATATAACAATTTTTTTTTTTTATTGTTTTATCTCATACAAATCCATTTCATACAGCTGTCCAGTCACCGCAAACCACAATCCATATTTTCTGTCCAGGTGACCCATTCTGTACATCACGTAATAAAAAAAGGTCTTTTGCTCTCGCTGATACAGCTACATTAGAAAAATCTCTGTGCAACATTTGTCTGGGTTGCACTTAATATAGCCACAGTCAGCAGGGGCTGAGTTTTCTCTCTGATATATTCTGCACGTCACGTTAAAAAAACAAAACCAAAAAAAAAAAAAAATAGTTTTTTTGTTGTTTTATCTCAGTGATACAAATCCATTTCATATAGCAGTGTGGAACCATTCTGTGTGTCACAGTTCAGCTGTCCAGTCACCACAAACCACAATCCGTATTTTCTGTCCAGGTGACCCATTCTGTACGTCACGTAATTAAAAAAGGTCTTTTGCTCTCACTGATACAGCTACATTAGAAAAATCTCTGTGCGACATTTGTCTGGGTTGCACTTAAGCAGACCAAGTCTGTCTAATCTAATAGTTTCAGTGTAATTGCTCCATACTGCACGGTACGTAATAACATACGTAATTGTGCTCTAACTTATCCACCTATATATTAACTTGTTCAGATTGAACAAGTTTGTGGGTTTCAGTACAGCAGGCCCATTTTTTTTTATTTTTTATAATACACTTATATACAGAAAATGTTGAACCCAAGGGCTAAGGGTCGAGGACGTGGGCATTAAATTACTGCAGGGGGCAGAGGCCGTGGTCCTGGGCAGGGTGAGACAGTACCTGCTGATGAGAGAGCAGGGGAACGCCGGTATTCGGTCCCCAGCTGCCACTATTTTTCCCGACGTGCCGTCCCATCCCTACACCAGCACGTGTCACAGAACATCATCCGTGCCCTGTCCAACGCTGTTTCTGAGAAGGTCCACCTAACCACGGACACGTGGACAAGTGCTGCTAGGCAGGGACACTATATATCACTGACGGCACATTGGGTTAACTTGGTGGAGGCTGGGACCCAGTCTGACCCTGGGGCCGCTCATGTACTGCCCACACCGAGGATTGCGGGGCCTACCTCCTCCTTCACCTCCTCCTCCGAATTACCATCCGTGGGCACGGCACCTTCAGTCGGTAGCTCTAGGCGCAGCAGCATTGCCGTGGCTAAGCGCCAGCAGGTGGTGCTCAAACTGCTGAGCTTAGGTGACAAAAGGCACACCGCCCAAGAGCTGTTACAGGGCATCACGGCGCAGACCGATCTGTGGCTGGCACCGCTGAACCTCAAGCCAGGCATGTGTGTGACAACGGGCATAACCTGGTGGCGGCTCTGCAACTCGGCAGACTGGCACATGTGCCATGCCTGGCCCACATGTTCAATCTCATAGTTCAGCGGTTCCTCAAGACATACCCCAATCTGTCTGATTTGCTCACCAAGGTGCGCTGCATCTGTGCGCATTTCCGCAAGTCGACCACAGATGCTGCCACTCTCAGGGCAGCGCAGCGCCGCCTACAACTGCCCGCTCACCGACTGTTGTGCGACGTGCCCACAAGATGGAATTCGACATTAAACATGTTATCCAGAGTTTACCAGCAGCGCAGAGCGATTGTAGACTGCCAGATGTCAACTTCCACCAGAACTGGTAGTCAGGTCACTCAGATTCCTCAAGTCTACAATGAGGAGTGGACGTGGATGTCTGATATCTGCCAGGTGTTGAGCAACTTTGAGGAGTCAACACAGATTATCAGCCTCACCATCCCACTGCTTTGCCTGTTGAAAAACTCACTGCACAGCATGAAGTCGGATGATTTGCGCTTGTCACAAGAGACGGTGGAGGAAGATACGTCGCTTGATAGCCAGAGCACCCTCCGGTCTGTTTCTCAGTGCGTATCGGAGAAGGGGGATGAGGAGGAAGAGGAGGAGAATGTCGGCGAGACAGTAGAGGGCACCAGCGCTCAGTCCTTCTTAACTCTTAAGCGTGTATGGGCTGAAGAGGAGGACTTGGAGGAGGAGGAGGAGGAGGAAATGGAGAGTCAGGCCAGTGAGGAGAGGGAATTCATGCGTGTTGGGACTCTGGCGCACATGGCAGACTTCATGTTAGGCTGCCTATCCCGTGACCCTCGCGTTAGAAGCATTTTTTCAAACACCGATTACTGGGTGTTCACTCTCCTGGACCCACGGTACAAGCAGAACCTTTCCACTCTCATCCCTGTAGAGGAAAGGAGCATGAGAGTGAATCAATATCAACAGGCCCTGGTGCACAAGCTGAAACAATCCTTCCCATCTGACGCCACTAGCGGCAGAGGGCATGGTTCTGTGGGCCAAGTAGCGGGGGAGAGGAGGCAAGCAGGCAGCTTGTCCAGCACTGGCAGGGGAACGCTCTCCAAGGCCTTTGCCAGTTTTATGTCACCCCAGCAAGACACTGTCACCTGTCCCCAGTCTAGGCAGAGTAGGGGGGAGCTGTACAGAAAGATGGTGAGGGAGTACCTAGCTGACCATACCAACGTCCTGTGTGATCACTCTGCTGCATACAACTACTGGGTTTCAAAGCTGGACACGTGGCCTGAACTGGCACTGTACGCCTTGGAGGTGCTGGCCTGCCCTGCCGTTAGCGTGTTGTCAGAGCGGGTATTCAGTGCAGCTGGTGGCGTCATCACCGATAAGCGTACACGCCTGTCAACTGACAGCGCTGACAGGCTGACGCTTATTAAAATGAACAAAGCCTGGATTTCACCGGAATTCAAATCTCCTCCGGGGGAAAGCAGCTAAAGATTAACATTACTTATGTATCCGATTCCTCTTCTCTACTCCTCCTACTTCTCCTCCTCCTTGTCGTCTTTGCCTAACGCTGACCCAAAAAACGCTGACCCAATTTTTTAGAGGGCCAACTGGCACTCTTTTACCACAATTTTTCCGGAGGTCCACCTACAGGCCCTCTCTCCAAACAATTTTTCCAGAGGTCCACCTACAGGCCCTCTCTCTAAACAATTTTTCCAGAGGTCCACCTACAGGCCCTCTCTCCAAACAATTTTTCCGCAGTGTCAACTACAGACAGTGTAAAACAATGTTTCAGGAGCGTCAAACAGACAGTCCAAAACAATTTTTCAGGAGGCGCAAGTACCGACATTTAAAAAAAAAATTTTTTTGCTGAGGATCGACTTTATGTACTCCGAAAAGAAAAAAATTTTTGGAGGCTCAACAAAAGTCATTTCACTGCATTCTCAGTCGGACAAAGTCATTGGTGGTGTAACCGCCATGCTGTGTGAGGCTAAATTTTTGGGTGCTTCACCAGCTACCGCATACTAACTCAGTCACTCTGTTGTCACCGCCGCCATACAGGGCCACGAAAAATGTTCATGTGGTTTGGCTGCTCCCGCAGTGTCACTCGCTCATTCTGTTGTCACCGCCATGCTGCGTCAGGCTAAATTTTTGGGTGGCTCACCTGCTACCTCATCTAACTTGGTCACTTGTTGGTGTCACCGCCATGCTGTGTCAGGCTTATGCCTGCATCGTGTGGCTGGGGATAGGAGAGCAGTGCCAGCATGGGCATGGGTGATGGACCTTCGTTGCACCTCGTTGGGTGCTTCCCTAACATGTGAAGCAACCAGGCTGTTGCAGGAGAATTTGGGTTAATGGTGGGATTAGGCAGCCTCAGAGGCATCCATGCATGCTGCCCCTGCTGTTTCCTGTCCATTTCCGTGGTGTTTCCATCATTTTCTGAGGTTTCCAGGTTTTCACCCAGGCTTCCCTAGGCAGAGCTTTGGTCCCCTGCAAAAATGCTCGAGTCTCACATTGACTTCAATAGGGTTCATTACTCGAAACGAGCACCCGAGCATCGGGAAAAGTTTATCTCGAATAACGAGCACCTGAGCATTTTAGTGCTTGCTCATCTCTAGTCAAGTCCTTTTGAAAGGACAGCTCATTTCTAAATCTCTTTCCCAGAGGCGTATTGCCTGACCTATAAGAATCATCATGCCTACTAGAAGCTCTACATAAGGACAAATAGTACCCTCAAATCCTGACCAAGGCCACTCACCTAGCTCAGCCAGTTCTCTGTGCTCTGCACTAATGAAGGGCAAGCACCCCAAAAAAAGTTGTTTGCAGAGAGGTGCAGGCTTAGCTGTTATCCGTTATGCTTCAATGCCTCTTTAAAAGTTTAAGCATTAACTTACAGGATAGTTGCAGACATTACCTATTAGTGATCTGTATAAAAATAAATCCATGTTAACAGGCTGGAGGACAAACTAGTCTAACACTAATCTTAAAGGGTTTCTGTAACCAGTTTTTTCGGTATGAATCAGGCTGACATTAGATATGTGCTAATGTCACCTGATTCCAAATATATATCTGTTTTATTTACTGGTGCCCCAATTTTTATATAAAATTAACTTTTATTTTATGCTAATAAGGCCTCTAGGTGCAAGGGGCGTTACCCCTGCTCCTAGAGGCTCTGTTGATTGACAGGACCAGGCAGAGAAGAAACACTCCATTCACCATAGCTTGCAAGGACCTTCAATGATGTCATGACCATGTGATCAGTCACATGGTTTAGGAGGAGACAGGCTGTTTGTGTGATCCTAACCCTGTGACTGATCACATAGTCATGACATCATTGAAGGTCCTTGCAAGCTATGGTGAATGGAGTGTTTCTTCTCTGCCTGGTCCTGTCAATCAACAGAGCCTCTAGGAGCAGGGGTAACGCCCCTTGCACCTAGAGGCCTTATTAGCATAAAATAAAAGTTCATTTTATATAAAAATGGGGAAACCAGTAAATAAAACAGATATATATTTGGAATCAGGTGACATTAGCACATTTCTAATGTCAGCCTGATTCATACCGAAAAAACTGGTGACAGAAACCCTTTAAGCTGTAGCTCTTGGTAGGTGTATACCTTTATTCTGACTGCTGCATTTTTTTTGTAGTTATACTGAGGAGCTCTACTGACTTGGTGTCAGTATGTGGATTATAGAATGGTTTGTTGTGTGACATGCAGAAAAATCCTCTTTGCTTGTTGGCAATGTATATATGGGTCATATACTGGCTTCACCTTTCTCCATATCTGACTGCTCCGATGTCTCCTTTTCACTTAGCTTTGTTAACGAAGGCACCAAGTCAGGGCATTTAACCCTTACACTGCCTTCCTAAAGGGATAAGGAGACTTGAGAAGTAGCACTAGGATGAAAGGGAAGTGCTGACCCCTTCTTCCTGACACCCTAGGCCCATGCCCTTAAGGACCTTGTTGTAAATACTGCCCTGTTGTGTACACAGTGTTAGTGAATTTAAGATCCACTGTAAATATGACTTATGCAATATTGAAACTTCCAGGGGATACATGTGATCCCGCTGCTGACCTCCGTACTCTATGACAAGGATCATTTTGCAAAAGCTGATGAGTTTTACCCGGAACACTTTCTGGATTCCAGTGGAAATTTTGTAAGGAAAGAAGCATTCATGCCGTTCTCAGCTGGTGAGTAGTCCTCTCAGATGTCTTCTGGTATAGTAATAACTAGAGCTAAGGAAATGTCTCCAGAATTAATCCAAACTGAGAGCAATAAAATCTTATCAATATATGAATTACAAGGGTGAGAATGACTTGAGATCATGCCCTCCTTTTATATTATCCATTTATTATATGGGGACCAGTGACTATAGTGTGAGAATGACCAGGAGTCATCCTCAGCAAGTGTCACAAAATTTAAAGGAGTTGTCTGGCAAATTAAAATGTATTAAAACAGGCTCAGGATGTAAAACAGTACAATAACTCATAGTCACCTTAACAATCCCCAATGCTCCTGTTCTAGATCTTTCTGGCCCCTCTCAGTCTCTGCTTCCTGTTCCTATCAACACAGGAAATGACTGCCTAGCCAATCACTGGCTAGGATAGTGACCCACCTTAGCCAGTGATTGGCTGAGCATTCATTTCCTGTTTGTCAAGAGGGACCAGGAAGCATAGACTGGGGGAACGGGAACATCATTCTGAGCATTTTCTAAAAATTTTATCCATTGGGCAACAACTTCAAAATATCAAAGTATATGGTAATTATATGGGGCAAGTTCCTCCATTAGACACCTGTGTTTTATCATTATAATGAATGATTTTGGCTCTGAAGGATTACAGCCTCATTGGAGCAATGCCTGATTTTTTATTATGCTCTCAAAGGCATCTCTGGCATTGAGGAATTTTCAAGTGCAAACCTTACTTATTAAGAATTGCCCATTTTGGCTTCCATAAGGAAGGAACCTGAAGGACATTTGTGCTATGTAGTCTCATTTCCATTTTTAAATGTTGGGGGTTATAAAAAAAATTTTCCATTTAAAGAATGCCACATTTTTATCCGGTTTCTGATATTTCATTGCTTTAGGTAAAAGAAGTTGTGCTGGAGAGAGCTTGGCCAAAATGGAGATATTCCTGTACTTCACAAGACTACTGCAGAACTTCACATTCCAGGCTCCTCCTGGGACTGCACTAGACCTGAACCCTGCCGTAGGATTTACAGCTGGACCACTGCCCTATAAGATATGTGCTATACCCCGTGTATAACCTATGAGTGTCACTTACATTGAAAATTTGAATAATCGTCTACACAGGTCTACAGTCAAACAACATTTGAAAATGAGAGCTACCAAAAAAAAGATGCCACTATTTTACCTACATGTATCCCGAATTTATATATAAGTCTACAATCTACCAATTGTGGATGACCTATATATGTTGTCCCCATAACAACTGGAAAATTTTTATACTTTGTAGTTGGTCTGGTAGCACAACAGTTTTCAAGAAGTAGTTGAGGTGCACTTGCATGAATCTAGGAAATTTATAAAGGTCTGTTATGAAGATAATGCTTTTGAAACCAATGGGGGACATTTATGAAGCCCTTTACGCCACAATTGTGGAGCAAAAAGTCGCACACTAAGGCGCACGGCATCTGGGCATCATAATGTGCGACTTTTTAAACTTTTAACCACTTCCCCGAAGTGCCGAGAAAAGGGGGTGTGGATCAGTGGAATGGGCGTGGCCTCAAGGCGCCCGCCGCATATACAGTCACTTTTGCCAGAAAGTGGTAGAAGTTATTACTGAGGCTGGCATAGACTTCACTTTCTGGCGCACAGCAGGGCAGAGGTGACCTTATTTATTTAGAGGCTTCTGCCTCTTAAAGGGGTTATCCAAGTTATGAAAAAAAAATATAGCACTGTAAATCTGATGAGTAGCAATATATAACTAAGTTCAGCAAGTTTTAGGCAAAAAAAATCTATATTTCCTCATTTCCCTGGTTCTCTTCTGGCCTTTGTTTACATGTAGTAATAACAATCTCTGCCCCTCACCCCTCCCCCCTTCTCTGCAAAGGCAGTGAACATAAGTGTTCTGAGTACATGTCTGCCTGCTGCGATACTCAGCAGCATGTTGTTTGTGTAGGACTACAAGTCCCAGCTGTACAATGACACTGCTGATAAACACAGGAAATTCTCCCTACCTGTTCTTGTACAATACAATTCCTCTATAGCTCCTTGCCCAGCATTTGTCTCCTCTCACTGCTGCAGCTACTATTTGTTGTAAAGCCTTGAGCCCTCAGTGTGTTCTGGCTGAAGGGGTTAATGTTTTATCTGAAGGAATCCAGGGAGAGAGCAGATAGCAGGAGCCCGGCAAAGAAAGGGGGCGTGGCCAGTGACGTCTCGTGTACAGACTGTTATCTGAACTCTGAGGCTTGTGCACGAAACATCACAGAGCAGAGAGATAAGGTGACATCACAGGTCATGTGACCCTCAGTCAACTCTGAGAAACCAGCAGCTTTAGAAACACAAAGTATATGGGAAAGTTGTTATACCTGACAAGTTAGTAACATATAAAGAACAAAAAAATAACTCGGACAACCCCTTTAACAAATAAAGCACATCTCACGCCAGATAGATCCGCCAGTCTTGATATATCTCCCCCAATGTCTTCCAGTCCAATGTCCTCCAAGTCAACTTCTTCTATTCAAACATCCTCCAAGGTATCGTCTTCCAAGCCAATGTCTTAAGAGGAACCTTGCAGGGTCAATATAATAGTGATTATATCACAGAGGAATCTACTGTATTTATTCAAAATCAACCAGAATTTTTTCTCATCAAACTACTACACTGTTAATCTTAAGGCGCATTTAGATGCAGCAAATGATCAGGCAATTATTGTGATGGGATCGTTCCTTGCCTATTACTGCCTGCTCGTCAGTGGAGGCGAAGAGTTGCATTTACATGCAGCAATCGACTCCCAGCATGCAGTAGCCATCGCTCATCCTCATACAGATTCATTGTTTCTGGTCATCAGATCGCTGTACGCACTGTACAATTTGTTTCCCGGATGCGATGATTTAATGTGCTGCATGAACGATCATTTCACCTGATAATTAAGCGTTTTTCTTGTTCGTCGGACGATTGGCAGCACATTTACACCGGCCGATTATTGGGAACGAGAGCTCCTAGTAACATTTGTTCCAGATAATCAGCCTGAGAATTGTGCAGTGTAAATCCGCCATTAGATAGGACAATCTTTTAGACAACATGTTGACGAGATACCTTCAAAACCAGTGTCCTCCAAGCTAATATCCTCCAACTAAACAATCCAGAGAGGAATATTGCAAAGTCAATATAATGGTGATTATATATTATGAAGGACACAGTTAAAAAGCAACAATTTCTTTGCTGCCAGCTTCAAGCAATCCTCCATTCTCATCTTACCTAAGGCACATTTAGACATCCCAAGCAGACAGACAATTATCGAGAAGGTTACATTCCTTTACGATAACTACCTGCTCGTCAGTGGCAGTTAGAGCTGCATTTAAACAGATGGATCGCCACCATGCTGTGGTGTCAAGTGATGGCTACTGCCATCTCTCATCCTCATACAGACTCATTGTTTACGGGCATCAGATCACTGTTCACACACATGATCTACTGCCCAGAAACGATGATTTAATGTGATGCATGATAGATAATTTCTCTCAATCTAGCATTTTGCTCTGTCCTCATCAGGAAGGCAGGGTTATCATCAGGACATTTACATGAGTAGATAATCGGGAACGAGAGTTCAGAGTAATGTTTGTTCCTGATAATGTGACCATCAGTGGTGGAGTGTAAATCTGCCATTAGGCTCATTCTCCTGAGGGTATGAGCAGAAGCTACAGTACCCCTGCTGAAGCTACCCTTGCTCTCCATACTCGGATTTCTTGGAGAGCCTGTGATAGACTTGTCTGAGACAGAACTACAGGGGTAGGGAGAAGAAGCTTGAAGCAATGATGAGACAGGAGATGTGTCCCTGACTACCTCAGACTCCCTGTAGGCACTGCAGCTAAGCTGAAAGGCTGTGGCCACAGATCACAACTATGCCCTATGGAGCTGAGCTCAAAAGCAGCCAAGGCGCAAGATCTGTAGAAAATAAATCAGGTAATCAGCCCCTATATGTAGGTATTACATAGAATGTTAGTGTTCCTGACTGGACAATCACTTGAACCCTGCTAAGCTTAGAATGTATGATGTTGTAGACAGCTCCTTTTATCTATACTGACACCATTATGTGTCCCAGAAGCAACACTGCAGTCCAGTATCATCAGCATTAGGCTACTTTCACACAACAGTTGTTTTGCTGATCCGCAAATTGCCGTCCGTCCGTATGGCATCCGTTTTGTTGTTTTTTTTTGCGGATCCAATGTAACAATGCCTATCCTTGTCCGCGAAACGGACAAGAATAGGACATGTTCTATTTTTTTTTTGGGGGGGGGTTACGGAACGGACATACGGATGTGAATAGCACACAGTGCGCTATCAACATTTTTTGCTGACCCATTAAAATGAATGGGTTCACATCCTATCAGCAAAATATGCGGATCAGAGATCGTAAAAACAACTGTCGTGTGAAAGTAGCCTTATCCCCAATGTGTAAAGTAGGTGCCACTAAAAGATTCTTCCTGGAAGGGTGTAGTAGGACGCCAGTAAAATTACAACACAATGCAATACATAAGTATTGCAGTGTATTGTAGAAGCGATCACAGGTTCAAGTCCTCTAAGGGGACTTAAAAAAAGTTAAAACAAAAGTCAATAGTTTTAAAATATATCTAAAAATATGTTTTATCATATAAAAAAAGAAAATAAATAGCATAATTGTTATTGGTTCATCTTAAAATATCCAAACTACTAAAAAATTAAGAATATTAAGTATCTTGCATGGCAAATAAAGGAAGAACTTCCACTAGCAGAATTGCCTTCTTTTTGGTCACTTCACTTCTCAAGACATGGGAAAAAACTTGCCAAACACTGAATAAGTCAAACTTGTCCTATCTGCAGACAACATGTTATAGAGCAGGAGTAGCTGAGAAGATTAGCATATAGTTTTGTGGAAGAAGATTCAGTTTAATTTGTAACATGGTCACATAAATCTCTGGTATCGAGTCCAGTGGCCAGTCCTAGATTTTAAAGAGGACTTGTCACTACTCCTGAAATGCCAGTTTTAATAGCTTCATGCATTCCCCATGTAATTACAATTCTGGAGCATCTCTTCTTATGGCTCTATGTTGTACCATTCCTTTATTATTTCTACTAGAAGTTATGAATGAATTGCTAGCAGTCTGCAGTAAGGGTACAGAGGGGAGGTGACCAGTTGGGGGTGTGTCCCTGCACAGACTGACTCTATCCAATCAGTGCTGCTATTTTCAGACACTGCAGGTACACACCCCCAGCGTGTTAGCTCCCCTCTATACCCTTACTGCAGACTGCTAGCAATTCATTCATAACTTCTAGTAGAAATAATACAGTAATGGCACAACATAGAGACATAAGAATAGATGTTCCAGACTTGTTATTACATGGGGAATGCATGAAGCTATTAAAACAGGCATGTCAGGAATGGTGACATGAGTGAACTTCTACAATGAAGGCTGTCAACCTCTGGGTAGGACCAGCCAGAAGGCTTCTAATGATTTACTTTAATGATCTTGAGTTTTTAATCAAATGGCTTCCAGATGTGCTCTTTTACTAAGAAGAACGGAACGTTGCTGAAATTGGAAAGCACAAAAAAAAAAAAAAAAAAAAAAGATGTACAAGTATATTGATGTATCTGTATATATATTTTATTTTTATTTTTGCATGCTGGGAAAGCTTTATTGATTTACTGTATTACCAAGACATTTTAAACATTCCATATTTAAGTGTTTCAAGCTCACGTTGTGGTTTCAATCACGTCTACTGTTGGGAGACCACCACTGTCTTTGACATGATTTTCTCTGATGTTTTTTTTTCTCTCGTTTGTGTGTGGAGGGGAGATTGATAGAGAAGTTATACATGCCACACAACTTCTTAGGACCTGGTCCCTTAATAGGAATACCGAGGCTTGTACCACTGGAGGAGCCATGATGCTCTTGGGTCTCCAACATGCAGAGTGTAAAGTTTCAGTTTGTTTTATTGTTCCCATTGCTTTTCCCTTGACTTTTCCTACCCCCCCCCCTCCAATACAACAAAGGTCAGTGGTTTGACCTTTTTTTGGCTGTTTCTGTGCCTTGTGGTGCTGAAGTTGTATTGCACCTAATGTGACTAAATACAATAAAAAGAAAGCCTCTGAGATCTCTCCATACATTCCATGTGCACATATAGCATACAGTTGCGTTGTTTGTACAGGGATTATAGACTATGGCAGAAATGTATCAATTTAGTTGCCCATCAACCAATCAGATTCATCTTTTCATTTTGCAAAGGAGCTTTGAAAAATGAAATGTGGAATCTGATTGTTTTATATGGGTAATTAAGCCAGTTTGCCTTTGCATGAGTTTTGATGAATCTCCCCCTGTATGTATTATATCTGCAAAAAAGTATTTAGCGTGCATGTACAGTATAAAATGACCTAATAATGTACAAATAAAATAAGTTTAATAAAGTATTCCTATGTACTGCATATATTCTTAAAGAGGTTGTCCCATAAATCAACCCATTGAGGACAAGTTTTGCTTATTCATTTTCATTTTTTCTTCTCTGCTTTCCAAGAGCCATACCTGTTTTTTGCTGGATGAGTTGTATTTTTTTAATGGAACCATTTAATTTACCGTATATTTGTAAGGAAAAACAAGAAAAAAAAAAAGCTTTGCAGGGTGAAATAAAATAAAAAGAAATTGTGTCACTGTTTGCGTTTTGTTTTTAAGCAATACTCAATTTATATTATTTTTATTGCGTTTTTAATACTTTCTTTTTCGTTCTACTTGTTTTTTGTGGGATGAGCTTTAGTTTTTATTGGTACCATTTTGAAATACAAATGACTTTTTGATCACTTCTTATTCAATTTTCTTTGGACATTTCCAGATGTGTCCATAGCAAATATACATTTGTTTTTCAATGCTTTTCTGCATATGTAAATTAATTTTTTTAAATTTTTAAATTTTTTTCATATTTTTAAAAAAGGTTTTTACTTTTTAAAGGGGTTATCCTATGATTAATGTAAAAACTGAAAATCAGACTTATAGTACATGACAATGGGGGTCATTTATCATGCTCAAATGCACTTAAATTAGGCGTATTTCAGGCGCTCACACCAGGTCTAAAAAAAAGTGGGCGTGGGCAGGGCGGGGATGGGCCAGCAGGCCCGTCTCATTTATCTTTTTTTATGCCTCTATCAGGTGTAGAAAAAGTTCTAAATGTAAGACAGCTAGGAATCCACCACCAGCGATGGGGCTTAATTAAAACCGACGTCTAAAACGACAGTCTTAATAAATGTGCCCCAATGTCTTTCTATCAGTCGTAGAACCAGCCCAGTACCTCAAAGATCAGAAGATATCTCCATTCATAGCACCAGTTGCTCTGCTAGATTTATATCAAACTGGCAGCTCACAGCATACATATGTTTTGCAGTGTATCATGGTCGGTCAGAAGTTAGAAAGATGGCAGTCGTGAGGTTGCCATTTGTAGCCCCATCTGTACCCATAGCAACAATCGGCACACAGAGATTGTGTTATTGGGGGGAGGGGGGTTCATCACATTGTCAGTTGACCTTTCAAACCAGAATTGGAGTTATTTTCGATGTTGACCATTGTAGCAGGAGACCAGCTGTTTATTACAGCTCGCTGCGGTGGAGCAGGCATAGCTCCTGTGCCACTGCTGTCCGTAGACACAACTACATGTCCATTTGTGGAAACAGACCCCGCCTTTCCATGGGTTTTTGTCTGGTATTGCAGCTCAGCTCCACTGAAGAGAATGAATGTGTACATTGCAGACAATTTACAAAAAAAAAAAGTCACCTCATCTGACTACCTCGTCTGACCACCTCATCTGACCACTCTCTCTCTTTCTCTTCTGTTTTATCTCTTTTTCTTTGTCTTGGCAGAATGTACAAAACACATCAAACATATTATTCTATGCAAAGAACAATTATTAACTTTTTGGGAAATTATACCTACATTACATAACTTACATTACTATCCCAAGAACTTTTTTCTTATAATTGTTTAATGGCCACATTACTTAAAGGGATTTTCCATCACATATGTTTATAGCATAGGGATAGTACATATCAGTGGTCTTCATCCTGTGGTTCTCCAGCTGTAATCACCAAAGGCTGTCAGGACATGCTGATAGTTGTAGTTTAGCCACAACTGGAGAGCCACAGGTTGTAGACCACTAGTATATGTCATGTGATTGGTTGGGGGCAGGGACACAACAAATGGCATAAACTCTGCTTACCAATGCCACAATGTATGTGGTTGAGAAATTCTTTGATTGTCTACACTGAACGATTTGTTTTTGTACAATCATCCCTTAAAGGGGTATTCCCATCTCACAAATGTAGTTTTCATAGTTAGATATAGCCATACCAATATTATTACTAATAGAATGTATTTATATAAAATGTACCGTTTAGAAGATTTTCCTATTTGTATTTCCATTGTCCCACACACATCAGTCAGGCCGTTGCCCCTAGTTACCATGTAGTAGTGGTGGTCGGCTTATTCTTGTTCAAACCCACACTGAGGTAACTGCTGTATTGTGAACGCACATTGTATGAACATGCGGAGACACATCTTAGGATACTTTAACATCTGCGTTTTGGACGCTACCAGTCCAAAACACAATGGTCCATCCAAAACGCAGACTTTATAAACGGATCCTGCTCCATAGAGATGAATTGATCTTGGAACAGGATCCGTTTATCTGCATTTTGGAAGCGCAGACAAAAATGCTACAACCCTAAGATGTGTCTCCGCAGGTTCATACAATGTGCGTTCACAATACAGCAGTTACCTCAGAGCGGGTTTGAACAACAGCAAGCCGGCCACCACTACTACATGGCTGCGGTGGTCGTAACTAGGGGCAACGGCCTGACTGATGTGTGTGGGACATTGGATATACAAATAGGGAAATCTTCTAAACGGTACATTTTATATAAATACATTCTATCAGTAATAGTATTGATATGGCTATATCTAACTATACAAACTACATTTGTCAGATGGGAATACCCCTTTAAGTGTTTACAGAAGTTTCTCTATAGGGGAAATAAAGTATTACAGCTGAAATTAACAAATTTGCCAAAGTGAGAAACCCTCTTTGGAGCCACCCTCCACTTTAGTTCATACAGGAGATCATCTTCTATCAACTAAGAATTTCATAACCAAGATTTCCACTCTATTACAGAAACTGGTGTTGTAGACTCCATTGCCAACCTTAGATCTGGTTAACAGATAAGCATCCCAAAACAGGATTTTTTTAAATTTTAAGCTCAGTTGACTATCTGATTAAAAATTAAAAACCTCACACAGCAAATGTCATGATTTTGACGAATTCCAATGATTACGTATCAGTAATATCCGACCACAGATCATTACTGATCCTGTTTGGACGTTGGCTGAACCCTCACCTCTGAAATGTTCACGGGCCAGATTACAGATCTCTAATTACAGTTTTAGTGTTAGGTAATGTTAATCGGCATTGCTAAATGAAGCTGAAGAGCTGCACCCAGTCTAGTCTAATTTCTGTACAGAATCTAAACATTATCGGGGACTTGAACCCTCACTGTGACCACGGCAAGATTTAAGGTAAGATACAATTGACATTCAGTGTTCTATGAGAGGACAATATCAGGATGGCCCTAGAAATAAATCCCAATGATAGAACCCTTCATAAATATTGCAAGAACTCTACAATCATGTGCATCAATTCCATAGATAGATAGATAGATAGATAGATAGATAGATAGATAGCAGGGGCGTAGCTAAAGGCTCATGGGCCCTGGTGCAAGAGTTCAGCTTGGGCCCCCTTTCCCTCAGTGCTCTGTGTGTCTTCTTATGTGGTCCAAGGGTTTTTGGGCCCCCTCAGGCTGCTGGGCCCGGTAGCGACTGCTACCTCTGCACCCCCTATAGCTACGCCCCTGATAGATAGATAGATAGATAGATAGATAGATAGATAGATAGATAGATAGATAGATAGATAGATAGAACCTTCAGTGTCATTAATGGTGTCTTTGTTGAATCTCTGATTAATGCCCTCCTTGCCTGGTCTATGAGTTTTGGTGAGTGGCTTTCTCTTGTCAGGTTTATAGTTGTGCCATATTCTTTCTATTTCATTATAATTAATTTTATGGTCCTCTCTCAGATGTTCAAAGTTTGGAATAATGTTTATAACTCAATCCTAATTTTCACTTCTCCACATTTTTGTCTCTGACCTATTTGGAGGTTCCTTGGTCTTAATGTTGCTTGCAGTGTTCATCAGAACAGGTACATTTATACTCACATGATGTGACCGGTTATGTGTCACTTTCATTGCACTTGGGGGTGCCTTATTTAACTAATTATATGACTTCCAAAGTTAATTGGTTGTTGATCCAGGGTGTAATTCTGATTGCCTGATTGGAGTCGGGAAGGAATTTTTGTCCCCTAAAGTGACGAAAATTGGCTTCTACCTCACAGGGGTTTTTGCCTTTCTCTGGATCAACTTGCAGGATAACAGGCCGAACTGGATGGACAGATGTCTTTTTCGACCTTATAAACTATGTTACTATGTTACCAGACCTGATTTAGGGGTCTCATAGCAAATAGAAATGTGCAAACTTCATTAAATTAGTTTCGTGTCCTATTCAGCAAATTTGTCAAAAAATTTGATTTGGACCATAATCGATTCTACATGAACTGAATATGCTCTAATTGGCAAATCTGATATGATTCTCCTCTGATATGAATGCCATGACATAGGCTATATTTCCCATTATGGTTTTGGAGTGCCAGAGACAGAAAGGATGGAATCTCGTCATACTGCCGAGTCTAATCTAAGAGGAGGTAATGACAGATTAATAACAGAAGAGAGAAGTACGAAGCTGCATCTCTTTGGATACACTGTACATTCTGCACACAGCACACACAGATAATATATAGATAGTATGAGCCAGAGTTTTATAATTCTCAGTTGTGGGCAGATGTTGGTGGGGAGGGGAGAGATCTGCTAAGATTTTATACATGCTGATATAATTCTGTAATTCTCAGAAAGTCAGCCACATAGGAGAGAGTTGTGGCTAAAATATATGGGCACCTAAGGGAGTCCTGCCTTATCCCCATATGATCAGAACTAGAAATTAGTGTACTTCTTGAAGTTTGTTTCATGTCCAATTTGTCACATGTGGCTGAATTCATTCACAAATCAAAAGTACTCTAACTAACCTAGCAGCACATGGAACAGACAAGGAAGTAGATGTGTGTGCGGCTGGTTAGGGGTAGTGCCAGTTGTAGTGGCAGCTGTGTAACGGTAATGGTAGTGGCAGTAGGGGGATTAGCAACAAAGAGTAGCAGCCGCAGCAGTGGAAGCACCAGCCATATGGTACGGAACATTATGGTAGACAGGTAGATAGTGGAGGTGGCATGATGGTGGCAGCAGCAGACATACTGTACAGAACATGATGGTAGGCAGACGGTAGCAATGGCATGATGGGGTACAGTCAGCAATAGCAGATCTATTCATCCAGCTCAGCCAGAGTGTAAATATCCTCATGGATCCGTGCCTCATTCATTTTGACATGATGTTTTATACATTGGTGGAGGACAATGTTCTCTGTTTGGATGTCACTGCACCCCCTGCTGTGCTGAAAACCTTTTCTGAGATGACAATGCAGGCTGGACAAGACAAAATAGAGAGAGCATACTGGGTCAGTTCAAGCCACTGTCCTAATCTGTCTGCCCAGAGGTCCATGCTGTCAGCCAATATAGTATGCACCAGTCAAGGTTGGACTGAATCTGGGTGTTGAGGTAGTCGGTCTCTGTTTGCTTATTTTCATTAGCCTGGTGTGGCACATGAAAAAATTGCTCCATCAGGGGGAGTGACACTCTTGCCTGCTTCTGTTGGGGAAAGGAGGATTTCCATTGGAGGAGGACATAGAGGAGGCAGATAAGCAGCTACTGTAGTATGGGAACCAGACCCAGAAAAAAACATGAAAGTGTCAATAGGACCTTGTTTTCTTTCTGCATTCCTGTCTCACCATGAAAAACATTGATCCAGTGGGCTGTGGAAGACATGTACTGTCCCTGCCCATAACAGTTGCTCCAGGTGTCCACGGTGGCATGAATCTTACCGTAAAAGTGACGATTGCAAGGAATGGCCCACATTCTCCATATGACAGTACAAGGCAGGACAGGCTTTTTGGAGAAATAATGATGGCTAGGTATCTTCCAGCAAGGCTTAATTGCATGCCATTAGCTCCCTAAAGGCTGTAGAATCCTCTAAGTGGTACGGCAGCGATTGCACAGCTAGTAACTTGACTAAGTGGGAGTTAAGCATACGCAACAGCAGACAGCTGGGCTAATAGAGTTTTTTCTTGGCCACACATTCCGCTATCCGTGGTTGATCACTGATCGGAGCAGGAGGAGAAGGACGAATCAGAGCAGGGGAAGCAGTAAGTGATGATGACAATGACTAGGACACTGTACTACATGTGGATGTGGCCTGGCTGCTGCAAAGGAGTCCGGGAGAAGGAGGGCACTCATACTGCGCTAGCTGGCGACCACTTCTATTTTCCCACCTGATGCTGCTTCATGTGGTTCAGTAGAGCTGTGGTGCCTATTTTTGTGTTTGAACTGCAACAGCTTATTTTAATCTTGCAGGTCTGGCTCATGGCAATGATATTGTCTTTCGGCACTGTGGAGAAAAACAGCCAGCCCGGAAATACTCGTACAGAACTAGCAGCAGCAAGTTTTGAGCCTGCATCCACAGTATCAGCATCATCACCAGTTCATGTGCTGACCATAATAGAAGCAGTTCTAACTCAGGCAGTTTTTTTGGCTTTACCTTGCCTCTGCTCTTTATTGTTGCTGCCACCACTCTCCTCCTCTGATGTTACCTCCTCCTCAGCATCCTGATTTGGCTCCCAGGCCCTGTCCAACACACAATAATTGTCATAGTCCTCACCCTCCCCGCCACTTTTATCAGACTGCAATATGTCATTGTGGGTTTCTTGACCCCCCTCTCGATTCCCTGGTCTGTATTTGCCCCAAGTCAAGTGTCACTGTCGCTACCACTGCCCCTACCACCACCACTGTGACTACAAGTGCCACTACTGCCACCATTAACACATCTATGCATGGAGTCCCCCACCTCCCCCTCAACCTCCTCATGGCAGTCCAAACGATGACTGTTCTCTTCCCAATACTAACAGTAAAATGGCACTGGGAGCCATTTTTACGTGATTCATCTTAAGCAAATCATAAAAGCTTCGAAGTTCAATATTTTGTGAAATTCATCCAATTCGCTCATCTCATTTACTTTTAGTTATTTCTTTTAAACAAGGGATTTTTCTTTGACTTGAATAATTTGGATTATTTTGTCAGGTCCGTTAAATAAAATCTATATTAACCCAAGGTTGTCATGCAACAAAGCAAGTGAACACTTTTGCAAGAAAATGTATAAACTACATTCCAGGATTAGGATAGGACACTATACAAGTGTTTCCAAACTGAATGTACATGATGCTGCTGTCTTTTAATTTAGTAGATAGATAGATAGATAGATAGATAGATAGATAGATAGATAGATATAAAGTAATTCCACGGCACTTCCAGAGTATAATCAAAAGCTGTGTAGTTTATTCACCAGATAGATAGATAGATAGATAGATAGATAGATAGATAGACTGTATCAGGGGAGCACCCAGGAATTTTTTCTAGGGGGGGTCCGAAAAGGAAAAAGGGTGTGGCTTCTTGTGGGTGGGGCTATTTTTCTCCACGCCCACATACATTAAAGACACAGTAGCAGTGTAAAGTTGCGGCGCGCGTAGCGCGCCGCGGCGAAATAGGCCCCGCCCATTGTTATAAGCCCCTCCCATATCTAATAGACCACTCCCAACAAACACTACAGCTGAAATGATATGGTTGAGGCCCAGTTCTATACATCATATGGAGAGGGGAGGACGTGTCCTGGCTGCACTGCCTGCTTCACATTATACAATATACAACAGCAGGCTACAGCCAGGAAGATCCTCCACTCTCCTCCCTCCCCAGATCCTGCTCCAGGCCTTAACCTTCCCCCCCCACCATCTGCCACCTGCCTGTGCCCTGCTAACCCCCTTTGGTCATCCTCACCCAGCTCTGAATCTTCCTTCTGTAAATGGCAGAGGGAGGAGCCGGAGCATCGCCTCTCCTACACAGCGCCCCATACCTGTTACATCCAGTGGTGTCTGCTCTGTTGTAGACGTTCTCTTTCTTCATCTTCTCCATTCGGACCAGACCGCCATGAAGATTTTTCAGCCATCTCTCGTCTCTGCAGAAATACAAACAGACATTAGTTTTCCACATTTCCATCATCTTTACATCTTCTGAAAACCTCATCCTGCCACCCCCAATACTGTGCCCGCTGTGCTCCCCCAATACTATACTGCAGAAACTGTCCCCTGAAAAATACTACTACCACACAGATAGTGCCCCCTACAACAGTTATTGGCACACAGTGCTCTAAAAAATAACTGCACCTACACTAATGATATTATGCCAGGGTGCCCCCCAAAAGTAACAGTGCTCCCCAAAATCCCACCAATAGAAATAATTATCTGCTAGACCACACTTAGTAGTAATAATGTCCCCATAGTGCCCATACTAGACATCATGTTCCCCATAGCCCCCCAGTAGTAGTAAAGCTCACAATAATACCCCCGCTTAGTGCCCGCAGTTGAGCTAATATCCCAATAATGTATACCAGTATAAAATACCCCTATATAGAGCCCCAGTAAATGCCCTCATAGTGCTCCTCTCCCCCATAGTGTTCCCCATAATATGCCCCTTCTTACTGCCCCATCACATGCCCCTATAGTGCTCCTCTCCCCCATAATGTGCCAGTAAAAATTGCCCACTTAGTGCCAGATGGCATAGTGCCCCCTATAAAGTACCAGTATAAAATTCCCCTTTAGAGCCACCAGATGCCCCCATAGTGTCTGCAAATGATGCCCCTATAGTGCTGCTCTCCCCTATAGTACCTCCAATAATGTGCCAGAAAAAAATTACCCCTTAGTGCCAGATGCCATAGTGCCCCCCCATAATGTGGCAGTAAAAAAGTGACTCTTTAGAGCCACCAGATGCCCCCAAATGAGGCCCCTATAGTGCCACCACATGCCCCATAGTGCCAATCTCCTCTATCGTGCCCCCTATAATGTGCCAGTAAACAAAATGCCCCTTTAGAGCCACCAGATGCCCCCATAGTGCCCCCAAATTATGCCAATATAGTGCCAAATGCCAGTAAGGAAATGGCACAGTACAGGGCAGGGAGGCACGGTACAGGACAGGAGGCAAGGTACAGGGCAGAAGGCATGGTACAGGGCAGAAGGCATGGTACAGGGCAGGAGGCATGGTACAGGGCAGGGGGGCACGGTACAGGGCAGGGGGGCACGGTACAGGGCAGGGGGGCACGGTACAGGGCAGGGAGGCACGGTACAGGGCAGAAGGCATGGTACAGGGCAGGGGGGCACGGTACAGGGCAGGGGGGCACGGTACAGGGCAGGGGGGCACGGTACAGGGCAGGGGGGCACGGTACAGGGCAGGGAGGCACGGTACAGGGCAGGGTGGGACGGTACAGGGCAGGAGGCATGGTACTGGGCAGAAAGCATGGTACAGGGCAGGAGGCAAGGTACAGGGCAGGAGGCATGGTACAGGGCAGGAGGCAAGGTACAGGGCAGGAGGCATGGTACAGGGCAGGAGGCATGGTACAGGGCAGGAGGCAAGGTACTGGGCAGAAAGCATGGTACAGGGCAGGGCGGCACGGTACAGTGCAGGGTTGTCACGATACCAGAATTTTGAGTTCGATACCGATACGATACCTCGCCAAAATAAAGAAGAACCTGAGGTCTGATGGGGGCACGAGACGCCGATCCCTGTACTGTGACATCACTGTGTTTATTATTCCTGTACGGTGACATCACTGTGTTTATTATTCCTGTACTGTGACATCACTGTGTTTATTATCTCTGTACGGTGACATCACTGTGTGTATTATCCCTGGACTTTGACATCATTGTGTTTATTATCTCTGTACGGTGACATCTCTGTTTATTATCCCTGTACAGTGACATCACTGTGTTTATTATCCCTGTACAGTGACATCACTGTGTTTATTATCTCTGTACTGTGACATCACTGTGTTTATTATCTCTGTACGGTGACATCACTGTGTTTATTATCCCTGTACAGAGACATCGCTGTGTTTATTATCCCTGTACTGTGACATCACTGTGTTTGTTATCCCTGTACTGTGACATCACTGTGTTTATTATCTCTGTACGGTGACATCACTGTGTTTATTATCTCTGCACTGTGACATCACTGTGTTTATTATCCCTGTACAGTGACATCGCTGTGTGTATTATCCCACTGCAGGAAGAGGTAAGTGGTCCGTGTTTGTGTATTTGTTTTCTATTTTTCAGGGTCGTGAATGCAGAGGACTACGTCGGATTCGGTGGACTACGTCGGACCAGCTTTTTTTTTTTTTTAATAAAATGGTCAAACAGGGGTCTGGGGGAGTGTTTATTTCAATAAAATGTTTTATACTTGTGTGTGTGTATTTTTTTTTACAATACTACAGTTTTAGTAATCACGGCTATCTACTGACGGCTCTGATTACTAATACTGGGCTTAGTGCTTGCCGGTATGGCAGGCCAGCACTAACCCCAACATCTATTACCTCGGCACCCACCACCACCAGGGGTGCCGGGAAGAGCCGGGTACCCGCAGGACCGGACCTTCTAAATTGAGGGTCTGGCTCTGGGGCGGCTGCAGGCTGGTACCATTAGGCTGGGAAGGGCCAATAACCGTGTCCCTTCCCACCCTGGTAGTGCCAGGCTGCTGCTGCTGGTTGTATCTGGCTGGCGAAGGAAAAAAGGGGGGGATCCCACGCCATTTTTTTTTTAAATAATGAAATTTTTGAAAAAAAAATGGCGTGGGGTCCCCCCCTTTTTTCCTTCACCAGCCAGATACAACCAGCAGCTGCAGCCTGGCACTACCAGGGTGGGAAGGGACACGGTTATTGGCCCTTCCCAGCCTAATGGTACCAGCCTGCAGCCGCCCCAGAGCCAGACCCTCAATTTAGAAGGTCCGGTCCTGCGGGTACCCGGCTCTTCCCGGCACCCCTGGTGGCGGTGGGTGCCGAGGTAATAGATGTTGGGGTTAGTGCTGGCCTGCCATACCGGCAAGCACTAAGCCCAGTATTAGTAATCAGGGCCGTCTGTAGATAGCCGTAATTACTAAAACTGTAGTATTGTAAAAAAAAAATACACACACACAAGTATAAAACATTTTATTGAAATAAACACTCCCCCAGACCCCTGTTTGACCATTTTATTAAAAAAAAAAAAAAGCTGGTCCGACGTAGTCCACCGAATCCGACGTAGTCCTCTGCATTCACGACCCTGAAAAATAGAAAACAAACACACAAACACAGACCACTTACCTCTTCCTGCAGTGGGATAATACACACAGCGATGTCACTGTACAGGGATAATAAACACAGTGATGTCATCGTACAGGGATAATAAACAGTGATGTCACAGTACAGAGATAATAAACACAGTGATGTCACAGTACAGAGATAATAAACACAGTGATGTCACAGTACAGGATAATAAACACAGTGATGTCACAGTACAGAGATAATAAATCTCAGATCAACACATTGTGCCCCCATCAGACCTCAGGTCAGCGTCTTGTGGCCCCCCTCAGATCAACACAATGTGCCCCCATCAGATCTCAGGTCAGCGTCTTATGCCCCCCTCAGACCTCAGATCAGCCCACCCAGCCACTTTAAAAAATCATACTTACCTGTTCTGGCCGCCGCTGTCCTCAGGTTCCCCGCTCCACTCTCTTGCCTGCCGGCGCTCACTATGACCTGGCGCTGCGTCAGGTCATAGCGTCAGGTCATAGTGCGCGCCAGGGAAGAAGGTGGAGCGCGGAACCAGTGAGGACAGCGGCGGCCAGAACAGGTAAGTATGATTTTTTTTTTTAAGTGCCTGGGACCTGGGTGGGCTGATCTGAGGGGGGCGCGGGGCCCCTGGCAGCGCGGCAGATATTAGAACATGGCAACCGCATCAAAGTGATGCGCACGCCATGTTCTAAGTATCGGACGGCAAGAAAACTCGGTATCGAGCTTCGGTACCACACTAGGTACCGAAACCGTACCGAGTTTTCGATATATCGTGCAACCCTAGTACAGGGCACGGTACAGGGGGCATGGTAAAAGACAAGGGCACAGTACAGGGCAGGGCGGCACGGTATAGGGCGGGGGGCACAATACAGGGCCGGGGCGACACGGTACAGAGCAGCACGGTACAGGGCAGGGGGGGCACAATACAGGGCAGGGGGGGCACAATACAGGGCAGGGGGGCACGGTACAGGGCAGGGAGGCACGGTACAGGGCAGGGAGGCACGGTACAGGGCAGGGAGGCACGGTACAGGGCAGGGAGGCACGGTACAGGGCAGGGGGCACGGTACAGGGCAGGGGGGCACGGTACAGGGCAGGGGGGCACGGTACAGGGCAGGGGGGCACGGTACAGGGCAGGGGGGCACAATAAGGGCAGGGGCACGGTACAGGGCAGGGGGGCACGGTACAGGGCAGGGGGGCACGGTACAGGGCGGGGAGGCACAATACAGGGCGGGGAGGCACAATACAGGGCGGGGAGGCACAATACAGGGCGGGGAGGCACAATACAGGGCGGGGAGGCACAATACAGGGCAGGGGGGGGCACAATACAGGGCAGGGGGGGCACAATACAGGGCAGGGGGGGGCACAATACAGGGCGGGGGGGGCACAATACAGGGCAGGGGGGGGCACAATACAGGGCAGGGGGGGGCACAATACAGGGCAGGGGGGGGCACAATACAGGGCAGGGGGGGCACAATACAGGGCAGGGGGGGGCACAATACAGGGGCAGGGGGGGCACAATACAGGGCAGGGGGGGCACAATACAGGGCGGGGGGGGGGCACAATACAGGGCAGGGGGGGGGCACAATACAGGGCAGGGGGGGGGCACAATACAGGGCAGGGGGGGGGGCACAATACTCACCATTTTCTCTTGCTGCAGCAGGAGGTCGGCTGGCCGGATGGCTGTTCCGGCGGGAGCGAGGTCCGTCTGGATGGCTGGTCTGCCCGGTAGAAGGACTGGCCGGGCAGCCAGTCACATGGGGCTCTGGCGGGGGCTTGAAATGATTGGTGGAGAAGCAGCTTCCGCCCTCTGCTTCTCCACCAATCACATACCACATTACAGCAGCGCAGAGGAGAGGTAGGAGAAAAACCTCTCTCCCCTCTCCTCTTTAGCGCTGCTGCCGCCCGCAAAACGAACCAGGGCCGCACCGCCTGTGGCGATTGCGGTGCGGCCCTGAGGTATTAAAAAAAAAAAAAAAAAAAAAAAAAAATTTTCTTTATGGTTCTAGGGGGGGTCCAGACCCGCTGGACCCCCCCTGTAGGTGCGCCCCTGGACTGTATGACCACTATGTGTATTCCTTAGTTGCTATCTAACTTTTATTAATCATTTTAATATATTGTATATAAACAGAAGTGGTATAACCTCCTACAGGCTATGATCAATAATGGTTAAAGATCCATTGTACACAGCAAGGTGTCTACATCTTTGATTCTTAAGCCAGTTGTCCCCTAGGCCAGGGAAGATAAATATCTACTAATTTAGAGCCCACAAACAAAATAGGTGAAGCCTCCATGAGATAAAAATAGATAGATAGATAGATAGATAGATAGATAGATAGATAGATAGATAGATAGATATAAAGCAAAAAAAGAAGAAGGCTCAGTCTGGGCCGAAACGTCACAATCCCACATGGGTAAATACTTTCATTTTTTTCACTTTTTTACTGGAGAGTGCTGCCTCTTTTTTCTTTTTTTTTTTTTAGTTAGATAGATATTCTTAAAGAGGCTCTGTCACTAGGTTTTAACCTATGTATTTAAATACATAGGTTAAAACCCCTTGACTTCTACAGTTAGAACATACCTTTATTGCAGAGTACAGCGCAGCGGTTGTGCTGAAAAAAGACCTTTAATCTTTATGTTAATGAGCCTTCGGAGCACCGGGGGGCGGGCTCTTTCTTCCTGAGCACCGCTTCTTCACCGCCCCCCGGGTCCCGAGGCTCTCTCCGATGCCGACGTCCACGCCCCTCTGAAAATTGATTGACAGCGCTAGGCCGTTTGGCCTAGCGCTGAAATCCCCCCGGCGCATGTGCAGAAGCGCTTGCAGTGCCGAACACCGCAAGCGCTTCCATCCTTGTGCGCACGCGCCGTCACTTCGCTGAACCCTCTCTTTATGTATATCCCTCTCTCTAATTTTATAAGATGCTGCATTCTCTTTAGAAACACCTCGAAGGAGGGAGGGTTGCTATCTAGCCATAGTAGCGCAACCAGTTTGCGGGCTTCATATAGAGACTTGGAAATAGCCAATTTGGCTGTCACTCCCGTGGAGAGCAATTCCACATAACCCAGTACGCAGCTCAGTGGGTCTCTAAGGAGATTAACCTTATAAACAGTATTTATTCTGTCTATTATTAAATCCCAAAATGTTTGTATCTTCGGGCAAATCCAAAATATATGCAACAAACCAGCAGGGGAATCAAGACAGCGAACGCATTGTGCGTTGGGTCTCACCCCTATTTTATGTAGGAACTCTGGGGTACGATATACCCTATGCAATAGATACAATTGGGAGACCCTGTAAGCAGGGCTAAGTGTCATTTTCCTTGTCTGCCCCAGCAGCCAATTCCATATTTCCGGAGTTATATCACCCAGCTCCCTGTCCCAAATTTGTCGTACATGATCCAGATCTACCGCATTCTTAGAGGCAAAAGTGTTATAAAGTACAGATATCAAGCCACATGTGAATTGGGTTCTTTTTATAATATCATATACAACATACTTTTCTGGGTTTACAGAAATTAGTTTGGACTGGGCCTGTAAAGCATGTCTGACCTGCAAGTAATAATAAAAGGTTTGTTTAGGGATATTAAATTCCTCCATAAGCTGAGAAAATGATTTGAGTACACCATCTTTGTATATGTGTTCAAATAAAGTGATACCCCTAGATCGCCAACTGAATAGAGTCTGCAGTTTGGCCAGTTCAGGCAGTCTATTGTTGGACCACAATGGGGTACATTCCAAAATACCCTGTGCTTTCAGTAACTGTTTGCCTCTATCCCATACCCGGTACATGAGCTGAAACAGCGGAATACGAGAGCCCATACGCCGAAAGCCCTCCGAGTCCAGTACTTCAAAAAGATTAACTAGTTTGGTTTTGTGCTGGATAATATATAATCTAGAGTCCACCTCCGTACCTCTACTGCCGACCACAAAGTGTTGCATCTGAGCCGCTAAAAAGTAGTACCACATGTTAGGAACTGCTAGTCCGCCCTTGCTCACTGGGAGCTGCAGTTTTTCCAATTTAATTCTGGGGACTCCTGCCTTCCAGAGTAATTGTCTGAATAATCTGTCTATCTTCAGAAACACATGACCTGGTATCCACTGGGGTGCATTGTGGACTATATACAACATCTGTGGCATCAAGATCATTTTTATTAAGTTGGCCCTACCCACTAAAGATAGTTTCAAAGCGTTCCAGGCCCTAATCTTGCCCTGCCATTTATCTAGAAGGGGATGTACGTTTAATGAAATGAAGTCTTTGCTACTCCTAGAAATTTGTATCCCTAAGTATTTAAAAGTAGATACGCATTGTAACTCACCAACCTTATCTCCTCTCTCCTTTGGCCAGTCATCAACAGGCATCAAAACCGACTTTCCCCAATTTATGCGGAGTCCTGAATAGTCCCCGAAAGTACAAGTAGTCTGCATCACATTCGTCAGTGAAGCAGAGGCATCCGCCAGGAACAAAAGCATGTCATCCGCATATAGAGCTATCCGTTCTTCCCTACAGCCAAACCGAAATCCCTCTATCCCCTCCGCCACTCTAATTCGCGATGCCAGTGGCTCTAGAGCAATCGCAAAAAGCAACGGGGAAAGCGGGCACCCCTGCCGTGTGCCTCTGCCTAGTGTAAACAATTCAGAGGTCGCTCCATTTGCTTGAACACAAGCTTTTGGGGAAGCATATAGTAGCTGCACCCACTTAATAAACGTAGATCCAAAGTCCATCTTACTCATCACACCCCACAGGAATTGCCACTCTACGCTATCGAACGCCTTAGCGGCATCCAATGACAATATGACTCTCCCTCCTGTATTGTCTGAATCCATTTGTAAGTTTAAAAAAAGCCTCCTGAGGTTAATAGCCGTGGACTTGTGGGGCATAAAACCTGTTTGGTCCGGATGAATAAGGGACGAAATAACTGTGGCCAACCGCATAGAGAGGACCTTTGCAAGAATTTTCACATCCGTTGGGAGAAGTGAAATGGGCCTATAAGAGTCTGGTTCAAGTGGGTCCTTGCCTGGTTTCGGTAAAACTATAATGACTGCATCTCTCATAGATGGTGGTAAAACTCCACCCTGCAGAGCGGCATTGAAAACCTCCAACATATGGGGGAGTACTGCTGTGCCATACAGTTTGTATATCTCTGTCGGCAAGCCATCCATCCCCGGGGCCTTTTCGTTGGGCATGAGTTTTATTGCGTTTTCTAATTCCTCCAGTTGAATAGGGGAGTCTAACATGGATTTAGAGTCTGCAGACAACACCGGGAGAGATATATCTTCTAGATACTTATCTATCTCCACCCTAGTGGCTGTGAGTTTGGAGGAATAAAGAGAGGAATAATAAGATCTCAAGATCTCCAAGATATCAGACGGGTCAATGTGCACCGCTCCGTTCGGGTCTTTCAATTGAGTTATATACGTTGACCCCCTCTGGGATTGGATAATTCTAGCTAGTACACGGCCTGCCCCTTCTCCTGCCTCAAAATGTTCTTGCTTAAGAAAGAATCGTTTGTTATCAGCCTGTGCCAGCAGGTGTGTTTGCAAATCAGATTGTTTTCGTTTCCACACTGTCAGATTATGGGCAGAAGAGTCTGCCAAATATCTCTCTTCCAAAACCACAACTTGCTTTTTTAGTTCAACTTCTATTTTTTTAGTTTTGGTTTTGATACGAGAGATCTCTTTAATCAATATGCCCCGTAAGTATGCTTTCATGGAGTCCCAGACCATGGACGGGGCGGCCGACCCCACATTAATAGTAAAGTAGTCTCTCAACATGTAGTCCACAAGGATTTTGGGCACTATCTTCAACCAGAACGGATTCACTCTCCAAAAGCGGCTACCCCCCACACTAGGCCCATTTATTCTCAAAGACAGCGAAAGCGGGGAATGATCAGACAATGTTCTTGGATGATACGCAGCATCCATTATGTATTGCAGCATATTTTCCGAGCACAATGCCAAATCGATTCTGGAGAGAGAGCCATATGTACTGGATTGGCATGAGTAACATTTATCGCCCGGGTGTTTCAGTCTCCAGATATCTATCAGAGCGAGTTCACGCAATAGATGGCCGAATGTGGTAGTGGTACGAGCCATCTGAATATGTGATCCCCTGAATTTATCCATAGAAGCATCCACGTACATATTGAAATCCCCAATCAGGACACATGGAATAGGGCTCAATTGTAAGGTATTAACAATAATAGTTCTCATAACTCCTGATGAATATGGCGGGGGTACATAGAGAGCAATCAGAGCTAATTCCACTCCTCCAACTTCACAATGGAGAACAACATACCTGCCCTCTGTGTCTATTATATCTCTATGACATTTAAAAGGAATATCCTTGTGTATTAGAATACTCACTCCCCTGGAATGCGTTGTATGCGTGGAATGATAGCCAAAACCGACCCACGCCTTTTGCAAGGACGTGGTAGAGGAAGGTATCATGTGCGTCTCTTGTAAAGCTACTATGGCTGGTTGAAATTTTTTGAGCTGGTTGAAGATCGCCCATCTTTTACTAGCATCACCCATACCACGTACATTCCAGGAGACAATTTTACAATCAACCCCCATCATGCCATATAAGAGATGAAATCACCCAGGAAACCTTAGGTCCTTTCAGAACCGACCATATAGTGAAATAAAGTGAGTGGTGTGCCATGCGAGGAGAACCCTCCCTATCCCAGTCCCTTCCCAAAATAACCAACCCCCAGAACAACAATAGAATAACTACTTCCTTCATCCAGAAGAAAGTGGGGCAAAAAGTGACCTTTGCCGTGAGCAACAGAACGCAATATGTATACTGCGCTCAACCAACCGCCTCTGATGAAGCTTGCTTACTTAAAGAAAAGGCATAACCGCTGCCAAATAACAGGTATGATCCCTTTGTAAAGAAAACTAGAGTTTGGTAATATAAACCTAGCAAAGAACTATGCCATCCGAATATGTAGGAAAATAAACCTGCTGAGTCCCGCCAGCAACAACAGCAATATATCAACTCACGATACCAATATACTTAAGAGGAAGTCTCTGAAACAGTGGGTTAATCTCTCACGATGTAGTAGATGCAGCGCCATCTCATGGTGTATCCGAGGAACAGTCCCTTCTTTGAGAACGAAGTTGCACTTCAGACTCGTCAAGCCAGTCCAAGGCCTCTTGTGGTGTGTTGAAGAATGACACTTTTCCCAAAGCCGCCACACGGAGTCTTGCTGGGTACAACATAGAGTACGGGACTAGGAGGCTTCTCAATCGTTTCTTGATGTCAATAAATTGCGCCCTTTTTTTCTGAACTTCCGCCGAATAGTCCGGAAAAAATGAGACTCTAGCGCCGTTTACTGTAATGTCCCCTTTTTCTCGTGCCAGCCGCAGAATGATGTCCCGATCTCTGTAATGTAGTAGTTTGATGAGAACCGGCCTGGGAGGACTGCCAGGTGGAAGTTGGCGTGTGGGGACCCTGTGGGCCCGTTCTACAGCAAATAATGGCGTCAGCTGGGAGGCGCCAAATTCAAACTGAAGCCACTTTTCAAAATATATGGATGGGTTTTGATCCTCCATTTTCTCGGGGAATCCAACTACCCTTACATTGTTGCGCCGCAGCCTGTTTTCAATGTCATCCATTTTGTCCTGTATAGCAGATATTTCTTTAGAATGTCTCCCAGAGGCGCGCGCTAGGGGTGGAATCTTATCCTCCACTTCGCTAATACGGCATTCAGCTTCTTTCATGCGTTCACTAATTTTTTGTAGATCGTTTCTCAAGAAAGTCAAATCAGTTCTCACGCCACCCATCTGTGTAGACAGGTGTATCAGGGTGGTATTACACAGTTTGACCGCTCCGAACACATCAGCTATTGTAGGATTACTTTGCTGCGTCATGTCACCTTCCTGTGTTAAGTCGTCTCCCGGTGCTGCCTCCCCATCGCCTCCTTCCTCGTCTGATGGCATATTGAGTTCAGGTTGAGCAGGATTAAGGCCAGCGTCGGGTTCAGTGTCCTCACCCCATGAGGATTGTACGGTATGTACAGAGTCCCGTACCTCAGTAGCGTGCAAAGCAAATTTCTCAAGTCTGGACGCTATGTCCCTCTGCTTCTCTTCCTGCTTACTGCGCGGCACGGCGCCATCTTGGATTGCCGTATCCTCATTCTTCTGGCCGGTTTTCCGGCCTCTGGTCACAGCAGCAGGCGTCGCAACATTACCGGATGGCTTCTCGGGCTTTCTGGGTTTCCCCGACATATTTCCACACCGGTGTGGTTAGGTTTATTTAGTAGGGCAGGATAAATGTGCGGATCTCGCAGCGGAGCTCTCAGAAGCGCGTCCTCTCACTCCAGCATCCGGCCACGCCCCCCCCATATAAGCTTTTACTGTGTGGTATACTTGGATAACAGCTAACTATCTCTGAGTGTATTTGTTGCACGGACAGTAGAAGATGCAACAAATTTAATAAATTGGTCAGACCTGCCTCCAGCTGGGTTTTTACTAAGACTGTTGATCTTTAGTAAGTTACCCCAAGTAGTTGATCTACAGTCCTATGCAAATAAAACATCACATTTTCATTGTGGATTATAGCTAATGACAAACTCTGCAACAGAAATCAAATGTTGTCTGTAACCTGACTGTATGCAATCATGGTTATATTTGTCTTTCCATAGAAACCACCATGAATGCCTCTGATCCCATCACACTGGTTTTGTCCACCATTTTATGCCTTTTTCTTGCCCTATTTTTCTATGGACGGAAAATAAATTCTCCTTATAATCTGCCCCCTGGACCCAGACCGTTACCAATCATTGGAAACCTGCACATTCTAGACCTGAAGAGACCGTATCAGACACTTCATCAGGTAAAATTCAGTCAGTATGATTATTCCATCCTGGTACTGGTTCTGTCCCCTGGAAGGTAAGGGAATATAATAACTTCATACAGTATAGAGAGTGAATATTTATAAATCCCTTTTGTGAAAGTGGTCAGCTGACAATGAGCCGATCACAGTGATCAGTTTCAATCTTTAATGGATCATAGCAGCAAGTGTTTTATTTTCATGCAGCACCACCACAGGGGAAATGAAGCATTACACAGTTCACCAATGAGTTGTCCATTTAATAGTGTCCTCTAGAGCAAAATACTCTTTGTAGCCACTCTTCACTCTGGATAATAGATCATAAATAGCCCCCCCCCCCCCCATTTATTCATCTGATAGAGTAATTGACAATGGGCTTTCTAAATCTGACAATCCCTTTAAGGTCATGGATTTCACTGTTTAAGTCTTGTATCATCCACACTGCAAGTATATACTGTGCAGGACCTTCTTGAGTCTTAAAACAGCACTTTAATTGTTATACTGATATAAAACAGATAGATATATAATCCGGCAAAAAAGACATAAAAAACAAGTATTAAAACTCCATGGCTGGAGGAAGCAGGAAGGAAGGTGAATCCGGTCAGGAAGTTGTGATACTTGCTTTTATGTCTTGGTTGCTAATTACTGTATATATTGCTTGTTTTCCTGTAATCCAGAGGACAGACTGAATCAGGGAGATAAATCAAGGTCAACACCAGGAGGGCATTCTAAATAAGTACACGGGTTTGCACAAGGTGCTGGTAAAGTCGAGGAGATTGTCCAAGCACTTCAGCCATTCTTACATGACAAGGAACAATGTATCCTGGACTTGCAGCGACAGAACAGCTGCCTGTGATGCACCAGATGCACCAGACAACCTCAGCAGCAGGGAGCATGTGTTGCTTTGAGGTCAGGCAGTGGCAGCTCATCTGAGACGCCTGTTGGGTGCTGAAGCCCTTCTGAAGTGGCTACAAAGTCTGTCAGCAGGGAAAACTGTGGCATGAACAATGTCATCCTTCTCATATTTATCTCAGAACAGACGGTGATGCTCATGCAGCAGGGGAAGATGTCGGAAGAAGAACAGCTAACGCGTATTGCTGTCCAGCCTAAAAATGTTGGGGAAAAGCAATGAAAATCTGCCATGGAGGAGGAGGATGAGGAGCTGCCACTGCAAGAGGAGGAGGTACAAGAGGATGATGATGAGGATGGCACAGCCAGGACACCCAATTGTCTCAGTGGGATGTGTAGCCGGAAAGAACTGGCTCCTCGGGCACGCTGGTCAGAATGGCGACTTGTATGCTCACTTGCTCACATAGTGACCAGCGTATATTTGATATCAAGCAGTCTGATGATTACTGGATAGCCATGATTTTAGATCCTCACTATCAAGGCAAAATGGGGGAATGTTTTCCTCTCACAGAAAGGGAGGACAAATTACATTATTACCAGTAAACACTGTGTACACAGCTTGCCACAGCTTATGGCAAGCAAATGCCTGCCGCCAGCAAGTCTGAAAGGGAGGCCTCTTTTCACCCCCCAAAGACTCAATACCCACCCAACAATAAGCAGTAGTAGCAGCCATTTCAGTCTCCTTAGCATGAGTTTTTCCACGTGCTGCGCCAGGCTGAGGCCAAGCCAACAGCTCCTGCCTCAAAGTCCAGGTTCGGACCTACCTAAAAAATGGCCAGTTTCTGGCACATACCCTGTTTTCTGACCCCATGGATTTTTTGGGCAGGCAGACTGGAACAGTGACCGAAACTGGCAAACTTTTTTTTGATCAGCTCAGCTTCCAGTGTCATCTCGGAGAAGGTTTTCAGTGGTGCGTGAGGTGACAACCAAGCAGACCTAGTTGTCCTCCGCCAATGTCCAAAACATCACTTTTGTCAAAATGATCCAAGCCTGGATTAGGGATGATTTTCACACTCCTCCAGCTGAGGCTGATGAATAGATTTGGCTTTGGCCATCTTCCCACTGTTGCGGCCTGCCTGCCACCATCATGCCACTGCTCTGACCTGCCAACTATCATGTTCTGTATGGTTGCTGCTGCATCCATCATGCCACCACTGCAGCTTGCCAACCATCATGTTCTATACGACTGCTTCTCCTTCCGCCTCCATCATTCCACCGTTACCTTCATACCACTGCTGTGACCTGCCAACCATCATGTTTTGTATGGCTGCTGCCTCGCTGCTAATCCCTACTGCCACCACTGTTAATGAAAAGCATCTGTCACCACTAGAACTACCAACACCACTACTACAGCAGACCTACTGCCTTGTATGTTCCATGCTATGCTGCTTCTGCTGCCGTTACTATTGAGGCCACATGCCACTATATCCGTAACCTTTCCAGATCCACACTGTACTGCTGTTTCCAATTTAAAGGCAAAATTTTGTAGGCTCGTTCGCAACAACCCTCTCTTTCATCTGACAATTAGCGCTTATGAATGTTGTATAAGCAGGCATTCTGACCCTGTCAAGGCATAGCTTTTGGTCGCTTTGTCCCCCAAGCCACTTTTTAAAAATGCTTTTATCCCATAACACTATATGTGTTTAAACACCATCTGCCCCGGTAAGGTGTTATATACCAATTTTCAGGGCAATTGGAGCAACTTAGGTTCAGTCCAAATCGATTCGGGTCTGAGCCGAACTTTTTCAAAAAGTCTGCATACCTGAAGCGAACCGAATCTTGAATGGTTCTCTCATCTCTAGTTGGTACCTCAATGATTGATCAGGGGTCACTACCTACCAGGTGTATATATCTCCACTGCAGGGAGAGAGAAGCATTACAAGAGGCACCCAATTATAACAGTGGTTGTCCAATGCATGGGCACCACCAGCAGTGCTTGGGGATGGGAGCTGATTTATGCAGTGGCTCTCTGCTCAGTTTGTACAAAGATAGAAAGATCTAGTAGGTGATCATATGCCAAAAAATGAGTTTTAGACTATCAGAATTTCTGGATTATTGGATTAAAGAATGTTATTTCACATAATAATAACGTATGTTCTCTACAGAAAGAAGGAGACATATCAGTAAGATATACACCTACATAACTGACACTATCAACCTCCTTTACATTGCAGCTCTCTAAGAAGTATGGACCAGTGTACACCATAAAATTAGGAGAAGAGAAAGTCGTTGTACTGTGCGGATACGAGGCTGTGAAAGACGCCCTTGTCAATCATGCAGATGAATTTGCAGGAAGACCAAAAGTGCCAATTTTTGACGAAATAACAAAAGGACACGGTAAAATTATATTATGATGTCTTCTTTGTATATTTCATTTTTGAAAGATTCAGAAACCTTAGTTCTTATTGAGGTTCCCCAAAAACAAGCTGATCCTAGGGAACTCCAGTTTGAGATCCTACAAAAATAGCTTGTATTGCTAAGCAAACTATAATATAACTGCATCTTCTATTCCTGACTTGGGAACCCCCATCACCTTCTCTATCTGCTCAACCTACCCTTGTCTATATGCCCAGTCGACCTCTATCCACCTCCCTCCCACCAACAATTCCTTTTCCCCCTTTCCCGTTTCCAACTTAAAGGCTTATTCAAGCACAATATAAATGCTTTTTTAACCAATCTACCCTGAGATTGGTTAAAAAAAACCCCATAAACCAGCTTATACACACCTTGCTTATTCCTCACGGCTGCCCTTCTGAAGGTGCCCAGGTTCCTGCTGCGCTCCACTTCCTGCTCCTGTTCTCAACACAAAAGGAAATGGCTAGGAATGCCAGCTTCTCCCATGTCCTGAGAAAAAGTTAAGCCACATCAATTTCAGCACAGACACATGGACAACATGTAAAAGGCCATCTAGCAGATTTCCTCGAAAGTATGTTTTTTTTCCTTTGTTTTTTTTTTTTTCTCCTCATGCTGCTGAGCACCCAAGAGAAGAGACAGAAGAAGTGTGGACTACAGACAGTCACCCGATGGTTCTTTAACCTTTGTCCGGCTGACTAGGTACAATTGTACCTATTCCGTTTTAAAATTGCAATCACTTTTTTTCGAAAAGCCGTAGAGGGCTGAAATTTCGTGACATCTCTGCTGTTTTGGTCCAGAATATATTGGCCAAATTTCAAGAAAATATCTCCACCCCCTTCCGAGATAAGGGGTCGAGATATTTTTGCATCCATAACAAGCTGCATATATTTTGAATGAAGATAATGCAAGGAAAAAAGAATAATATTTTTTTAATGATAATGCTATTTTATTATTATAAACAAGTAAAAAAAACTGACCGTGCTGCTGCAGGTACATGTGTGGGGTCGGAACTGCGCTCCGGCCCCACACATGTCACACAACACATACACACATACAAACACAGACATATACACATACAAACAGACACACATACACATACATACTTACATACTCCAGGGGCAAGTCTTCACAGCGCAGGTACAATTGTACCTCTGCAGCCTGTTAACGTTGTAAAATTATGCAGCCAGACAAGGGTTAAAAATTTAAAAATTATAAATAAGAGTAAAAAAATCCAAAAGAAATTAAATATGCAAAAAAGGCCACCCCCAAATAAAGATTCCTGCTCCATTTTCTATGTTCTACCACTAACTGATACGTGGACATTTAATACTGTACAACAAAATTTATGGTAGACAATAAGAAACACCAATAACATCTCCATTAGGGCAACACTATATTATAACCATTAAGTGTTAGCTAAAATGTACCGTAACTAATTTTTTTTTTACTATTTTTTTCAAACTAGAACATTATTCACAAAAATCCCATTGATAGCCCAACTAAAATGGCTAATCTATGTTTGGACCTAAAATCTCAAAACACTCTGATCCTAAAAGTAAAGATTTCTCATTATGTCCTCCATGTCCTCAGGTGTTGTTTTTGCTCACAACAAGAACTGGAGAGTGATGAGACGATTCACTCTGTCAACGCTTCGAGATTTTGGAATGGGGAAGGAAACAATTGAAAACAAAATTTCTGAAGAGACCGATTTTTTGGTAAAGAGGTTCAGTTCTTACAAAGGTCGGTACCTGGTTCCATCTTACTTTGTGTGTGTTGCTTCTGAGGTGAACTTACAGTTTAGTAGTAGCTCATATTGGACTGGGGTCCCACGGGCCCACCGGAGGAGATGATTCTGAAGGTCTAGCTCAGGACCGTATTTACAGATCATGTAGCCCTTGGCACTAAGCCTGAATATATACACCCTCATTAAAGCATCATTTACACTTTTCAATTGTCAACATGACTTGTTTCATTCTGAGCAATCTTATCAATGGCACCATTGATAAATGCCTCTAATAGAAACATTTATACTTGGTATTGCTGACTAGTGCACAGACATGTCCTGGTGATAAGTGGTGTGTACTATGACTTGTGTACTGGACCATGTTGTACCAGAATCTGGAATCCGCACATATAGATTAACCCTACCCCCATATAATATACAGCAAATAAATATACTACCACCATACTGTCACTAAATAATACCACCATACAGTGGCAGAATTACACAACCTTACCATGACTGAATAACACCATCAAACTGTGTTTGAATCTACTGCCATACTGTGATTGGATAATGCAACGTGCCACCCCCCAAGGCCGACCGTGTCCCAGGTTTTAGGAATGCCTTGTGGCCCAAGTGCTTCTACCTGGATACCGTCGCTCCCCAGGGTTAGGCTCTGTAGCAATAAAGGGGAGAGTGATAGTTGGTGGAGTAAGAGTCCAGACAGTAAAACTTCAACAGCTTTACTTGAATAAACGTGCCTCCAGACAATAAGTGGTCTTTCTCTGGCTCCAGCAGATTTTGCGATAAACTAGCAGGCAAACTTGGCTGGGCTTTCGGACAGTTCTGGTACCTTTGGGTGGGGAGCCTTTGGCTGTTGACCCCATCGTAATACTCTGTCCATAAACTTTAAGGAGTCATGGTGCTTTTCAAGCTGCTTCCCCTGGAAGATTCAATGTGCCATGTCTGTTCCCTTTGGTCTCTAAAACTCAACTCCCCAGCTTCATGCAACCTTCCCTTGGTAGGAAGCAGGACTAGCTCACTTCTGCCCAAAAAGGGGGAGATAATGACGTCTTACTTTACAGGGTTCCACCACATGGGACTGGGCCACAGGGCCTTCTGGTCTGTGAAAGTTGGGAGCTGCAGCTGCGGAAAGCCTGTGAGGGAGCTTAAACACAAATGAGTCAACTCAGCTTCTTAGTCAGCAAATGTAGGCTCCACTGGCTGTCCAGACAGAAGTTGTCACTCCTCCAATCAGCATTTTATGACTTGACTTTGTTCTGCAGAGTAAAGGGACGACCATTAATCATCTCAGTCCCTCTCTATTCCATGCGCCTCCCCTCTCACACAAAAATGCAGGTCTTGTGGGGAAGTCCAGCATGGAGGAGTTGTTGGTGAAGCCTCTTGAAAGTTGCCACCCTCCAGTGCTAATGACTAACACAGACTTGGTCTAACTTCCAAACTTCCAGAAATAAGGGTCCACCTTTGGCTTTTAATCAACCTTTGGCTTTTTAACAATTATATATATAATGCATTTCAATAAATTAGAATATCATCAAAAAAGTTAACTTATTTCAGGAATTCAATTAAAAAACGAAAGTTTTTGAAAGTGATTTATTTCTAATATTTCTTTTACTGTTGATGATTAGGGCTTATAGCTGATGTAACCTAAAAGTTAATATCTCAGAAAATTAGAATATTATATAAGAGCAATTAAAAAAATATTTTTATTAAAAGAAATGTTGGCATAGTGAAAAGTGTGTCTAGTATATGCACTCAGTATTTGGCCGGGGCTCTTTTTGCATGAATTACTGCATCAATGCGGCGTGGCATGGAGGCGATCAGCCTGTGGCACTGCTGAGGTGTTATGGAAGTCTAGGTTGCTTTGATAGCAGCCTTCAGCTCATCTGTATTGTTGGGTCTGGTGTCTCTCATCTTCCTCTTGACAATACCCCATAGATTCTCTGTGGGGTTAGTTCAGTAGAGTTTACTGACCAATCAGCACAGATATTGGTACTTTTGGCAGTGTGGACAGGTGCCAAGTCCTGCTGGAAAATGAAATCACCTCTATAAAGCTTGTCTGTAGAGGGAAGCATGAAGTGCTCTTAAATTTCGTGCTAGACGGCTGTGCTGACTTTGGACTTGATATAACACAGTGAAATAACACCAGCAGAAGACATGGCTCCTCAAACCATCACTGACTGTGGAAACAAATCATTTGGCCACAAGCAGCTTGGATTGAGTGCCTCTCCACTCTTCTTCCAGACTCCGGGACCTTGATTTCCAAATGTAATACTATCATCTGAAAAAAGTACTTTGGACCACTGATCAACAGTCCAGTCCTTTTTCTCCTTAGCCCAGGTAAGACACTTTTGACATCTCTGGGTCATGACAAGGAATGAGACAGTTGTAGCCCATGTCCTGGATACGTCTGTGTGTGGTGACTCTTGAAGCATTGACTCCAGCAGCAGTCCACTCCTTGTGAATCTCCCCCATATTCTTGAATGGTCTTTTTTGACAATCCTATCAAGGCTGCGGTTCTCCCTGTTGCTTGTGCACCTTTTTCTACCACAATTTTCCCTTCCACTCACTCTCTCACTCATTAATATGCTTGGATACAGCACTCTGTGAACAGCCAACTTCTTTATCAATAATCTTTTGTGGCTTACCTTCCTTATAGAAAGTGTCAATGACTGTCCTCTGGACAACTGTCAAGTCAGCAGTCTTCCCCATGACTGTGTAGCCTACTGAACTAGACTGAGGGACCATTTAGAGTCATAACAAACTTTTGCAGGTGTTTTGGTTGATTAGCTGATTAGAGTGTGACACCAGGAGTCTACAACATTGAACTTTTTCACAATATTCTAATTTTCGGAAATATTCACTCTGTATGTAATGAATCTATATAAGATATGAGTTTCACTCTTTAAATTGAATTACTGTAAAAAATTAACTTTTCAATAATATTCTAATTTACTGAGTATATGCACTACTTTTCAATAATCCTGAAAAGTAATAAACCCCAGCACCACAGGATTTGCTCCATGGGCACATTTGGATGGGGTTGTCTTCAGCTGGTCTCTGGCTACTGCATGATGTTCTGGTCTTCTGGCAGCCCTGTCCAACCTACAGTAGCTCATAGTCTTTTTGTGTATTTTACCTGAATATATAAATTAAATGCTTCTTAACATTTATGGATCTATCAATTTTATACAGATTTTGTTCCAGTTGGATTCACACTCCAGACCACATACTTTAGTGGTTCAGTGCTTAGCACTATTGCCTTGTGGACTATCTCTGTATGAAGTTTGTAGGCTATACTTAAATATGCTGTTCAGGTGCATAAAAATTTTTTTTTCCCTATAAACAGATCTGCATCAATCAATGGGCTGTGTCTGGCATTGCAGTTCAGGCCGTTTCACTTCAAGGAGGAGGAGCTGCAATACCATATGTGAAGCTAACTTCTTCTGGAGGCAAAGCTAAAACATCACGGGCCCTGGTGCAAAAGTATAGTTTTATATTAATCTATCAGTTAAAAATATATGGCTGGCCCATGACCTGCTGTATTACAGAGGTATTCAGGGGAAATACCTTTGTAACACAATGCCATACATACCAGAGATTAGAAAATCTGCTATTCTAATTTGACCCCTAAATGAATCCAGACCTTAGACCCCAAAATGAATGCCATGTCCAAATACAGTAAGACCTCCTAAACTAGTACATACCTCAAACCAGACTCCACACTAGACGCCAAACAAATTCATTCAGACCACTGACAAGACCCCAAAATAAATTCAAACAGCAGACCAGAGGCTAAAATAACCACCACACAAAATTTCCTGACACTGACAAGTGTAGCAGCCTGACCTGAAGAGAACACAACCGAAGAGCAAGCAGGTTATGAAACTGGAAGATAGGTAGCAGTTGCTACCGGGCCCAGGACCCTGAGGGGGCCCAAAGACCCTTGTGGTGCATAAGAAGACACCGGTATTATAGAAAGTGCATGCTGGTCACGTTACATTTAGGGGTTAGGTCAGGAATGTGGCATGGGGTTCTGTTTCAAGTTTTTCAGCAGGAAGGCTCTGTGCTTCCCTGCCCCCGTCCACAAAGCACTGAGGGAAGGGGGGCTCAAACTGAACTCTTGCACCAGGGCCCATGAGTCTTTAGCTACGCCCCTGCTGTAATAACTGGGGCCCTTGTAGTCTCATTTAATGGAAACTATCTAGGCCCTACTTAATACAGTAAATATATGGACAGCCATGGTACAAGAGGAGATTTGTGGATGGGGACTTGTCACAACTGTGACCTCTATAACTGTTGCAAGCAAGCGAGAAAGCAAAAATCAGGACGGCACTCACCAGTCTTCTTATAAATCTTCCATACTTTTATTGAAATAAAACATATGTATGGCCAAACAGGGGACAGGAACAGATGCTTTCAGCACACAGCGACGGCCGTTTCGCGCTCACGCGCCTCCTCTGGCCGCTGTGTCACGTGATCTACACTGGTCATGTGTTCTTATACCCCTGCAGCTCCAAACACAAAGTAACAAACCTTCAGCGAATAATTAACGAATACTTAGCCAACGAATAAAAACAAACATTCGTCCGCTAAAAACATTCTTTCGCTGATCACATATAAAACACGCAAATATAGCATAACATATAAAACGCGCACAAACTATTCGCCTATAAATACGCTTAGATCGTTCCTATCATTGAGGCCTAAAGCTCCCAATGCATTGGAACAAATTATCCATCTGGCCTCTCTTTGTAATAACAGTTTCTGTCTATTACCACCATGTGTCAGTGAAGCCACTATTTCAATACCAGAAAAACTCAACATTTTCGTATCACCCTGTTTTTATTCGTTTGCTAAGTATTCGTTAATTATTCGCTGAAGGTTCGTTACTTTGTGTTTGGAGCTGCAGGGGTATAAGAACACATGACCAGTATAGATCACGTGACACAGCGGCCAGAGGAGGAGCATCTGTTCCTGTCCACTGTTTGGCCATACATATGTTTTATTTCAATAAAAGTATGGAAGATTTATAAGAAGACTGGTGAGTGCCGTCCTGATTTTTGCTTTCTTGCTTGCTTGCAACATATATTGGACTATCTGCTATTGGACTGAGCACCATTGCTGTCTCTATGTTTCTTGTGAGCCCGGATGATAGTGCTATGAAAACCCAGTTACGGTAGTGCCGTCCCAGAACTGTCTCTATTTTTTGGTGTGACCCCTATAACTCTTATACCTACTCCACTGCTTTGTTGTAATTCTGAACATCCTCTTTAAATTAGAACAGGATGCCTTACACTCCATAAATATGTTTAGGTGACGTTCTATGAAATTTATCTTAGAGCAGGGGCAGTGAGCCTTACGTGGGACTTATATAAGACACTGATAGTATATCTGATGTTGGCTTCCTAGGATATGCCATCAGTGTTCAATCAGTGGAGGTTTGACCATTTTGACCCCAGCTCAGAGCCATAACTTGAAGTTCATGGGCCCCAACGCAAAATCTGCAACAGTGCACCCATCCTACCATGTACAATTTATAAAAGAAGTGTCTTCATATTTAGTAAAGGGGCATTTGAGCCCATTCAGGCACCATGGCTTGGGTGCAACTACTACATCTTTCCTTCATATAGATACAACCCTGTTAGAGATGAGCGAACATGCTCGTAACGAACACTGTAGCGCTCAGCTCCCCTGCGCTCGCATGGGCGCAGGCAGCCGCTTCCGTCGGGTGAGGAGGACGGATCCGGATGCCTGTGTCCATGCGATTGCAGGGGAGCCAAGTGCTACAGTGCTCGTCACGAGCACGTTCGCTCATCTCTAAACCCTGTTAATTGATGACCTGTTGGCTAGTGGCAAATCCCGTTCAGCTCTTTTCAGAGGCTGCATGGGTGCTCTTTGTCAATAAATGCCTATCCACTCTCATGCAATGTATTTTATATGTAAAATGCAATTTACGGTACATATTTTGACCCTTATCTTCTCGTTGTATTTCCAGGTGAGCCCTTTGATAACCTCATGATTATAAATGCAGCCGTAGCCAACATTATAGTCTCCATCTTACTGAGTAATCGATTTGATTATGAAGATCCTACACTTCTGAAGCTGTTGAAGATTGCTAACGACAATATCCGATTAGTTGGCAGCCCAATGGCTTTGGTGAGCAGTTCTACTTTCTCCTATATTTACAGGGTCTTACAGGAAATAACATAAACAAACTATCCTTAGGAAAGGCAAGGTGTGATTGGTCATGCTCCGACCTTAAAAAACCACTAGTGCACCTTGATGTAACTGTAAGTACGAGGTGCACTTGGGGTGTATTGAGAGCGCTTACAAGCTGAGTCCAATACATACGTGGCAGGATCCTGCTTTGTAATACAGCTGACACTCAGCAGGAATGACCAGGATCTTAGAGAACTCCAAATTCTGGTCATTTAGTTCCCTCTCTCCAGGGGCGGACTGGGAACTTAAAGTGGCCCTGGAAAAAATACTAAAAGTGGCCCTGTTTTGTAGTTGGGTCCAAATTGATGGAAGGCAGGGCCAGCAATACCATATTGTGGCACATTATACCATCCCAACAGAGCCAGATACCACAGTCCATCACAAACTACTGCCAGCAGCACAAAATACATCCCCAAAAACTTCCACTGGCCGGCCGTGAGGAGGGCCCAGGCGGTCCCTTAGGCATCGGCCCACCAGGAAATCCCAAAATTTTTTTTTGTAATTTTCTTTATTTAATAGTAAAACCTAACACAAACTATAGAGATTAGGTATGGTCATAATCATACAAAAAAGAATGTCATGTCATCTTTAGCATACAGTGAATATTGGCAAGTGTGGTAAATGGACGGCCTTTCTGGTAGCAAACATTATCTGTTGTGTGATTTGGGAGAATGTCCCTGTGATAGATAAATGGCCGGTCCTGAAGTGTATATTATCTGTCACATAAATATAGGGGGTCATTTACTAACCGGAAATAGGCGTATTTATGGCACAGATTGACAGTCAAGTCTAATCAATAATAAGCTGCAAATATCTACAAAAATTAAAAGGGTTCAGCCATTTGGTAGTATATGGTGTCCAGGCATCTTCTGACTATTGACCAGTAGATGTTGATGTACGATTTGGCAGCCTCTAGCCTTGACTGATAACCATGTAACACACAGCAATTATGTTACGTTGAACGTGGCCAGTATGTTGCTTATATTAATAGCAAGCCAAGGTCTTGAAAAAGGTCATCAAGTGAAAAACAAAGTATATTAGAGGATAGTCATCAGGACCTTCATGATTTTTTTTTCACTGCAGTTGTATAATGCATATCCATCGGTGATGACCTGGTGTTCTACAATCAAAAACACGGTGGTCAAGAATGTGAATGAAATGCATGAGTTTATTCGAGAAACCTTCACCAAGCAGAAAAAAATACTGGATGTAAATGATCAGAGGAATCTCATCGACTCATTCCTGGTGAAACAACAAGAGGTACTGAAACACTGATAGGAGTTGAGTTTGTCATCTGTCAAAACTATAGCTAAAGGCAATGTAGAGGTAACAGTCACACCAGGAAACCTGAGGGAACCCAATAATTCTTCTGCCATGTAAAAATATACCAGTTTTATAATGGACGAGGGGGTGGGGGGGGGAGCCATGACCTTCGCCATCTAGAAGCAAGCCCAAATCTTGACATACAGACGTATCAGTAAGAGTTATATAATCACCAACATTAGGACCAAAAGGAATACATTAGAAGTAAACTGATCACCTACTTTAACTTTTTTAGACTCCATTGAAGGAGGCAGATCCTCGTGTTTTTAACAAGGGAATGAATGCACCATCTAGAGGAGAAAAGAAGAAGTAGCAAGTAGAATTTTAGAACTGAGACCAGAGATACAAAGATGAGTGGATGGATGGATAGATAAATATGATGCAGTACATTTTATATTTTAGGAAAAACCAAATCCCGAATTATACTTCACCAATGAAAATCTAACAATGCTCGTCACGGATCTCTTTTTTGCTGGCATGGAAACAACCTCAACTACTCTGAGATGGGGCCTTCTGCTGATGATGAAATATCCAGAAGTCCAAAGTAAGAGAGCTGGTTGAATGCATGTTACCATAGGCCTTGCTTCTTTAACTTTGGGGGATGCCACTTCTGGCTATAGACTTCTCCTGCTGAGGAAATGAAACATTATTTGGTGGACAGTAGCTTGATTGGTTGAACAAGAACTATATGGAGGAGCAAGGTCCACCACAACAAGAGCAGCTCTTATGTAGAAACCCCTCTATGATGTCCTTATACCCTAATAGGGTTTATGGATAGGCGTTGTCATCTGAAGCATACAATTTAAATGCATTTTTTTTAAAACACAGACTTCTTTGCGTATTTTTGGGTCTACCAATCACCATGGTCACATAAAATCCCATTCTAGAATGATGAATTAGGAAATGTATTATTAGTATGTGCCTAAGGGGCACTTGGTTACAGTAAAATTCTAGGTTACCCTGGTCAACCTCAATTTATGAAAACAATTGTTTGGAGAAATTAAAATTTCATGACGTGATCATGTGGCCAAAAACCCGAGAGGAGCTCTAGATTAAACGTGATCAAACTTGATGACACATATTTTTAATACGGTATCTTTTTTAGACTTGGTTTGTACTTGGCTTGGCTTCTATGTAGTTTTTATGTTTTTGTGTTGGTAAATAGGAAAGGTGCAAAGTGAGATTGAGAAAGTTATTGGGTCAACTGAGCCGAAAGTGAGTCATCGTAAAGCCATGCCCTATACTGACGCCGTCATCCATGAGATTCAACGTTTTGGAAACATTGTTCCAACCAACCTGCCACACGCTACTACTCAAGATGTCAACTTTCGGGGATATCTCCTGCCCAAGGTAAGTACAAAGAAATATTAACACTTATCTCTCATATTAGTTGCAATGATCTGGATCCTTCAACACACAAAAAGTCAACAAGGTGGCGAAAGTTCACCTATAGTATACCCCTTTCCTATGGGTCAGGTACTCAGTTGGCCCCAAAACTATGATTCTACCAGCCAGACTGATAGTGGATTCTCTGGATAACGTCAGTGGAAAGAAAATATGGAGATAGAGACACAACAAGAAAACTTAACAACTCATGACAGAAAGGATCACATATATAGCAGAGTTGAGCATGTGGTAAAGTTGTGGAGGTCAGGGGGATAGTCAGACAACCCAATGTTAGATAACTGTCATGTACAGTAGCAGAGCTCAGTATGCAGTACAGAATTGGTGGTCAAGAAGGTAGCCAAAAAAAAGAACAGTAATGGTGATAAAGCAGTGTCAAGTACAAGTGGTGGTCAGGAGAGAGTAGTCAAGTAATCCAGAGTTTGGTACAGTGATGTAGCAGCGTTGGGCATGCAGTACAGAGGTTAATCAGAGAAGAAACAACAGTACGGTAAGTCCAAAAATACATTGTGAAGAGCGCTAGAGGTATCCAACGGCAAGAGGTTTCTCAAACAGTTTAAACTTGACTCTTGTCTACCAAAAAACTCTGGTATATGCCATATGTTGGCTACTAAAAATCTGACTGGACAGATGATCTTGGGCTCTGCCCATATGCTTTGCAACATCCTTGTCAGATTGGTGGCGGTCCTACCACTGAGAACCCTACCAATCATGAGAATGAGGGCTACTACCCTGTGGAGCCCCACTAAACATGGACAGTGCACTGTTGCTCTATTCATTTCTATGGGAGATAGCAGAGTACAGCACTCGGCTATCTCTGATATAACCCTTTAAGACACATGGTAATGCACACAGTCATATTTGTCACCCACAGAGATTCCATATGCTGTGTCCATAGCCTTCTGCATACTGCCTACTGCTCCAAGCAGAGTATGTGTTGCCTCATGGAGGCACGATAAGAAGAGATAGACCAGCAGAGCAGTTCATAAACAGATGTATGGTTCCACCCACTTCACCTCTTCTATCTTCCACCAATCACCAGAGCTAGAGTCCCAGGTCCACATGATCACGGTGAAGGGGAGTTTGAATGGAGCTGCGGTCAGTGTCTATGGTGCTGACAGAAAGCACGTTGAGGAGGATCGGGGAACTTGGGAACCCTGTGATTAATGGATGTCATAGCGGTGGAGCTTTCAGAAAACATCCATTTTCTGTTATCTTGTGGAAGGGTGATAAATATCTTTAGTGGTATATAATGAGATTACAATGCATAGCCAGATGTAGCAGGATGGATACCACTAACATGCAATAGGGTTAAACGGGTTCTGACTTGGTTTCCGTCATTTTGATGGGAAGAACAGCCCTAGGTGTGGTTTTATTCTTTACATCACATACCCCAACTCAGGTTTCCAGTGGCATTTTGAACACAGTCTTAATGATGAATTTAAAGAGGCTCTGTCACTACCTCCTAACCTATGTAGTAAAATACATAGGTGGGTAGTGGCCTCACAATGAATTCAAATCATACCTGTAATTCCGTTGTAGATGCAGCGGTTTATGTGTAATTTGAAGTTTAAAAAGTATGCAAATGAGCCTTCGGAGCACCGGAGGGCGGGCTTTTCCCTTCTGAGCACCGTATCTTCACCGCCCCCCCCGGGTCCTAGGCACGCCCTCCAGTGTTTAGAAACTCCCCTATCCTTTATGATTGACAGCGCTAGACCGTTCAGCGCATCTGAACGATGTCCCAGGCATGCGCAGTAGCGCTTGCAGTGCCGAACACCGCAAGCGCTTGGATTCAACTGCGCACGCGCCGTCACTTCGCCGAACCCGGAAGTGATGGCGCGCGCTTCTTATCAGCTGAGAGGAGCCAGGAGCGAGCTCGGCGAAGTGACGGCGTGTGCGCAGTTGAATCCAAGCGCTTGCAGTGTTCGGCACTGCAAGCGCTACTGCGCATGCCTGGGACATCGTTCAGATGCGCTGAACGGTCTAGCGCTGTCAATCATAAAGGATAGGGGAGTTTCTAAACACTGGAGGGCGTGCCTAGGACCCGGGGGGGGCGGTGAAGATACGGTGCTCAGAAGGGAAAAGCCCGCCCTCCGGTGCTCCGAAGGCTCATTTGCATACTTTTTAAACTTCAAATTACACATAAACCGCTGCATCTACAACGGAATTACAGGTATGATTTGAATTCATTGTGAGGCCACTACCCACCTATGTATTTTACTACATAGGTTAGGAGGTAGTGACAGAGCCTCTTTAAAGGGGTTCTGCAGTTCTAAAAAAATGAAGATCTATCCTCTGGATAGATCATCAGCATCTGATCGGCGATGGTCCGACACCTGGGACCCCTGCTGATCAGCTGTTTGAGAAGGCAGCGGCGCGGCAGGAGCGCCGCGGCCTTCTCTTTGTTTACCGCAGGCCCAGTGATGTCATGACTAGTATCACTGGCCTGGGTGGGGCTAAGCTCCATTCAAGTGAACAGAGTTTAGCCCCGCCCAGGCCAGTGAAACTAGTCATGACGTCACTGAGCCTGAGGAAAACACAGAGAAGGCCGCGGCGCTCCTGCAGCGCCGCCTTCTCAAACAGCTGATCGGCGGGGGTCCCAGGGGTCGGACCACCGCCGATCAGATGCTGATGATCTATCCAGTTTTACAGAACCGCAGAACCCCTTTAATGAATTAAGTTCCATTGTAAATATAACTTATGAAAATGTTGAACCCTCCAGGGGACATATGTGATCCCGCTGCTGACCTCCGTACTCTACGACAAGGATCATTTTGTAAAAGCTGACGAGTTTTACCCAGAACACTTTCTGGATTTCAATGGAAATTTTGTAAGAAAAGATGCATTCATGCCGTTCTCAACTGGTGAGTAGTCCTCTCAGATGTCTTCTGGTGAAGTAATAAGTAGAGCTGAGAAAATGTCTCCACTGGTAACCCACCAAATAGAGAAAATAAATCTTATCTATAAATTAATTTTCAAATTACAAGTACAAGAGTGAGAATAACTTGAGGCCATTCTCCCCGATATTATCAATTTATGATATGGAGACCAGTTACTATAGAGTGAGAATGACCAGGATCCATCCCCAGCAAGTCTCACAAAGTTTGTAATAGCTACCTGGCAGATTAAAATGTACTTAACAAAGGCTGAGAATTAGATTTGAGTGAATTGATTCTGATTCAAAACTGTTACAAATTTCCCCAAAATTCTAACAAGTTTTGTTAAAGAGGTTATCCAATCCTATAAAAAGCCCCCCAATATGCCAGGCCTCCCACACTAAATCTACTTACCTGGGTCCCTGCTCCCTGTGCAGCTCCTGTTCCCAGCACCGCCGCTGCTGCTTCTCCCCATGCGCAGATGAAAACATCCGGTGTCGGGGGGAGGGGACAATGGCAGACGGGAACAAGCCTCCCTAGCGTCAACCGCGACGTCTGCCCCAATAAGAGATGATATTTAGAATGCTTTTTATATGTAGAAAGTATAATAAATCTGACAGTGCAGTGTGTTTTTAAACAGGCCAATTGTTAACACCATTAACCATGCGTTTACCCAAGGCTGTATAAGTCAGTGTCACTTTATATATACAGTACAGACCAAAAGTTTGGACACACCTTCTCATTCAAAGAGTTTTCTGTATTTTCATGACTATGAAAATTGTAGATTCACACTGAAGGCATCAAAACTATGAATTAACACATGTGGAATTATAGACTTAACAAAAAAGTGTGAAACAACTGAAAATATGTCTTATATTCTAGGTTCTTCAAAGTAGCCACCTTTTGCTTTGATTACTGCTTTGCACACTCTTGCCATTCTCTTGATGAGCTTCAAGAGGTAGTCACCTGAAATGGTTTTCACTTCACAGGTGTGCCCTGTCAGGTTTAATAAGTGGGATTTCTTGCCTTATAAATGGGGTTGGGACCATGAGTTGTGTTGGGCAGAAGTCAGGTGGATACACAGCTGATAGTCCTACTGAATAGACTGTTAGAATTTGTATTATGACAAGAAAAAAACAGCTAAGTAAAGAAAAACGAGTGCCCATCATTACTTCAAGAAATGAAGGTCAGTCAGTCCGAAAAATTGGGAAAAATGTGAAAGTGTCCCCAAATGCAGTCGCAAAAACAATCAAGCGCTACAAAGAAACTGGCTGACATGAGGACCGCCCCAGGAAAGGAAGACCAAGAGTCACCTCTGCTGCGGAGGATCAGTTCATCCGAGTCACCAGCCTCAGAAATCGCAGGTTAACTGCAGCTCAGATTAGAGACCAGGTCAATGCCACACAGAGTTCTAGCAGCAGACACATCTCTACAACAACTGTTAAGAGGAGACTGTGTGCAGCAGGCCTTCATGGTAAAATAGCTTCTAGGAAACCACTGCTAAGGACAGGCAACAAGCAGAAGAGACTTGTTTGGGCTAAAGAACACAAGGAGTGGACATTAGACCAGTGGAAATCTGTGCTTTGGTCTGATGAGTCCAAATTTGAGATCTTTGGTTCCAACCACCGTGTCTTTGTGCGACGCAGAAAAGGTAAACGGATGGACTCTACATGCCTAGTTCCCACCGTGAAGCATGGAGGAGGAGGTGTGATGGTGTGGGGGTGCTTTGCTGGTGACACTGTTGGGGATTTATTCAAAATTGAAGGCATACTGAACCAGCATGGCTACCACAGCATCTTGCAGCGGCATGCTATTCCATCTGGTTTGCGTTTAGTTGGACCATCATTTATTTATCAACAGGACAATGACCCCAAACACACCTCCAGGCTGTGTAAGGGCTATTTGACCAAGAAGGAGAGTGATTGGGTGCTACGCCAGATGACCTGGCCTCCACAGTCACCAGACCTGAACCCAATCGAGATGGTTTGGGGTGAGCTGGACTGCAGAGTGAAGGCAAAAGGGCCAACAAGTGCTAAGCATCTCTAAGAACTCCTTCAAGACTGTTGGAATACCATTTCAGGTGACTACCTCTTGAAACTCATCAAGAGAATGCCAAGAGTGTGCAAAGCAGTAATCAAAGCAAAAGGTGGCTACTTTGAAGAACCTAGAATATAAGACATATTTTCAGTTGTTTCACACTTTTTTGTTAAGTATATAATTCCACATGTGTTAATTCATAGTTTTGATGTCTTCAGTGTGAATCTACAATTTTCATAGTCATGAAAATACAGAAAACTCTTTAAATGAGAAGGTGTGTCCAAACTTTTGGTCTGTACTGTATATATATATATATATATATATATATATATATACAGTGCCTACAAGTAGTATTCAACCCCCTGCAGATTTAGCTGGTTTGATAAGACGCAAATAAGTTAGAGCCTTCAAACTTCAAACAAGAGCAGGATTTATTAACAGATGCATAAATCTTACAAACCAAAAAGTTATGTTGCTCAGTTAAATTTTAATAAATTTTAAACATAAAAGTGTGGGTCAATTATTATTCAACCCCTAGGTTGAATATTTTTGGAATAACCCTTGTTTGCAATTACAGCTAATAATCGTCTTTTATAAGACCTGATCAGGCCGGCACAGGTTTCTGGAGTTATCTTGGCCCACTCCTCCATGCAGATCTTCTCCAAGTTATCTAGGTTCTTTGGGTGTCTCATGTGGACTTTAATCTTGAGCTCCTTCCACAAGTTTTCAATTGGGTTAAGGTCAGGAGACTGACTAGGCCACTGCAACACCTTGATTTTTTCCCTCTTGAACCAGGCCTTGGTTTTCTTGGCTGTGTGCTTTGGGTCGTTGTCTTGTTGGAAGATGAAATGACAACCCATCTTAAGATCCTTGATGGTGGAGCGGAGGTTCTTGGCCAAAATCTCCAGGTAGGCCGTGTTATCCATCTTCCCATGGATGTGGACCAGATGGCCAGGCCCCTTGGCTGAGAAGCAGCCCCACAGCATGATGCTGCCACAACCATGCTTGACTGTAGGGATGGTATTCTTGGGGTCGTATGCAGTGCCATCCAGTCTCCAAACGTCACGTGTGTGGTTGGCACCAAAGATCTCGATCTTGGTCTCATCAGACCAGAGAACCTTGAACCAGTCTGTCTCAGAGTCCTCCAAGTGATCATGAGCAAACTGTAAACGAGCCTTGACATGACGCTTTGAAAGTAAAGGTACCTTATGGGCTCGTCTGGAACGGAGACCATTGCGGTGGAGTACGTTACTTATGGTATTGACTGAAACCAATGTCCCCACTGCCATGAGATCTTCCCGGAGCTCCTTCCTTGTTGTCCTCGGGTTAGCCTTGACTCTTCGGACAAGCCTGGCCTCGGCACGGGAGGAAACTTTCAAAGGCTGTCCAGGCCGTGGAAGGCTAACAGTAGTTCCATAAGCCTTCCACTTCCGGATGATGCTCCCAACAGTGGAGACAGGTAGACCCAACTCCTTGGAAAGGGTTTTGTACCCCTTGCCAGCCTTGTGACCCTCCACGATCTTGTCTTTGATGGCCTTGGAATGCTCCTTTGTCTTTCCCATGTTGACCATGTATGAGTGCTGTTCACAAGTTTGGGGAGGGTCTTAAATAGTCAGAAAAGGCTGGAAAAACAGATAATTAATCCAAACATGTGAAGCTCATTGTTCTTTGTGCCTGAACTACTTCTTAATACTTTAGGGGAACCAAACAGAATTCTGGTGGTTTGAGGGGTTGAATAATAATTGACCCACACTTTTATGTTTAAAGGGTTTCTGTCACCAGAAATAACCCTATTAAACCAAGTGTCATTTGCAATGAGCAAATGACACTTGATGCCAGTAATGTTACTATTATACTTCTCAGTAACGGCGTTTTGCTAAAAATAGCGATTTTATAATATGCTAATGACCTCCCCTAGGTGCAGTAGGCGTGAACCTGCACCTAGGAGAGGCCATAATAACGCCTCTTACCACGCCCCCGGTCGCGCTGATTGACAGGGCCGGGCAGCCAGCTCTTTCGGCTCCCGGCCCTGTACGAGCCCGAAATCCCGCGCCTGCGCAGTAATGAAGCCGGGACCCGGGCGGGCGCCGGCTCTCAATGCGCGCTGATCCCGCGCCTGCGCATTGCGATCAGCGCGCATTGAGAGCCGGCGCCCGCCCGGGTCCCGGCTTCATTACTGCGCAGGCGCGGGATTTCGGGCTCGTACAGGGCCGGGAGCCGAAAGAGCTGGCTGCCCGGCCCTGTCAATCAGCGCGACCGGGGGCGTGGTAAGAGGCGTTATTATGGCCTCTCCTAGGTGCAGGTTCACGCCTACTGCACCTAGGGGAGGTCATTAGCATATTATAAAATCGCTATTTTTAGCAAAACGCCGTTACTGAGAAGTATAATAGTAACATTACTGGCATCAAGTGTCATTTGCTCATTGCAAATGACACTTGGTTTAATAGGGTTATTTCTGGTGACAGAAACCCTTTAAAATTTATTAAAATTTAACGGAGCAACATAACTTTTTGGTTTGTAAGATTTATGCATCTGTTAATAAATCCTGCTCTTGTTTGAAGTTTGAAGGCTCTAACTTATCTGCATCTTATCAAACCAGCTAAATCTGCAGGGGGTTGAATACTACTTGTAGGCACTGTATATATATATATACTGTATATACACATTTTCAGGCTAATTGGAGCACTTTCAATTCTCGTCGAATTTATTCGTACCCCAATTGAATCTTCTGGCCGTTTTGTTAGAATCAGACCCAAAACAAATTTCAAGAAATTTGCTCATCTTTATTCAGAATAATGTCAGATAATAAAATGCCATATTCACCTTAACAATATCCAATGCTTCTGTTCGGACACTTCCTGGTCCCTCTTAACACACAGGAATTGACTGTCCAGCCAATCACTGGCCACAGTGGTGACCTGACTTTCTTGTGTGTCGAAAGAGACCTGGCAGAGATTGTGGAAAACTAGGAAGCATCGGAACAGAAGCAACAGGGGATTTGTACGGTGAGTATGACTTATTTTATTATTCTGAGCCTTATCTAAAAAAAAAATGTCATCCGTCAGAAAACCTCTTTAATAGATCATCCCACAGTATGTGATAATTGTAGGGGACAAGTTCTCTCATCAGACAACCACGTTTTGTCATCATTAACCAACTATAATGATGATCCCAGCTAGTTTAACAAAGCTGTTACCCTTATAGTAAACAGGGGTACCCAAGCAGTGGCGATTTACGGTAAGTTCCTGGTCTCTTGTAAGAGGGACACTGACCACGGTTCTCACTGTTCATGATTTATCAAGGATGTCCTCAAGATGTATTAAAGAATATCATGTCTATTGAGGAAACAATTTACATAATAATGATAAATCTGAATCATGTCTAAGCTTGGGCCATCTACAAGATTAATAAATCTGCCCCAAATTTTGTGATTTTCCCATTAAAAAATAACACATTTTTACCTCTTACCTCATATTTCATTGCTGTAGGTAAAAGAAGTTGTGCTGGGGAAAATCTGGCCAAAATGGAGTTGTTTCTGTTCTTCACAAGACTTCTGCAGAAGTTCACATTCCAGGCTCCTCCTGGGGCTGCACTAGACCTCACCCCTGCACTTGGATTTACAGCTGGACCACTGCCCCATAAGATATGTGCTATACCCCGTGTATAAACTATGAGAGTCGCCTGCATGGAAAATTTGAATAAATCCAAATAGGAGATAGGTTTATGGTCAAGCAACATTTGCAAAGGTGACAGACTGTAACCATAAATAAGAGCCCATTATATCTCCTACTTGTATCCTGAATGAATTTTATATGCACGTCTGCAATCCACCAATTGTTTATTCATTTATATCCTCTTGCGATGACCTAGATAAGTTGTCCCATAACAACGGGAAAAATGTATACTTCCTAGTTAGTCCAGTGGTACGAAAATGTCTATGAATAATTTAAGGTGCACTTGCATTAAAGAAGAACTCCCGCAAAAAAATTTATTCTCTGACCTGTTAGAAAGGTGCATGATATAATCTGTAGTGAATGCAATCTTCTTATCAGAGACTGTAATTGAGAGTTATCCCCTCTCTTCTTATTGTAGCTGTGTCATGTGACCAACTCCCTGACCTCCAACTGACCCAGGACAGGAAGCCAGTAACTGCTCTATTCATTCCTATAAGACTGAAAGTGATGCTCCCATAGGAATGCATAGAGAATTAAACTTTCTGTCCACACATAAGGTGCTGTGTGAGTTGGTGGGTCTGATTGTTGGTCACATGACACAGATGAGAAACATCAGGGAGATATATCTCACAATGACAGCCACTGGTAAGAAAATAACATTCACTACAGATTACATCATGTACATTTCTAGCAGGACATGAAATACATTTTTTTGCAGGAGTTCTTCTTTAACTATAGGATATTTATAAAGGCCTGGTCTGAAGAACTAAAGCCTTTATAGCCAAAGTCCTTCTTCCAAGCCAGTGTCCTCCAAGTCAATTTCTTCCAGTCTAGTGTTCTCCAAGCCAACATACTCCATCCGAACAACCCAGAGGGGAACCTTATAAGGTTAATGGTTATAAGGTGGTTGTATTATAAAGTACTTTAGTCATTTAGGATTTTTTCTTAGCAATTTTAAAACGTGCTAAGCTTAGAACAGACATGGGCTCAAACATTACCTGTAAGATCTGTTATGAAGATGCCTTCAAAACCAATGTCCTCCAAGTTAACTTCTTCCAAGTCCACGTTTTCAAAGCCAACACCCTCCAGCTGAACAATCCAGAGAGGAACATTGCAAGGTCAATAAAATGGTGATCATAATACATTCTATAACAAAAAATATCTATACTTAACCCCTTAAAGGGGTTGTCCGAGTTATTTTTTTGTTCTTTATATGTTTCTAACTTGTCAGGTATAACAACTTTCCCATATACTTTGTGTTTCTAAAGCTGCTGGTTTCTCAGAGTTGACTGAGGGTCACATGACCTGTGATGTCACCTTATCTCTCTGCTCTGTGATGTTTCGTGCACAAGCCTCAGAGTTCAGATAACAGTCTGTACACGAGAAGTCACTGGCCACGCCCCCTTTCTTTGCCGGGCTCCTGCTATCTGCTCTCTTCCTGGTTTCCTTCAGATAAAACATTAACCCCTTCAGCCAGAACACACTGTGGGCTGAAGGCTTTATAACAAACAGTAGCTGCAGCAGTGAGAGGAGACAAATGCTGGGCACAAGAGCTGTAGAGGAATTGTATTGTACAAGAACAGGTAGGGAGAATTTCCTGTGTGTATCAGCATTGTCATTGTACAGCTGGGTCTCGTAGTCCTGCACATACAACATGCTGCTGAGTATTCCAGCAGGCAGACATATCACTCAGCACTTGTATTCATTCCCTTTGCAGAGAAGGGGGAGAAGGGGGAGGGGCTGAGATTGTTGTTATTGCATGTAAACAAAGACCAGAAGAGAACCAGGGAAATTAGGAAATATGGATTTTTTTTTGCCTAAAACTTGCTTAACTTAGTTATATATTGCTGCCCATCAGATTTACAGTGCTATATATTTTTTGTCATAACTCGGACAACCCCTTTAAACAGGACCTTCGATCACAAAATGCAATGCTATCTGAAAGCACCATGTTATAGAGCACAAGGAGCTGATATTACTATTTTATATCTCTGCTTTTTCTACCTCATGCAGGGGCGTAGCTATAGGGGGTGCAGAGGTAGCAGTCGCTACCGGGCCCAGGAGCCTGAGGGGGCCAAAGACCCTTGTGCCGCATAAGAAGACTCACAAAGCACTGAGGGGTGGGGGGCCCACACTGAACTCTTGCACCAGGGCCCATGAGCCTTTAGCTACGCCCCTGACCTCATGTGAAGTGCTATCAGTACAGGAGGGAGGTGTCATCAGCTATCCCTGTACGCACTTATATACATAATGCTATCCATCACTAATAATACCTCATCCATGTACCAATAGCCCTTCACAGGTAGAAAAATCAGAGATATAAATGTATAAATTGCAGATTTTATTGAATCTTTTCCCACAAAACTATTCATCAATCTTCTAAGCTCCTCCTGCTCTACAACATGGTGCTCACAGACTTCATTACATTTTGTGATGACAGGCCCTCTTTAACGCAAAATGATGTAACTATATGACATTGTAAGGGATATATCATGTGGGCTTAGCCTACTCTATATACGGCACATGTTGTCTGTGTGACTGGTACTTTCACTTTGTGCCTGTCATGTAATAAACTTTACCTCTAAACTACTAAGAGGTCATAAACACTTATTTAAGCCACATTCTTATTAGTAAGATAAGAACTGAGCTATCATGAGTGTTTTTAAGATCAGAGATAAGGAGTCCATCTGTTCCCCAGATGACGGAAAAGACAAAAAAATCCAGAAGCTGCTACTAGAACATCTCAGCTCTGTACATAAAAAAGGGCTCCATATTTTAATAAAGACCAATTGAAAACATGATTTGTAGTTTAAAATGAGTGCATGGTTTAGGGTGAGCTGGACCGCAGAGTGAAGGCAAAAGGGCCAACAAGTGCTAAGCATCTGTGGGAACTCCTTCAAGACTGTTGGAATACCATTTCAGGTGACTACCTCTTGAAGCTCATCAAGAGAATGCCAAGAGTGTGCAAAGCAGTAATCAAAGCAAAAGGTGGCTACTTTGAAGAACCTAGAATATAAGACATATTTTCAGTTGTTTCACACTTTTTTGTTAAGTATATAATTCCACATGTGTTAATTCATAGTTTTGATGTCTTCATTGTGAATCTACAATTTTCATAGTCATGAAAATACAGAAAACTCTTTGAATGAGAAGGTGTGTCCAAACTTTTGGTCTGTACTGTATATATGTAAAGGCCGGCACTTCCTTCTACAACCAACTTCTGGACTGTATTACAGATCTGCACAAACTCTTCCCAAAACCAAAGCCCGCCTGCTGTCTACGAGTATAGCCTACATTCACACTTTGGTATCTCTGATCCTCATGGGTCAGAGACCACAAACCGTAACAGTAGGTATAAAGATCCAAATGCAGTATCTGAGCCTGTTGGAGATAATATAGTCCAGGGATGGCCAACCTGCGGCTCTCCAACTGTTGCAAAACTACAACTTCCAGAATGCCCAGTCTGCCTATGGGTATCAACCTACAGCAGGTCATGGTGGGAGTTGTAGTTTTACAACAGCTGGAGAGCCGCAGGTTGGCCATCCCTGATATAGTCTATCCTAGAAGCTTAGTCTAAGAATATCACATAGGATGACAAGGAGATGTTCTTCTGAGGAGTGGTCCTTAATGAATACAGGACTATCAGAAAACATTCTGTCCAAGGCCTTTTCCCCTCTTCCTTGATCTTTTGATACCATTTATTGTTCTGTCTTTTCACTATACCCAATGTTTCCATAATGTCATGCATTACTACAGTACTTCAGTGGAATGTGTTCTCTTATTACTTCCTACCATCTCTGGAAGCCCATATCTACATACCACCTCAACCAATATCTTCTTTAGCTGTAGCCTTTGCTGTTGTTATGCACCAGGTCTCTGAATATCCTGAAAAGAGATCAACACAGACAAGGACATATTCATAATGTCCCAACTTTGGTAACTGAATGAAGCCAATCTGCAGTCTTGAAAATGAGTAAGATAACTTGGGAATATGTCTTCCTGGAACTCTCATAGTTCTCCCATCATTATTACAGGTACACGTCATTAAACCTTGGACTAACCTGGAGGCAGCATTGTTGAACTCAGGAGCCATCCACCACTGAACCAAATGACACATTGTCTCTCTTGATTCGTCCATGCTCTAAATCCTTCCTCTTTGGGTAGAGTGTCTTCTGATGGCAGTTTTATACCAACCCTCCAGAGTCCATTCTCAATCATCACTACTCCGTTTTCCTTTCATTGTTCCTCTTCAGCCTCTGTTGCCCGTTTCTGGAAAGGACACAATCTTTGGAGGTCTACTGGGCCTAATCTGGCCTGAATTACATAGACCTCTACTTACAGTAGGCTTTCTGTAACAGCTCAGTGTGAGCTTGCACTTGTAACCACCTCTACCTCCGCGGGTAGCACCAAGGAATCATACAACTCTCTTAAACATTTAGCATTCTTGATGAGCGTACCCATGGATACAACTAAATCTCTGCTCCTCTAGATTAAACCATAATAATATGGTTCTGAAGGCATACTGAGAATCTATATATGTTATCAGTCTTACCCCCAGCCATCTTACAAACCTCAGTGAGTGCCTTCAACTCTGCCTCCTGTACTGACATTGCTGGAGGGAGTGGTTCTGACTTGACAACATCAGTTTGGGTAGTGACAGAAGGGGTGGATTGGCCATAGACCTTACCGGGACATTTCCCGGTGGGCCAATGCCCTGGGGGCCGCCCAAGTCCTCCTCACTACGGCTGGGTGGTACATAACTTATGTATCCAGCCAGTGACCACACATGTCCTCTGCTCTGGCCCACGTCACCTCACCTTAAGCCCCCGCTCCATATACTAATCAGAAACAGCTAGAGATGGCCACCACAGAGGGACAGCTTTTGGAGCAGTATATATACTGTAGTATATGGTTATGATGGGACGGTATTTTGAACTATGGTATTGCTGACCCCCCTTAATTGTGTTGCTCTGCCTCCTGTCAATTTGGTCCTGCCTACAACATGGGGCCAATTTTCTTTTTTTTTCCAGGGCCACTTTAAGCTCCCAGTCCGCCCCTGAGTGACAGTATATCCTGTCCAAGATGATCCATCTTTGAAGAACCTGAAATTATGTACAAGAAACTCAAAGTCTGGTTTATTAGTTGGAACTAAATGTACATATACCGTATTTTTCGCTTTATAAGACGCACTTTTTTCCCCCCAAAAGTAGGGGGGAAATTGCAGTGCGTCTTATAAAACGAATACAAGTGAGCGCTTCCATTATGGAAGCGCTCACTTGTATGTTTTAGCTGCCGGGACCCCCCCCCCATCAGACCTCAGATCAGACCAGCGTGCACCATAGCAATAAAATAAAAAACTTCACTTACTTGTCCTGCCGCGGCTCCTCAGGCTTCCCGGCCCGGCGCTGCACTGTCCTGAACGCGTACAGCGTCAGGACGTAGTGCGCGCACTATGACCTGACGCTGCACGCAGTCAGGTGACAGTGCAGCGTCGGGCCGGAAAGCCTAAGGAGCGCCGGAGCGGAGCCGGGGCGCTGGACAGGTAAGTGAAGTTTTTATTTATTGTTATGGGGCACGCTGGGCTGATCTGAGGTCTGATGGGGGCACAGAGTGGTCTACTGGGGGCACTGTGAGCTGGTCTGAGGTCTGATGGGGGCACAGAGTGGTCTAATGGGGGCACTGTGAGCTGGTCTGAGGTCTGATGGGGGCACAGATTGGTCTAATGGGGGCACTGTGAGCTGTTCTGAGGTCTGATGGGGCACAAAGTGGTCTAATGGGGGCACTGTGAGCTGGTCTGAGGTCTGATGGGGGCACAGATTGGTCTAATGGGGGCGCTGTGAGCTGGTCTGAGGTCTGATGGGGGCACAGAGTGGTCTAATGGGGGCACTGTGAGCTGGTCTGAGGTCTGATGGGGGCACAGAGTGGTCTAATGGGGGCACTGTGAGCTGGTCTGAGGTCTGATGGGGGCACAGAGTGGTCTCATGGGGCACTGTGGCTGATCTGAGTCTGATGGGAACGCTGGGCTGATCTGAGGTCTGATGGGGGAACGCTGGGCTCATCTGAGGTCTGATGGGGGAACGCCTGGGGCTCATCTGAGGTCTGATGGGGGCCTGATGTGATGTCCTGAAATTTATGGGGGGTCAGATATGTGGTCTGATGAAAAATATTTTTTTCTTATTTTCCTACTCTAAAATCTGGGGTGCGTCTTATCTTCAGGTGCGTCTTATAAAGCGAAAAATACGGTAGTTTGCATTTACATTTCGCTAATATTCTGTGGATGCAAATACTCTGATAACCAATCCTCCCATCAGAATAGGTGACCTCTGTTGGTCTTTCTCTTTATCCCCTCATTTTCAAAGTGCTCTATCTCCTTAAAGGGGTTTTCTGGGAATTAATAAAATGAAAATACTTAAAGGGAACCTGTCATCTCCGAAACACCCCCTGAACTAGAGTAAGCGGTGTATAGTGTAAGTGATGCTGAGTCCGAATATGTAAGTTTTATCTTCATACTCACTTCCATTCTGACGCTGTGCTCCCACAAACCTGCAGTAAAATGCACTCAGTGGACTCTTCTTTGAGTCCTCTCCATTATGTGAGTGAGCACTGGAGTCCACGGAGTGCATTTTACTGCAGGTTTGTGGGAGCACAGCGTCAGAATGGAAGTGAGTATGAAGATAAAACTTACATATTCGGATTCAGCATCACTTACACTATACACCGCTTACTCCAGTTCAGGGGGTGTTTCGGAGATGACAGGTTTCCTTTAAATATTACTTCATTATAAATATATTTTGAAATAACTTTCATTAGTTATATTGGCTCGTTTTGTCTAGGAAGCAATCATCAGGGGAAGCAAAATGGCCGCTGCCCTATAAGTACACAAAACCCGTCCTAATCACACAGGAGGACAAGTTACTTCACAACACTGAGGTAAAGAGCTGCCTCATCCTCCTCTGCTACTTGTCAGGGATGGTGATCCTAACACAGCTGATAACTTCAGCAAAATCTCTGTAGGAATGGAGATCATGAGCAGCAGCACTTGTATGCAGTCTCCATTACCACAGTCTGTCTGTCCTGTCTGTCCTCTCTGTACTTCATGTCTCCTCATGAACTCCATTCCTACAGAGATTCAGCTGAAGATCTTATCATCTGTATTCAGGATCATAATCCCTGACAAGTAGAGAGGAGGATGAGGCAGCTCTTTACCTCAGTGTCCTGCAGTAACTTGTCCTCCTGTGAGATTAGGACAGGTTCTGTGTGTACTAATAGGACAGCGGCCATTTTATTTCTCCTAATGATTGCTCCCCAAACAAAATGATCCATTATAACTAATGAACTGTATTTGGGAATATATTTATAATAAAGTAATACTTAAGGATTTACATTGTCTTAATTCCTGGAGAACCCCTTTAATCTCTGGTTTTCTTTATAGAAGTATAGAAGGTTCATAACAGTAACCAAATTGGACAGAATGAGGAAGGAAATGTAATACTTGGAGAGACATGAATTAGACATATGCTTACAAGTGTTTTACTCACTACAGGTCATTAAAGGGGTTGTCAGGGAATTAAGAAAATGAAAATACTTAAATATTACTTTATTATAAATATATTCCCAAATACCTTTCATTAGTTATAATGGCTCATTTTGACTAGGGAGCAATCATTAGGAGAAACAAAATGGCCACCGTCCTATTAGTACACACAAAACCTGTCCTAATCACACAGGAGGAGAAGATACTTCACAACACTGAGGTAAAGAGCTGCCTCATCCTCCTCTCTGCTCATCAAGGATTATGATCCTGAATACAGTTTAATATGATATTTAGCTGAATCTCTGTAGGAATGGAGTTCATGAGTAGATGAGGCTAATAAGCAGCAGCTCTTGTATGCAGTCTCCATTACCACAGTATGTCCTGTCCTCTCTGTACTTCATGTCTCCTCAGAGATTCCCCTGAAGATCTTATCATCTGTATTCAGGATCATAATCCCTGACAAGCAGAGCAGAGAGGGGGATGAGGCAGCTCTTTACCTCAGTGATGTGAAGTAACTTGTCCTGCTGTGTGATTAGGACAGGTTTTGTGTGTACTAATAGGATGGCGGCCATTTTGTTTTTCCTGATGATTGCTCCCCAGACAAAACAAGCAATTATCACTAATGAAAGGTATTTGGGAATATATCTATAATACAGTAATATTTAGGTATTTATATTTTCTTAATTCCCGGAGAACCCCTTTAATGTAAAGAAGGACTTGGTTGAATAACATCTTTTTCTTAAAGCGTTAATAAGAAGTCTGCTTCCTGTCTATAGGATCATACTGTATATCAGTAGAGAAGAAGTATTGGAAGTCCACTCATTACAATACCCCACCTTTTCTCCTCCCCCTTATCACTTATCCACACCCCCTGGTGTCTGGTGAAATGTAGCTAGGTTTCCTAAATTAGTTCTGCTTTGCTGTTTGCCAATGCACTAGTCCTAAACAGATGTCCCAACATACATTTAACATGTAACATACACTACCCACAAAAAGTTAGGGACATTTGGCTTGCGGGTGAAATTTCAGGATGAACCTACAATGCCCTCCAAACTTTACAGGTGAACTTAATGTGACCTTCTCTAAACTTTTGAATGCACATGTCCAACTGTTCAATGTTTCAGTACTTTTTGCACAACTTGCTGTTCTCTAACAAGGAGCTTAAAGGGATTCACAGGGAATTAAGAAAATGAAAATACTTAAATATTACTTTATAATAAATATATTTCCATATACCTTTCATTAGTTATAATGGATCGTTTTGTCTAGGGAGCAATCATTAGGGGAAACAAAATGGCCACCGTCCTATTAGTACACACAGAACCTGTCCTAATGACACAGGAGGACAAGCTACTTCACAACACTGAGGTAAAGAGCTGCCTCATCCTCCTCTCTGCTCTGCTTGTCAGGGATTATGATCCTGAATACAGGTGAATCTCTGGGAGAATGGAGATGATGAGGAGACATGAGAGGATTGTGGGCGTGTGGCTAATGAGCAGCAGCACTTGTATGCAGTGTTCATTACCACAGCCACAATCTGTCCTGTCCATCCTCTTTATATTAAATTCCCCAGAGATTCTGCTAAAGTTCTTATCTGCTGTATTCAGGATGATAATACTTGACAAGAATAGCAGAGAGGAGGATGAGGCAGCTCTTTACCTCAGTGTTGTGAAGTAACTTGTCCTCCTGTGTGATTAGGACAGGTTGTGTGTTTACTAATAGGACGGCAGCCATTTTGTTTCTCCTAATTATTGCTCCCCAGACAAAACGAGCCATTATAACTAATGAAAGGTATTTGTGAATATATTTATTATGAAGTAATATTTAAGTATTTTCATTTTCTTAATTCCCGGAGAACCCCTTTAACGGCAAAATTTACAACAGGTGTTTGATCCATAAATCGCCCAATAAATTTCCTGGTTCAACTAGAATTGGTATTTAAACAGTCCTCCTCATCATGCTGTTCACATGTTGACATCATGAGACCAAGGCGAACCTAACACCTATCAACAGTACCTCGCCATTGTGAGGCTTCAAGCAGGATGTTCTCAGACGGAAGTGACCACTGAGCTTAGAGTGTAGCAGTGTCATCAGCAGGCTGTATCAGAGACACAGAGAGACTGGAAGAGTCACAGAAAGGCAGAGAAGATGTCCTTTGTTCACCTTTGCATAGAAGTGGACATCCTGCCATCCGTGTTGTGTCAGTGATTTTCACAGACCAATAGACTTCAATGAATGTGTTTGGTCCACATTACGGACCAAAGTAGTGCATGCCTCCCTGACCCACGGTCAGTAAAAAATGCTGAAGTGTGAATAGACACATTCAAATCAATGGAAATCGTGGAAAATAAGGACAGCACGTCAGTGAAGCCTTACAGCCATTACCATATGTTGCATAGTACTTTTGTAGCTGCAAGGGTGACATTGAGGGGCCACAACTGACCTCTAGAATTTATTGAGACGACATCTTATTACTGCTAATTAACATATCTGCATACATTTACTTTCCAGCCCTCAGAATGTATAGCCAGCAGTATATACATCCAGTGCATGCAGCCTGTGGCTCAGCAGCCGCCAGTCTATCCCTGGAGCGCTGCTTACACAACATCTCCCTACACCCTAACATTCAATTGTAACCAACGCCGAGGGAGGGCGTGTTACGCGGAACCCAATCCACGGCTTCCTATCCCGGGGGGTGTTGCAGGTAGGCAGGACACCGGAAGTGACGTACAAGCTGCCCCGCTGCACGCCGGGATTTGTAGTCCAGTCCTGGTTCCTGGCGGCGTACGGCTGTCAGGACATAAGGTGAGAATGTCAGAGTGTTATGGGAGTCCTCTGTGCCTTATTATTGGGGGGCAGGAAGAGCGCAGATCTCCTGCATGTGCGGGGAAATACGTGTTCACACCTCAGGCAGTGCTGGGTAGTCACAGATTGTACTAGTAGACATGGTGGGCCGTGTGTGCAGGTGTTTAATGTAATATTAGTACACGTTACATGTGAGGACTTGGTGACTTCACAGTGTCACATGATCTGACTGACATGATTGCAAGCTCTTGTGTCCATATTTTTATTCCTCCCGTGGACACACCCCTTTAACCCACATTTAAAGGGATTGTCTAGTTTTCTGTTACTAAAGCCCATTCGATGTGTAGTAACTTCCTGCGGCGCTGTGTGTTTTGATCTTCCTTGTAGTCAAGTCCCTTGCTTGCTTTTATTGAATGGAAGTGATCAATTGATTTGTAACCATGGAGAGCGGAGGGTTTGTTACATTGGATCGTTCACCAGACAGTCCTATGTAAGCAAAGCACAAGCAGCAGTCTCTGCCCTGTCTTGGGCTGATAACAACCTGCAGAGATACGTTGTAACAAACTCTCAGTGACGAGCAGCGCTAGGTCAGGAAGAGTTTTCATTTCCTGACAGCCAGCAGAGGTCTTGGAAATAGAGATATATGGAATGTGAAATTTTAAGGGGCTGTCCTAAGATCTGCAGCATCAGTGATCGGTGGTGATCCCAGTGATCCAACCCCGATCAGGAGATCCTGCAGTATCCTGTTTGAAAGGAACAGCGGTCATAATAAATGGAGGAGTTCGGCGCTCGGCTATCGGGGCTGCCCCATTACAACTACGCCCCCCACCCACCCACAGAATGGAAAATAAGTGCCTGAATAACAGGGGTCCCCACCGTTCAAAAGAATGGGGGCCCATGCTGCCCTGTTTGACTGGAGCAGTGGACACACGTGTGCAGAGTACAGGTCGGCAGCCCCACAGAGTGCCGGTGCTCCGTTCACATGGGGAGCACGCCCCCCGTTCTAGTCATCAGTCACTTATCCCCTCTTCTGTGGAGTGTCTGCATGTACCCTGTCCCCTAGTGATCGCGGAGGAGGAGCCAGCGCCATTTCCTGATCCCTGCACATAGCGCTGCGTATACAGCTACAGGCGGTAATATACTACTCAGCCTTCTCTATGGGCAGTCCTGCTGCCAGCGGCTCCACGCTCCGGGACGATCACCGGTAGACCCACCGGACGTTTTTAAGTCGTCCACAAGGGGTTAAGAAAGTTGCAAAACTTTTTACTATACATGTAACCAGATTCCTCACTTCTACTTGCAGTCTGTAACCATGGAGATGAATAAGCCAGCACCGGAGCTGCATACATAAAACGGCTCCAGTTTTTTTCTTGTTTTTTTTTAATATCCAGATTATTTGCTGAATTGCTTCCTTTTTCATTTCGATGTGCTGCAGCAATAAAAAATGGTGGCAAAGGTGGACGTTGCCTTATAAAATGCGGTTTCCGGGTGAGATAAGTGACGGCGGCTCCACCACGGACCGTTCTTGTCATAAATTTCTCACGTTAGAGCTTTGCTTTGGAATGAGCATTTTCATTCTGATGCTGCTGCCAGTATTGGGAGGATGGGCCATTTATGGCTTCTTAAAGGGGCAGACCCGCATATTGTCTTTGTGTATGACCTCTCCCCCCCTTTACTTGGTGTATAAGGAGGGGCTCGTCTGTGGTCGTGATGACCGGTTCCTCACCGCCCATAACTTCTACGTACTGGTCAGCTACCTATACAATGCGTCTCTATGTCTCGGGGTCCCAGGACAGTTTGTGTCCAGCTGCTGCTGCTGCAAGTGAGGTGTGGTGCTGCTGCTGCAGGTGTGGTGCTGCTGCTGCAGGTGTGGTGCTGCTGCTGCAGGTGTGGTGCTGCTGCTGCAGGTGAGGTGTGCTGCTGCAGGTGAGGTGTGCTGCTGCTGCTCCTGCAGGTGAGGTGTGCTGCTGCCCCCCACCCCCGTTACCTTTTGACTGGATCCTGCGCCCCTAGAATCCAATCTATGACTCATTCGTATCAGCGTAGCAAAGGGAATGACTGGAAATGTCCTAAATCAGGTCTTCATGTGTGCGGGGAGCCTTAAAGGGCAAGTTCTTCCAGGAACAGCGCCTCTTCTGTCCACAGCTTGTGCCTGATATTGCAGCTCAGTTGTATTGAAGTGAATGGGGCTGAGCTGCAATACCTCAGGTGACCTGTGGAGAGGTGTGGCGCTGTTTCTTGGGACCCCAGGCTGTAAATTGGTGGAGGGGAAATTAATTAAACTTCAATTTTTAGGTCATGAGTGAAGTTTTAAAATGTATGTTTTTGAGACCTTGCTTGGTCGTCCACCACGGATGGAATATTAGACTAATTGTGGTCACTGAAGGGGTTAACCTTGGTATAATGACACCTTCTCCGTTGCGTTGCCAGCTCCGACTGCTCAGACTTCTGGTCATCTTCGGATCATGCTGAGGGCGAGGGCACAGCATCTGCTGCTGGGGAAGATCTGCGGAAACCAGCGCCCCGGTGCCACCAGCCGGCCAGCCCTCCTCAGGCTCGGCCGCCTCCCCCCGGCACGGAGCCATCAGACCTTACATCCAGAATGGGCGGCCCTGGCCAAGAAGCAGCTGAAGGGGAAAGATCCGGAGAGTCTGAGGTGGCACACGCCGGAGGGTATAGTGATAAAGCCTCTCTACACCAAGAGGGACACGACGGAGCTGCCCGAGGAACTGCCCGGAGTCAATCCCTTCACCCGAGGCCCGTACCCCACCATGTACACCCACAGACCCTGGACCATCCGACAGTACGCCGGCTTCAGCACCGTGGAGGAGAGCAACAAGTTCTATAGGGACAACATAAAGGGTGAGGCTCTGCTGGGCTCCGACTTTTAGCCGCAAATTGTTAAATTTTATTCCATGTCCTGCTAGAAATGTACATGATGTAATCTGTAGTGAATGTAATTTTCTTACCAGTGTCTGTATTTGTGAGTTATATCTCCCTGATGCTTCTCACCTGTGTCATGTGACCAGCAATCAGACTCACCAACTCACACAGCACCTTATGCGTGGACACGAAGTCTAATTCTCTATGCATTCCTATGGGAGCCTCACTCTGAGTCTCATAGGAATGAATAGAGCAGTGACTGGCTTCCTGTCCTGGGTCAGTTGGAGGTCAGGGAGTTGGTCACATGACCCAGCTACAATTAGAAGGGAGAGGATAGCTCACAGATACAGTCTCTGATAAGAAGATTGCATTCACTACAGATTATATCATGCACCTTTCTAACAGGTCAGAGAATAAAAATTTTTGCGGGAGTTCTTCTTTAACCCCTTCGCGACCAGCGCCGTACATGTACGGCGCTGGGGCGATGCGGGCACATGGCGCCCGCTCGCGGGTGCGGCGGGCGTCATGGCCGGCAAGTCTCTGCTGTTTCTAACAGCAGAGACTTGCCGCTACCTACCACATCGGCGGCGTCTTCTGGGTTGACTAGATGCCGTGATCACACGTGATCACGGCATCTAGTTGCGTCTAAACCCGGAAGCGTTCGCTTCCGGGTGGTGTACAGACACCCCCGTGTGACCAATCGGGGTGTCTGTACACCATATGAAAACTGTAATCCTCGCTGGTGAGGATTACAGTTTTCAAACTGCAATTCTTATTCTGGCCACTAGATGGCAGGCCAGGATAAGAAATGAGCAATTGATGGTTTTCTGAGCCTATAAAACCCAGAATTGCTCATAAAGAAAAAAAAAAAAAGCCACAATTTATAAGCCATATTTGAGCTTTCTAATAGTAAAAAAAAAATTAAAAAAAATGTTAAAAAATATATAAAAAATAAAAAGATGTAAAAGTTCAAATCACCCCCCTTTCCGTATAAGTAAAAAATAAATACCTAAATAACAATAAATATAGACATCATGGGTATCACCGTGACCGAAAACGCCCGTACTTTTAAAATATAAAAAAAAAAATTCCAATACGGCGAATTGTGTGGCGGAAAAAAGCGTCCAAATGGCGATTTTTGTCGCTTTTTTTTTCTAAAAAAAATTAAATAAAAAGTGATCAAAAAGTCATACACACCCCAGAATGGTATCAATAAAAACTTCAGATCGTCCCGCAAAAAATGAGCCCCCATACAGCTCTGTACACATAAATACCAAAAAGTTATAGGGGTCAAGATTTGACAAGGAAAAAAAAAAAAAAAAAAGGGCAACTTTCTAATTATTTTATCACTATGAAAACGCAGGAAAAACTATACATATTAGGTATTGCCGGATTCGTACTGACCAGTAGAATGAAAGTAACGGATCAGTTTTAATGCACATCGAACGCTGTAAATAAGAAACCCGTAGAACTGTAGCGGAATAGCGTTTTCTTTGCAATTTCACCCGGTTTGGAATTTTTTTCCCGCTTCCCACTACACTGTATGCAATATTAAATGGTGGCGTTGGAAAGTACAACTTGTCCCGCAAAAAACAAGCCCTCATACAGCTATGTGAACAGAAAAATAAAAGAGTTATGGCTGTTTGAAGGCAGGGAGCGCAAAACGAAAATGCAGAACCGAAAAAAGCTCCGGTCGTGAAAGGGTTAAGGGAGCTTCGAAGTTGAGGGATGCTAGATGAGGGATTGGGTGGAGGGGTGGTAGTGGATTTTTTTTTAAACTTTCCATTCGTAGCGGCCTTGGTGGAAGGAGCATATTTTTCTGTGGGATCCCTTAGTTTACGTCCTTCATCATTTTTGAGACGATCACATTTTCTTGGTGCTTCATCTCTAATCTCCTTCGGTTTTGCTTACAGCCGGTCAGCAGGGATTATCCGTGGCTTTCGACCTGGCCACCCATCGAGGATACGACTCTGACAACCCTCGGGTTCACGGAGATGTGGGCATGGCTGGTGTGGCCATTGACACAGTAGAAGACACGAAGATGCTGTTCGATGGAATTCCTTTGGAGAAGATGTCAGTCTCCATGACCATGAACGGCGCTGTCATCCCTATCCTGGCCATGTTCATTGTCACGGGGCAGGAGCAGGGTTGTCCTCAGGAGAAGCTCACCGGGACCATACAGAATGACATACTGAAGGAGTTCATGGTCAGGAACACCTATATATTTCCTCCAGGGCCGTCCATGAGAATCATTGCTGATATTTTCCAGTACACGTCACAGGTGAGACCTTTACTTGTTCCTTGAGCAGAGGGTTATTAAAACATGGCTACTTTCTTCAGAAACAGCAGCACACCTATTGACTGTCTGGTAGTGCAGCTCAGCTCTATTCACTTTAGTGGAGCTGCAGTACCATGTACAGCCCATAGAAAGCAGCCATGTTTCTCTGCTCTCCATTCCTCCCCTCCCTCAGGTTCTGCTCTCTGTCCCCCCCTCCCCTCAGGGTCTGGTCTCCGTTCCTACCCCTCCCTTAAGGTCTGCTTTCCGTTCCTCCCCCTCCCTCAGGGTCTGCTCCCTGTGTCCTGCCTCCCTCAGGGTCTGCTCTCGGGTCCCTCCCCTCCCTCGGGGTCTGCTCTCGGGTTCCTCCCCTCCCCTTGGGGTCTGCTCTCAGGTTCCTCCCCTCGGGGTCTGCTCTCGGGTTCCTCCCCTCGGGGTCTGCTCTCGGGTTCCTCCCCTCGGGGTCTGCTCTCGGGTTCCTCCCCTCGGGTCTGCTCTCGGGTTCCTCCCCTCGGGGTCTGCTCTCGGGTTCCTCCCCTCGGGGTCTGCTCTCGGTCCTCCCCTCGGGTTCCTCCCTCGGGGTCTGCTCTCGGGTTCTCCCCTCCCCTCGGGTCTGCTCTCGGTTCCTCCCTCCCTCGGGGTCTGCTCTCGGGTTCCTCCCCTCCCCTCGGGTCTGCTCTCGGGTTCCTCTCCCCTCGGGTCTGCTCTCAGGTTCCTCCCCTCCCCTCGGGGTCTGCTCTCTCGGTTCCTCCCTCCTCCCTCGGGGTCTGCTCTCGGTTCCTCCCCTCGGGTCTGCTCTTCGGGTTCCCTCCCTCGCCCTCGGGGTCTGCTCTCGGGTTCCTCCCCTCCCCTCGGGGTCTGCTCTCGGGTTCCTCCCCTCCCTCGGGTCTGCTCTCGGGTTCCTCCCCTCCCTCGGGGTCTGCTCTCGGGTTCCTCCCTCCCCTCAGGGGTCTGCTCTCGGGTTCCTCCCCTCCCTCGGGGTCTGCTCTCGGGTTCCTCCCTCGGGTCTGCTCGGGTTCCTTCCTCGGGGTCTGCTCTCGGGTTTCCTCCCCTCGGGTCTGCTCTCGGGTTCCTCCCCTCGGGGTCTGCTCTCGGGTTCCTCTCCCTCGGGTCTGCTCTCGGGTTCCTCCCCGGGGTCTGCTCTCGGGTTCCTCCCCTCGGGGCTCTCGGGTCCTCCCCTCGGGTCTGCTCTCGGGTTCCTTCCCCTCGGGTCTGCTCTCGGGTTCTCTCTCCTCTCCGGGGGGGTCTGCTCTCCTCCCTCCCTCGGTTCCTCCCTTCCCTCCCCTCGGGGTCTGCTCTCGGGTTCCTCCCCTCCCCTCGGGGTCTGCTCTCGGGTTCTTCCCCTCCCTCGGGGTCTGCTCTCGGTTCCTCCCCTCCCTCGGGGTCTGCTCTCCGGTTCTTCCCCTCCCTCGGGGTCTGCTCTCCGGTTCCTCCCCTCCCTCGGGGTCTGTTCTCGGGTTCCTCCCCCCCTCGGGGTCTGCTCTCGGGTTCCCTCCCCTCCCTCGGGGTCTGCTCTCGGGTTCCTCCCTCCCCTCGGGGTCTGCTCTTGGGTTCCTCCCCTCCCCTCGGGGTCTGCTCTCGGGTTCCTCCCCTCCCTCAGGGTCTGCTCTCCTTCCCTCCCCCTCAGAGTTCCCTCCCCCGCAGAGCAGACACATGTACACAGCGCAGATACATGCATGTTATATACATTATGACAAGCACTCCGTGTAGCTGGAGATCACAGCCTCAGAATCAGCGTTTCCATTATTCTCATCCTTCATCTTGAAGATTCCAGGGTTACTGCAGTTGATAAAACCTCCGAGCCTCTTCTTCTTTACGTTATCACCTCTGCCTTTTTCCAGTTCATGCCAAAATTTAACTCCATCTCGATCAGCGGGTATCACATGCAGGAAGCTGGAGCCGATGCTGTTCTGGAGCTGGCCTACACAGTAGCTGACGGTCTGGAGTATTGCCGTACAGGGCTGAAAGCCGGCCTGACCATTGATGAATTTGCACCCAGGTAAGGACTGTACATTGTGACAACAAGTGCCGATTCCTTCAGCAGAGGGTGGCGGGTGTACCATATCTACACCTGACATAATAGTGAGTGCAGCTCTGAAGTAAATTACAGAATGTACAGTAACTCAGGATCAGTACAGGATAAGTAATGTAATGTATGTACACAGTGACTGCACCAGCAGAATAGTGAGTGCAGCTCTGGAGTATAATACAGGATGTAACTCAGGATAAGTAATGTATGTACACAGTGACTGCACCAACAAAATAGTGAGTGCAGCTCTGGAGTATAATACAGGATGTAACTCAGGATCAGTACAGGATAAGTAATGTATGTACACAGTGACTGCACCAACAAAATAGTGAGTGCAGCTCTGGAGTATAATACAGGATGTAACTCAGGATCAGTACAGGATAAGTAATGTATGTACATAGTGACTGCACCAGCAGAATAGTGAGTGCAGCTCTGGAGTATAATACAGGGTGTAACTCAGGATCAGTACAGGATAAGTAATGTAATTTATGTACACAGTGACTCCACAACCACTGGCGAGTTCAGACACTGGAACGGCAGGGAGTCGGACCCCCACCAATCAGAAAGCAATAGTCTATCCTAAAGTTGGGTCATCACTCTTAAAGGGGTTGTCCATGATTGAATCTGCTTCTCTGCCGGACCGTTGCAGGGAAGCTTGCTCACTTGCCTCCTGCTGCTCGGTTTCCTCTCTTCACTGCTCTTCAGTCCCCACTTGCTGACGACCTCCCTCTCAGATGTTTCCTTTGTAGACTCAGCATTTCTTCGTATTTTCAGACATCGGTATTGACTGTTGGATCTTGTTCTTTTTTCCCCTCTCAGGTTGTCTTTCTTCTGGGGCATTGGGATGAATTTCTACATGGAAATAGCAAAAATGAGAGCGGGTCGGAGGCTGTGGGCGCACCTGATAGAGAAGAACTTCCAGCCTAAAGATAAGAAGTCGCTGTTACTGCGAGCGCACTGTCAGACGTCGGGGTGGTCACTGACAGAACAGGTGAGAGGTCACCGAGAGTGTTACCTATATATACAGAGAGTGCAATAATATGGTGCAAAGCTGGACATAGCCTTTAAGATCATAAGGTGCACTAAGGAGAGGTCCTCCATGCCTGCTGCCACCACTAGGGGGAGTTTACTGAAGACACATTTTTTTTAATTGAACTCTATGTGTGCGCCATCTACTGGTGGCTGCAGGATACCAGTACCTTATATGATGATTTCTTATACATTGGCAGGACCCATATAACAATGTGATTCGCACCGTGATTGAAGCCATGGCCGCAGTTTTCGGGGGCACTCAGTCGCTCCACACTAACTCGTTTGACGAGGCCTTAGGTCTGCCCACTGTGAAGAGCGCGCGGATCGCTCGCAACACCCAGATTATCATTCAGGAGGAGTCTGGGATCCCTAAGGTTGCGGACCCCTGGGGTGGATCCTACATGATGGAGTGCCTCACCGAGGACGTCTACCAAGCTGCTCTGAAGGTGAGGGGTGCGACTGTTACTTTTTCATTTCCTGATCGTTTTCAAGAACTCGGTTTGCTGTCACTGAATGGAAACATTTCAGTCTAGAAGCTGAAACTCTTAGGGACTAAGTTTTGTTCAGATTATTCATTTGTGTATTGAGAAGGGAGATGCAAAGCCAAGATTTAGCCCTTAACCCCTTCACAGCCCGGACCACCAGGGATGTTGCCATCAATTTCTTTACCACGCTAGAGTAAAACTAACCCTACAGCCACCAAGTATGTCGTAGTGATGTATGGCGGTGTTACTTGTGGTTGTAGTGTGCTATTATATGGCGGCTTTATGTCTAGTCTATATTATATGGGCGCTATATGATGGTAGTATCTGATATGGGAGCATTCATTGGATACTGTATATGCTTTTAGCTCAGGGCTGTATATTTGTCTAATATACGTATGTAAGTAAAGGGGTTCTCCAGGAATTAAGAAAATGAACTTCATTATAAATATATTCCCAAATTCCTTTCATTAGTTATAATGGCTCCTTTTGTCTAGGGAGCAATCGTGAGGAGAAACAAAATGGCTGCCGTCCTATTAGTACACACAAAACCTGTCCTAATCACACAGGAGGAGAAGTTACTTCACAACACTGAGGTAAAGAGCTGCCTCATCCTCCTCTGCTCTGTTTGTCAGGGATTATGATCCCGAATACAGTGTAGTAAAATCTTTAGCTGAATCTTTGTAGGAATGGAGTTCATGAGCAGATGTGGCTGATGAGCAGCAGCTCTTGTATGCAGTTTCCATTACCACAGTCTGTCCTGTCCGTCCTCTCTGTACTTCATGTCTCCTCATGGACTCCATTCCTACAAAGATTCAGATAACTATCATATTAAACATATTAATCCCTGACAAGCAGAGCAGAGAGGAGGATGAGGCAGCTCTTTAGCTCAGTGTTGTGAAGTAACTTGTCCTCCTGTGTGATTAGGACAGGTTCTGTGTGTACTAATAGGACAGCGGCCATTTTGTTTCTCCTCACAATTACTCCCTAGACAAAACGAGTCATTTTAACTAATGAAATGTATTTGGGAATATATTTATAATGATTAATGAAGTAATATTTAAGTATTTTCATTTTCTTAATTCCCGGAGAACCCCTTTAAGTGGTTTGGAATCACAGTCGGCATTAACACCTTGTTTATCTCCTCTCCTTCATGTCGTGTGCCGCGCAGCTCATTAATGAGATTGAAGAAATGGGTGGAATGGCCCGAGCCGTGGCCGAGGGAATCCCAAAACTGCGCATTGAGGAGTGTGCGGCCCGGAGACAAGCTAGGATTGATTCAGGTTAGAGATGATACCGACATTTAACATGACATATGACTTACTTATGTACAGTACCAGTGCAGATTAGTGATGCCCTCGCTATCGTGCCGGTGCACACAGACACGCCGAACATTATCAACCCCTTCACGCTAATTTTTTTTAATTGTTCATTTGCTTCCTAAATGCAAAATAAATCAAACTTTCTAAATAGTGGGCATTAAAGATACTTCCATGCATTTTGCTGATGTAGAGTATGTGAAGTCCTTCATCTAGCCGCTGAATGTGACATAGATCTAACATCATACTGCTCTGGCTGTGGGCTCTCTCTCTTTCCTCTCTTGCAGTGTTAGAGAGAGTAGGGGAATGCACATAGCAGATCAGAGAGTGAAGAGTTAGGAAAGCATCCATGTCTTCTGGAAGAGCAGACCTTACAGTCTGTGGACTTGGAGGAGAGGACACTTAAAGAAGATCTCCCGACAAAAATTTTATTCCATGTCCTGCTAGAAATGTACATGATGTAATCTGTAGTGAATGTCATTTTCTTACCAGTGGCTGAATTTTTGACTTGTATCATCCTGAAGTTTCTTATCTGTGTCATGTGACCAGCAATTAGACCCACCAACTCACACATAGACTTATGTGTGGACAGGAAGTCTAATTCTCTATGTATTCCTATGAGACTGAAAGTGAGGCTCCCATAGGAATGAATAGAGCAGTTACTGGCTTCCTGTCCTGGGTCAGTTGGAGGTCAGGGAGTTGGTCACATGACCCAGCTACAATAAGAAGAGAGGTTTTTACTCACAGAAACAGTCACTGATAAGAAAATGACAATCACTACAGATTATATCATGCACCTTTCTAACAGGTCAGAGAATAAAAATTTTTGCGGGAGAGATCTCATAGACCAGCGATGGCAAACCTTTTAGAGACCAAGTGCCCAAACTACAACCCAAAACCAACTTATTTATTGCTAAGTGCCAACGCTGCAATATAACCAAAATCCTACAATCCAGTATAGTATATCTTCCATGTACTTTATCATTAGCTATAATAGCCTGCCTGTATTTAGTGCGCTGCCTGTGCCGGTCATAGTGCACCCTGCGCTAATGAATGGTGGGGAAAGTCTAAGGCATATTGGTACACCAAAGACTTTTTCTAGGGCGCGGGTGCCCACACGGAGGGCTCTGTGTGCCGCTTCAGGCACCCGTGCCGTAGGTTCGCTACCACTGTCATAGAAGTGTAGAGAGAAAGCAGCGTATCCATGGCTGACTCTGCATGGGGGGAGGAATCACACACTCCTCAGCGCCAGTGTAGTAGTGCAGCACTAGAGAGAAGAGAGGCCTAACGGGCTGTAGAATAGGAAATCAGTCCAGGAATGAAGCTGTGCTGATATATGAGAGCTAGTGACGGCAGAAACATCCTGGACACACAGACATCACATCCTGCATGTGTTACTGGGTGGACACTTCCACATGAGAAAAGGCTGAAACTAAGAGCAGGTTGTAAATTGAGTGTCGGGGGCAGAAACTTAGTGCAAGAGTAACTCTGTCCCTGGAACTCTGCAGACAGCAGCTTCCATTCTTTGTGGCAGCAGAGATACGAGCTGGAAGTAGCAGCCATCCATCTTCTACCGCATTACACTTTTTTATTTTTATTTTTTTAATAAGTTTTGCTTTTTCCGTCCCCAAAATATGTATATGCAGATAGTGTCCAGTAGATGGCAGTATTGCATCATAAATCAGCCTGGTTACAAGTTCTGCTGCTTCTTCTTGATCTGGATGAATAGACATAAGCAGTGAAGGCGTCTCGTGACCTCCGTGTACAGAGCTGTGGCTCAAAGCTCCGAATAGTTACACCTTATGGAACATTACACCAAGGCCCCATTCACACGACCGTATGTACATTTCCGCATCTTATCCGCATTTTTACGGATAAGATGCGGAACCATACGGACCCATTCATTTTAGGGAAGTTTTCCCCGCACAAAAAATTAAACATGTCCTATACTTGGCCGCAGCCGTAGCCCCATTAAAGTCAATGGGTCCGCAAAAATGCGGAACGCTACGGAAGACTTTCCGTATGTCTTCCGTTTTTATATGGATCACGGAATACATACGGTCGTGTGAATGGGGCCCAAGGATGTGATTGCATTGCACTACATGCAATAGTTGAACGCATATTGTGCATATTGTGTACTTCTTAGCCAAACACATGATCAGTAAGTAACGTTTTATTAACTGCTTTACCTACGTGTCAGTATTCACTGTAGTTCTGTCATTCTACTCCCGAACCTGGAGGCATTGGATGAATATTTAGAACTATAGCGTCCATTAACTGGTCAGTCTATAACTCATGTGCATCGTGGAATTGACTCTTCAGGTTCTGAAGTGATTGTCGGGGTTAATAAGTACCAGCTGGAGAAGGAGGAGACTGTGGAGGTTCTTGCCATTGATAATACTTCCGTTCGCAACCGCCAAATCGAGAAGCTGAATAAGGTAAGACCCTAAAGCAGGGAGTGAGGGGCGCTAATAAGGCCCCAATGGTGTTTTGGAAATAATTAAAGGGGTATTCCCATCTGACAAATGTAGTTTGTATAGTTAGATATAGCCATACCAATATTATTACTAATAGAATGTATATATATAAAATGTACCGTTTAGAAGATTTCCCTATTTTTATATCCAATGTCCCACACACATCAGTCAGGCCGTTGCCCCTAGTTACCATGTAGTAGTGGTGATTGGCTTGCTGTTGTTCAAACCCGCTCTGAGGTAACTGCTGTATTGTGAACGCACATTGCATGAGCATGTGGAGACACATCTTAGGGTACTTTCACATCTGGTCAGGATCCGTCCAAAACGCAGACTTTATAAACGGATCCTGCTCCATAGAGATGAATTGATCTTGGAACAGGATCTGTTTCTCTGCATTTTAGAAGCACATACAAAAATGCTAAAACCCAAAGATGTGTCTCCACATGCTCATGTGATGTGCGTTCACAATACAGCAGTTACCTCAGAGCGGGTTTAAACAAGAGGAAGCCGGCCTCCACTACTACATGGTAACTAGGGGCAACGGCCTGACTGATGTGTGTGGGACAATAGATATACAAATAGGCAAATCTTCTAAACGGTACATTTTATATAAATACACTCTATTAGTGATAATATTGGTATGGCTATATCTAACTATACAAACTACATTTGTGAGATGGGAATACCCCTTTAATGGGGGTTTTCTGAAATATATTTACTGATGATCTCTCGTCTGGATAGGTCGTCAGTATATGATGGGTGGGGGTCCGACACCTGTCCGCCCTTCCTTCATAGTAGAGCTGCGGCCTATTTGCAGCTTTCCCCAGGCCACGTGACCTGTACAGATGTTTTCCGCTTCTTTCACTGGCGGGAGTAGTTTCTCCCAGGGGAATGGCACTCGCTGTAAGCGCTGAGGATATGTACATGTGTCATATGGTGTCACCAGGAACCTCCTTCCTATACGGAGACATTATTACGGTGTGTCCTACTTTGCCTAATAGATTCAAATCTAAAAATGCCATCTGATTATCCTGAAGATTAAACCTGAATTGCAGATTACAGCGATTGTTATTTAAGTAAGTGAGGAAAGCTGGCCGGGCAGAGAACTCTCCCTCCCGTGTAAAGAGCAGACCATCCATGTATCCGCCGTACCATCTGATGGACTGAACGGAGGGGTTGTCTTCAGAGACCCTCAAAATGACGACGTTAGGTTAGCTAATAAGGTGAGTATTTCGCACACCTTTATATTTTTGGGGGAGATAAAAATGTGCTTCAAAAGAAGAATAATTTTGGCCAGTAACCCCCCCAGTAACCACCAATTTACCATTTTACAGCGGGCAGTAAGGGGCTTTAAGCTGGGTTATTATGGCGGCCCAGTCTAAGCACTGCATAGGTCTCCTGTGAAATGGAGAGCGGGGGCTCGGCTCTCACATTAGAGCTAGGTTCCTGTTCTAACAGCCCAGACTGACAGAAGTGCCAGTCTGGGCCATTTAACTTCTTAGATGCTGCAGTGAGTAGTGCCCGTCACATCTGAGTGGTTTAGAGCAGTGATTTTCAACCAGTGTGCCTCCAGCTGTTGCAAAACTACAACTCCCACCATGCCCTTCTGTAGGCTGATAGCTGTAGGCTGCCTGGGCATGATGGGAGTTGTAGTTTTGCAACAGCTGGAGGCACACTGGTTGAAAATCACTGGTTTAGAGGAAGGGAGATTGTAGTGTGCCGATATCTGCGCATGCAGACTGAGGCCTAATGAAGGCCCCGGGCCTACCTCCAGCTTGTCCTAGCAGGCCGCGCCTCTCTGGCACTGCCTGCTGGTGGATGTCAGTATAGCACTGAACAGTGCAATGTATTTTAGAATCGATCAAAAAGGTCACCTATTATAGTTCCCTTGTGGGACTATTAAATGGTTAAAAAAAGTTTTATTAAAAAAATAAATAATACTTTTCAGTGAAAAAAAATTGCAAAAAAATAAAATCTCTTCCACGTGTTTGACATCAACACGTCTGTCTAAAAAATGCCAGAATTGCTTCTTTTTCCTTATTCTCCACTAGAGATGAGCGAGCATGCTCGAGTGCCATTTTTGCGTATTTGCGTACGCATTTTAAAATTCCTACGCTATTCATACGCATATTTTAATCTATACGCAAATGCGTACGAATAGCGTACAAATTCAATTTGTACGCTATTCGTACGCATTTGCGTATAGATTCAAATATGCGTATAAATAGCGTAGGAATTTTAAAATGCATACGCAAAAATGGCACTCGAGCATGCTCGCTCATCTCTATTGTCCACTAAAAAAATTAATAAAAAAAAATTAAAAAAAGTGTCATATACTTCAACAATCAAAACCTCACACAGCTCCGTAGAAAGAAAAGTAAAAAAGTTATGGGTCTTCAGATGGGGCGATGCAAAAACATTTTCTTTTAAAAAAAAAAAGGGTGTTTTTATTGAGCAAAAGCAGTAAAACATAAAAAAAAAACTAGATGTATTTGGTATCGCTATAATCGTACTGACCCAGAGAATGAAGTTATCATACTACTTGTGCTGAAAAATGAATGCTGCAAAATTTATAACGTAAAAACTCTGTGCTATTATTCCAGTTTTTCCTGTCCACCTCCCAGAAAGAGTTAATGAAAGTTAATCTGTCAGTTATGTGTACCCCAAACTGGTGCCATTAAAATCGACAACTGCAAAAAAGAAGCTACCGTAGATGGATGGAAAAATAAAAACATTATAGCTTTTGGAAGGCGTCGATGGAAAAAAAAATCGCCTTGTCATTAATGCCTAAAACAGGCTGGTCACTAAGAGGTTAAAAAAAAAAGACCTGTAACATCTAAAGTGTAATTGCAAAGATCTGGAGTGTAATTACTGCACTTATTAAGATGAAAAGTAAGAGCTCTTAGGGCTCTTTGCCGGGGAGTTGAAGGATAAAGCCCGGCCACGTCACAGCTAAGCTATTATTTGGCACCCATGTATTACATAACGCATGTCCTGTAAGTAACCCGCACTCTGAGGACTAGAGGTGGTGATAAATGGTCCAGCCGGGCACCCAGTCTCTCACCAAGGGGTCCTACCCCAGAGATAGGTGTGGGGGGGTGACCTTCTTGTGAGTCTGGGGGAGACCATGTACAGACGATTATACTCCTAATGCGAGAGATGACTTGAGAAATCCGATCCTGAAAATGTCTGGTTGGACCTCCAGGCGGTAATGGCTCGTTTAGACGAGTAGATAATCATTCCGGTGAATGGCGACACTAGTGACCTACCGTCACAGCGCCAATGATAACGGCAAGCATTGACATGCAGGGAGTATTGTGTACAAGTTCCTTCATATGTGATCCTATACTCGCTTATATGATTATCGTTGACTGTGCCAAGACCGATCTAGTCATTGTGACTGTCCGTGATGGGGCGCACGATGCACCGACGAGCTCTAATTTACCTGTTCTCATCAACAATTCTCTCGAAATTGTTCAGTCCCTACATACATTCACATTATCAGATTATCGTCCACCATGAATCGGTAAAGTTCAAAACGATTATCTATTGGTCCAGAATGGGGGGGGGAGTACCTCTGGGTAGATCATCAGTATCTGATCGGCGGGTGTCCAACACCCGGGACCTCCACCGATTAGCGCCACGGCCTTCTCTGTGTTTTCCTCAGGCCCAGTGACGTCACGACTAGTATCACCGGCCTGGCCGGGGCTAAGCCCCATTCAACAGAACAGGGATTAGCCGCACCCAGGCCAATGATAGTAGTTGTGACGTCATTGGGCCTGCGGTAAACAGAGAGAAGGCCGCGGCGCTCCTGGAGTGCCGCTGCCTTCTCAAACAGATAATTGGTGTCGGCCCCAGGAGTGGATACGGACCCGTTCATTTCACCGTGTGCTGTCCACATCCGTTCTTCCGTTCCGCTGCCCCGCAATATCTATGCTCTAGACGTCTGAATGAGCCCTTAAGTATATCCCTTTAAAGGGATCATCCAATATCAATAGCTGCCCCCTCCTCACATCTGCTGGGCCCCTCACAGGAATATATCCCTGCACCGCCACTGCTGCTGCTTCTCCCTGTACACGGGTGAGAACATCTGGTGTCAGGGGAAGGGGGGGAGCAGCAAATGGTAGACGGGGACAAGCCTCCCTACCGCCACTCGCTATGCTAGGGAGGCTTGCCCCTGTCCCCCTCCTGCCATTGACTGCTACCCCCGTCATCTGATGTTTTCATCCGTACACGGGGAGAAGCAGCAGCGGCGGGTGGTAAGTATATTCTCTGTGAGGGGCCCGGAACATGGGGGGGAGGGGGTAGTGTTGGATAACCCCTTTAAGAAAAACCTGCAGTAAAAAACTTTACAGCCTCTCCGATACATATGTGTATATACAATAAGGAGTGCACTACACTGTTATCACGCTAGGTAGCCCCACCAGAAGGTGTTCTCCTGGCGATAGATTATAGATATTTAATCTCAAGATAGTCGGGCCCCTGCAATCTGATAATCTGTACCTACTCGGATCATGATGGCCCCTTTTATTATTCTGAACCTGGAATCCCCACCCATGGCTGTTCCTCCAAACTTTCAGTCTCTGGTCATCCATGCCCTAAAGGCTAGTCTCAAAGTTGTTATCTGGCAGAGAAGTTTTGTGGTCATTTGATTGACATGGAAGGTCCTAGCAGGGCTCTAGTTCACCATTTCCAATGGAAAATGTGTCTTTTCCACACTCCCTGGTGATTTTTTTTTTTTTGTAGCTTCCTATCTAAAGATTTCTCTGCAGTAGTGAGAAGCCAGCGATGCGTTCCATCTCCCTCCAGAGATTTCCTATGCTGTCTCCTAAACCTAATAATTAGCATTGTATAACCCGCAGTTTTAATACCAGACGTGAATGCGCCGAGCGCAGTTGGTCATTTTTGAGGCATTATGAAGTAATTGGCAGGTAATTACCGCTATTTCTTCGGGGGGATGTTTTTCTAGGCCTTTGTCCGCCATTCACATGTGTCATCATCTGGAACAAATGGGAAGCTTTTGATTTCCGTAATTAACATTTAATGATTACGTAGAGAAGTCCCGTCTGCCGGTCCAGAGTTACACAGGCTGACGTCTGTTTGGCGGGATTGAAATTACGTTTTAATTATATTTTGCAGTAGAATGTCCGTTCTACAAAGCTCTTGTTATAGAACATATGTAGAAAGTATGTGCACCCCTGAAGATCAGCGTCATATGTGCTCCGGAAATATTCTAGTAGTTTTGGTCCATGTCCAATCTGTTTTTTTTGCAGATCGTAGATGGACCCGTTCATTTTTAGGGGTCTAGAAAAAAACGGACCAAAATCCGGTTCTGAAATGTACTGGATAACACAGACATAATGCTGTCAGTGTTCTCCTATACATTCCAGACCTCTAAGGGTTGCATAGCATCATAAATCAATGTAAGGCTATGTAACCCTGGCAGTGCTGGAAGTTCAGGACGGGAGCTCCGGACATGACACTCGCTCGTCTGAAGCCAGCCTAACCGGCCAAACAGTTGAGTTCAGAAGGACACCTGTGGCCACCAGCCAGATGCATATGTACCTGATGCTCCCGGCATTAATTAATACTGAGGGCATCTGATTGTTATGTACCCAGCTAGAGGCCATGATGGTGGTTCCCTGGGCATCATCGCACTGGGAAATTTTCCTGTAGAGTCTATGGCCAGTCCTGTGTAGTCTGATCCTGCAAATGGGGACAATTAGTGGACAGCCATTTTTAGGTCTCTCTCGAGATGTTCGATTGGGTTCAAGTCAGGGCTGTGGCTGGACCGCTCAAGGGCATTCACAGAGTTGTTCCTAAGCCACTCCTGCATTGTCTTGGCTGTGTGATTAGGGTCATAGTCTCGTTGGAAGGTGAACTGTCGGCTTAATCTGAGGCCCATAGCACTGTGGATCAGGTTTTCCTTAAGAATGTCTCTGTACTTTGCTCCATTCAGCTTTCCCTTAGCGTTGATCAGTCTCCCTGTCCCAGCCACTAAAAAATACCCCCACAGCAATATGCTGCCACCACCATGCTTCACTCTATGGATGGTATTGGGCAGGTGATGAGCAGTGCCTTTTTTTTCTTCCAAACATGACTCTTAGGACTCTTTTGAGGCCAAAAAAAAAAATCAATCTTGGTTTCATTAGACCAGAGAATCTTGTTTCTCACAGTCTTAGAGTCCTTTAGGTTTTTGTTTTTTTTTGGCAAACTTCCATGTGTCCTTTACTGAGCAAAGGCATCTTTCTAGCCGCTCTGCCATAAAACCATGATTTATGGAGTGCAGATGTGATGGTCGACCTTCTGGAAGTTTCTCCCATCAGCACACAGGATCTTTGGAGCTCAGCCAGAGTGACCTTTGGGTTCTTGGTCACCTCTCTCAGCAAGGCCCTTATCTCCTGATTACTTAGGTTTGGAGGGCAGCCAGCTCTAGGAAGAGTCCTGATTGTTCCAAACATCTTCCATTTAAAGGGGTATTTCCATCTTGAACATTGTGGACATATTGCTAGGATATGCCCCAATATCTGATAGGTACAGGTCCTACCTCTAAGACCAACACCTATACTTAGACCAGAGCCCCCAAAGTACCAGAGGTTGCGGCCGCCCACCATTCATCTCTATGGGACTGCCGATAATAGCCAAGCGTCACGGTTTTCATTGAAATAGGCTGTCCATGTAATGCTCGGCCCTCCATTCTCTGCTGTGGCTCCTGAAATAGGGACTCCTTTCTATACGCTTTTTAGCGTATCGTTTTTCTGTACATTTAATGAGAAGCGGACATGTAACTCTACTCTTCATAGTTTGTAATGTCTTATCTTTTAGGTCAAGGCTAGCAGAGACGGTGCTGCTGCGGAACGCTGTTTGGCTGCAATCACTGAATGTGCTGCCACTGGCCAAGGAAACCTCCTGGGACTCGCAGTTGAAGCCGCCCGTGCAAGGTGCCCCATTTATTTATATTACTGGGATGAAACAAGTTTTTGTGTGTGGTGCCATTATATTTCACAGTCCTACCACAGACAGCCTGCCCTTACAGATCTCTCAGTGGACAGGTCACTGCCTCCCGCAAAGTCAACATACTCCTCTTCTGCTGCATTTATCGCCATTGGTCTACACGATGCTCTTTTCCTGTCGACATGAAGCTTTAATATATACAAAAACACAGAAAAATAAAAACAACGGCGTTAGCTCCTAGTGGGTCCGTTGGGTGCTTGCTTTGCCCATGTAGTTGTACTAGATGTTTTTTGCAATGAACAGTATGGTCATTGTTGGGACCTGGCGGACCCTGCTCCGATTTCCCCGAAATTGGCTCATGTTGCCACTAAAGTAGTAACCTTATTTTGCTTGGTTGCCCACTGACTTCAATGAGTGCCATGTAATGCTATGCCTCACCTGTGATGTCGGCAGATCACCTCACCACTGGGGGGAGCTGCTGCACTAAAGGGGATCTCTGAGCATTTAAAGGCGCTTTTCTGGAATAACAGGTGAATACCAAACGCGTTTCGACGTTTTCCCAACTAGTCACTGAGGAAGAAGTTGGGAAAACTTCGAAACGCGTTTGGTATTTACCTGGCTTTTTTGGAATACAATATTGATGACTTATCCTGGCACCCTCACCGATCCTCACCACTTATCCCGACTCCTGGTGTCCTCACCTATCAGCTGTTTGAAGAGGCTGTGGTGTACCAAGAACAGCGCCGTACAGTGGCTATGCTTTGTATTGCAGCACAGCCTCATTCACTTAAAGAAGAACTCCCGCAAAAATTTTTATTCTGCTAGAAATGTACATGATATAATCTGTAGTGAATGTCATTTTCTTATCAGAGGCTCCATCTTTGAGTTATATCTCCCTGATGCTTCTCATCTGTGACTAGGAATCAGACTCACCAACTCACACAGTAACTTATGTGTGGACAGGAAGTCTAATTTTCTATGCATTCCTGTGGGAGCCTCACTTTCAGTCTCATAGGAATGAATAGAGCAGTAACTGGCTTCCTGTCCTGGGTCAGTTGGAGGTCAGGGAGTTGGTCACATGACACAGCTACAATAAGAAGAGAGTGGAAACTCTCAATTTCAGCCTCTGATAAGAAAATGACATTCACTATAGATTATATCATGCACCTTTCTAACAGGTCAGAGAATAAAAATTTTGCAGGGAGTTCTGCTTTAAATGGGACTGAGCTGCACCTAGCGCACATAACCATGTAAGTGACTCCGATAGCATAGGAATGTGCTGCCCGGCTCTTCAAACAGCTGATCGGTGATATTGCAGCTTAGCCACATTCATTTGAACCCTTTCCCGACATGTGACTGTTTCCCTTTAAAGGGTTATTCTCATTTTAGACAATGGGGGCATATCGCTAGGATATGCCCCCATTGTCTTATAGGTGCGGGTCCCACCGCTGGGACCCGCACCTATTTCCAGAACGGAGCCGCCGAACTGAATGAGGGCGCACTGTGCATGCGCAGCCGCCCTCCATTCATTTCTATGGGGCCCGCCGAAAATAGCCGAGCACTGGCTCGGCTACTTCCTTCGGCTCCATAGAAATGAATGGGAGCGCACCGCGCAATCACGGCCCGGCCCCCATTCATTTCTATGAGCGGCGCGGGGAGCTGCGCCTGATGGTGGCCAGACCCCGAAACCTGGGGTCCTCCAGGCAGAGGCTCTGTTACCCAGATCAAGTCTAAACCTGGGCATATAGCCTGGTAGGGCTGACGATGGGACAAAAAAACATACTTTTATCTCTCACGTCGCAGTCCAGTTAGGCAGAAAAAGCAACCTTTAAAAATATGCTAATGAGGAATTCGAGCTTATGCCTCCTGAGCACTGCTTCTGCGACGCCCCTGTGAGACACCTGCGCATATTTTCTGGAACGGAAAATATGTGCATGAGTGCACAGGCGTGGGATCTCAATGGGTCTAGCGGCTGTCAGTCCAAAAGTCATGAGGGCATGAATAGGAGCAGAAGGCCAGCATTAGGAATGAATGGGGGCGTCGCAGAAGCAGTGCTCGGGAGGCAAGCCCGCCTCCAAGTGCTCGAATTCCAAATTAGCATATTTTTTAAAGTTACTTTTTCTGCCTAACCGGATTGCCGACAAGAGAAATAAAGGTATGATTTTGTCTCCATCATCGGCCCTAACAGGCTATATGCCCAGTAGGGTAGACTTGATCTGAGTGACAGAGCCTCTTTAAAGGGATTTTCCAGTTTGCATCAACATCCTTTAAAATAATTATTTATAAAGGTCGCTGTCATTTAGTGATGTATTTTTTTAGCTTTATTGCTCCTATATCCTAGTCTGGGCTGTGGTCACATGACCATGTCCATGCAGCTGTTATTTCCTGAGAGGTCCTGTCCAGAGGTGGGTGGTGGGAATCTGTAAATAGCTGGGGGGAGGGGAGAGGTACAGTGGCGCTTGGCTCAGACGAACATGTATCTAGTGGTGGCCTATCTTCCGGGAGAACAAAAGGACCAGATTAAAATACTCATTTTGCCCGAACCTTCAGATGGTATTGGGGGAGATTCGAGTATGTGGGGTGGGGTTCTTTTTTTTTTTTTTTTTTTCTGGAACTGATAATAGTAGCCAGAGTGCTGCTAAGAAAAGTACTCAGTCTATTGGAATACTGCGTTACATGAATACCCATTGACCTCATTGGGCAGTATATATCGCTTCACCACAAGGAAATCGAGCAATCCCCCCTAGAAATAACAGCTAAGCACAGGCGGTTCTAGAATTAGGACCTCCCACGAGTAACTGTTCGCTGGGACTCTTTCTTGTTCAGTTTAAATGGAAGAGCCCCTTTAAGTAGCCTCCAGTCCTCTATGATCTTTTTCCTATTAAATACTCTTTATTTTTAGAGGGAATCACAATGAAATGTCATCTGGTGAAAACGGTAATGAAATCATATTGTAAATCCAGATGTCACCCGGGAGATAATCCTAAAAGAACTCGTTGCTGCGGAGGATTCTAATCTGTCACTGTCCTTTCCCAGATGAGACATTTTCATAAGGGCAACGTGAATATTAACATACTTTCTTTCTGCCTCAGCCATGACAGTGCGGGGGTCGCTGACATCACCTTGTGTCTCGTCTGGAAGTATAGAATCCTGCCGTTATCCGGCAATGCCCAGGTGTAGATCCGTCTATAGGAATATTTTATAATGCTGTTTCCTACATAAAAATACTCGTTCTCTTTGGTCCAATTAGAGAAGTAAAGAGAACATCCACCATATTTTAAAATTAAATATATTATTTTTTTTTTTATTTTTTTTTTTCAAAGGCCCCAATACACATTAGTATATTGTTGGCCAACCCAGTAGTTCTCGGCAGGTTCAGCCGACAGTTTGTATGGGAAGCTCTCGAATCTCCACTAACATCATCTGAAGGATCGGGCGAAATTAATATTTTCGTTCTCTCAAAAGATAGGCAACCATCCAGAAGTCTCTAGCAATGGCTTTCTCCCATTAAATACACATTCAGCCGAGACATCAATGCATGATGGGAGTTGTAGTTTTGCAACAGCTGGAGAGCCACTGGTTGGTAACCATAGGTCTACAGTATTCTATAAATCGTTGTAGTAAGATGAAAGCTGTCCTGTGTGTTGTTGCTTGGGCAGCAAATAGTTTGTCGTTTATGCAGTACGTGCAGGGAGATGAGAGGCGGACTGAAATGCAGGGGAGATGAGAGGCAGAGTGAGAAGCGGTGCCACAGAAGCTACATTTGTGTATAAAACGCATGCTGCATCATTGGTTGATATGGGCAACAAACAGTTTTGCTTATAGATTGGCACATGTAGGGAGATTACCACTCTAAATCACTAAGGACCTTATTTTCTGACGACACACAGGGAAAGGTGGATTGAGAAGTGCTGTAGTAAAATGAAAGATGGGCTGTGATTGGTTGCTATGAGCAAAATTGAAAACTGTGCTGTGATTGGTTGCCGTGGACAACAAACAGTTTGTCTCTTAGACAGCACATGCAGGGAGATGAGAGGCAGAGTGAGAAGCAGTGCCCCAGCAGTTTGTTACATTACTGTATACATTTTAATTTACGCTGTATCAAAACCACCTTACTTTATTAGAACCTTCCAGAACCCTGCCTGATGGACTTTGCAATCACCAGTTTTTTAAATTGGATCACAAATAGTATATCGAGTTTAGTTGTTATCTATTAAGGCATGTAGCAGCCTATGGAGAAGAAACAAACAAAAATGACAATATTCCATACTAGTAAATCAATTTACACAGAGCAGTGTTCGTAACTACAGAAGACCAGGAAACCGTAGCATGTGTACCCCCGCCAGAAGACTGCACAGCACTGATGATATATTGTTGTTGGGGTATTCTATGAGTATGGCTACATGGTGAGTTTTCGGGTGCTATAGAAAATAATGGGGTTGAAGAATGATTTGCTTGTTTACCCTGACATTTGAGTCTCAAAAAGATCCAGCACTGCTGGATTTCTTGCGATACACATGTCAAAATCACAGCAAATATGAGAGTCGATCCCGTTCATTTCCTGAGCGAGCCCTGCTACACTGTGATACTTGGGTACGTGACGTGTCACGCCCAAAATTGCTCCATAACCGTAATTTTATAGTTATATTCTTGTACTTAGGAGACAATATTATAGTACTTACCTTCTTGTACATAGGAGCAGTATTATAGTAGTTATATTCTTATACATAGGAGGCAGTATTATAGTAGTTATATTCTTGTACATAGGAGCAGTATTATAGTAGTTATATTCTTGTACATAGGAGCAGTATTATAGTAGTTATATTCTTGTACATAGGAGCAGTATTATAGTAGTTATATTCTTGTACATAGGAGGCTGTATTATAGTAGTTATATTCTTGCACATATGAGGCAGTATTATAATAGTTATATTCTTGTACATAGGAGGCGGTATTATAGTAGTTATATTCTTGTACATAGGAGCGGTATTATAGTAGTTATATTCTTGTACATAGGAGCAGTACTATAGTAGTTATATTCTTGTACATAGGAGCAGTACTATAGTAGTTATATTCTTGTACATGGGCAGTATTATAGTTAGTTATATTCTTGTACATAGGAGGCAGTTTATAGTAGTTATATTCTTGTACATAGGAGCAGTATTATAGTAGTTTATATTCTTACACATAGGAGCAGTATTATAGTAGTTATATTCTTCTACATAGGAGGCAGTATTATAGTAGTTATATTCTTGTACATAGGAGCAGTATTATAGTAGTTATATTCTTGTACATAGGAGCAAGTATTATAGTAGTTATATTCTTGTACATAGGAGCAGTATTATAGTAGTTATATTCTTGTACATAGGAGCAGTATTATAGTAGTTATATTCTTATACATAGGAATAGTATTATAGTAGTTATATTTCTTGTACATAGGAGGCAGTATTATAGTAGTTATATTCTTGTACATAGGAGCAGTATTATAGTAGTTATATTCTTGTACATAGGAGGCAGTATTATAGTAGTTATATTCTTACACATAGGAGGCAGTATTATAGTAGTTATATTCTTATACATAGGAGGCAGTATTATAGTAGTTATATTCTTATACATAGGAATAGTATTATAGTAGTTATATTCTTGTACATAGGAGCAGTATTATAGTAGTTATATTCTTGCACATAGGAGCAGTATTATAGTAGTTATATTCTTGCACATAGGAGCAGTATTATAGTAGTTATATTCTTGTACATAGGAGCAGTATTATAGTAGTTATATTCTTGTACATAGGAGCAGTATTATAGTAGTTATATTCTTGTACATAGAGGCAGTATTATAGTAGTTATATTCTTGCACATAGGAGCAGTATTATAGTAGTTATATTCTTGCACATAGGAGCAGTATTATAGTAGTTATATTCTTGTACATAGGAGCAGTATTATAGTAGTTATATTCTTGTATATAAAAACCGTGGTCCATGATTTCTTAATCTTCCATTTAATGAGTCTCCATACTGTTCTGCCTTCCCGTTAGGTGCACTGTGGGAGAAATCACGGACGCAATGAAGAAGGTATTTGGTGAACACAAGGCCAGTGATAGAATGGTGAGTGGAGCCTATCGGCAGGAGTACGGCGAGAGTGAGGAGATCGCTTGTGCTCTTAAGAGGTAAGTACAGATTGCTTGTGGACCTCATTTACCTCAGCGATCAGAATGTGGCTGTAGATGAAAGCCTGGTTATGTATAAGTGTGAACAGTGCGGCTCTGGTGTCTGCCGCTGTCACATAGCATCGGCCTACTTGTCTGTAATTTCTGCGTTGTTATAACCCTCCAAGCCTTTACATAGAGCTGTAGGTCAATCTAGTGTATCAGTACATCAAAGGGGTTGTCTGACTTCAGTAAGTGACATTTATCATGGAGAGACAGTTACTACAAGTAACTCACTAATGTATTGTGATTTCTCCATCACATTATACACGGCTTGTTTTCCATGGTTACGACCACTCTGCAATCCATCAGCGGTGGTCGTGCACTAGCCTGTCTGGTGGCCAGGACCGTGGAGTCTGCATTAGCTGGTGCTTTTTAATATAGTGTGCAAGCACGACCACCACTGATGGATTGCAGAGTGGTCGTAACCATGGAAACAAGCCGTGTATAATGTGATGATAAAATGAATCCAGCCAGCAAAGGAAGCAATATGGACAATCACAATACATTAGTAAATGCCTTGTATTAACTTTCTCTACATGATAAATGCCACTTGCTAAAGTGAGACAGCCCCCTTTAAGTTATAACAATGCACAGACAATACTGCCTCAAAGATGAAGGTTACAAAATCAGCCCGTCTACACTGGTATACAGATGTAGCAGTGTCACGTCCAAAATGTATCATTTATTACATGTCTTACTGTTGTCCTGATATGTTATCCATGGTTTCCTTGGAAACTACAGGTATGGGCTCAAGCACAAGAATGTATTATCTTTCTGTGCCTGTTCGTTTTTTGGGGGGGGGTTTTGCGGATCATATGCGGAACATTAATTTCAATGGGTCTGCAAAAAAAAAAAAAAAAACAGGACGTTACTCTGTGTGCATTCCATTTCCGCATGTCCGTTCCACAAAGCAATAGAACATGTTCTATCATTGTCCGCATTACGGACAAGGATAGGACTGTACTATTAGGGGCCGACTGTTCCGTTCCACAAAATATGGAATGCACACAGACGTCATCCGTATTTTTTGTATAAGGTTGCGTGCATGAGCCCTAATCCTGCTACATCTTCAGTCACGATTTTAAAGGGGTTATCCTGGAAATAATATTGATGACCCATCCTCCGGATAGGTCTGGATTGTAACGTAGTTTATAAGGCTGATCAGAATAACTCCCTGGATCAACGACCCCTCTCTAGTATCTATAACCTGTAATACTATTACCCTCCAGAAATACATCCAGGCCTCTCTTGAACTCTTTTAGTGAACTTACCATCACCACCCCCTCAGGCAGAGAGTTCCATAGTCTCACTGCTCTTACCGTAAAGAATCCAATAAGTCATCAATATGAGATTGGCAGGGGTCTGACACCCGGGACCCCTACTGATAAGCAGTTAGAAGAGTCCGGCGCTCCCTACGCCATGTGATGACACCTTAAATCGGTCCCATGGCCTTGTTGCAGCTCAACCCCACTGAAGTGAATGTGGCTGAGCTGCAGTCCCAAGTGCTGCCACTATACAATGTACGGCGGTGTGCTTGGAGAGCTCTGGTGAGTGCGGAGGCTCCTTGGAACAGCTGATCGGTGGGAATGCCGGGACTCAGACCTCCACCAATGTGATAATGATGACCTATCCTGAAGATAAGTAATCATTATTGTTTCCTTGATAACCCCTTTAAAGAGGACCTTTCACCGCTCCTGACATGCCTATTTTAATAGCTTCACGCATTCCCCATGTAATAACAATTCTGGAACATCTATTCTTATGTCTCTGTGTTGTGCCATTCCTTTATTATTTGCACTAGAAGTTATGAATGAATTACTATTTGCCTTCAGTAAGGGTACAGAGGGAGGTGGACCAGTTGGGGGCGTGTACCTGCACAGTCTGACTCTATCCAATCAGTGCTGCCATGTTCAGACTGTGCAGGGACACACCCCCAACTGGTTACCTCCCCTCTGTACCCTTACTGAAGGCAAATAGCAATTCATTCATAACTTCTAGTGCAAATAATAAAGTAACGGCACAACATAGAGACATAAGAATAGATGTTCCAGAATTGTTATTACATGGGGAATGCATGAAGATATTAAAACAGGCATGTCGGGAGCGGTGAAAGGTCCTCTTTAAGTCTGCTGTGTTGGTAGAGCATAAACCGGGCAATATAGAAAGTTTCAAATGGTATGGAGATATCAAGACCTATCACAGGTAAAGCTGAAGGGAGGCTGCATTTTTTTAGCGGTGGAATTGTTTTTGGCCGCCATTTTGAAATCCGCCATATTGAATTTAGCTCAGATTTAACTTTCCTAAAGTGCTTTACAGGAAGTGTTCACCATTCTACCCGGACGCACATGGTTAAAGGTTTAATCCAGTCTTCGTGAAAACGTTGAGGTTGTATTTCTTCACATTGCTGTGGGATTCGCCATATTGTATATCACATATTTCATATTTCCTACGCAGAACTACACGTTACACAATATGGCTCACCTAAAAACCTACAGCAATGTGAAGACGTATCACCTGCAGTTTTTCAGCGTGTGCAAGAAGACTGAATTAACTGGTTAACCTTGTGCGTACGACAGAATGGTGAAGACGTAGAACATGTGAAGGACTTTAGGAAACCCTGACCTCACTTAACTCCTAAACATGTAAAAAATGTTCAAAACAAGCACTTCTGGTATGACAATGAGTAAATTCTCACCAAGACTGATATATTACATGACCCCCTTCCGTTGGAAAAACCTGAGCTGAATTCAATATGGTGGATTTCAAAATGGCGGACAAAAATATTTGTCTAATGCAGTCTCCCTCCAAGTTTATACTCACACACTAGAAGTCCATTTTCTACTAATTACACTAGTTAAAGCAGTGTCCAGACATTTGCCCACCCCTGGTGTGTATAATGAGGTGACACAGCATTTGTGTGTATTAGGAGGTTCTGCAGCAGCTGAGGTGTGTATTAGGAGGTTCTGCAGCAGCTGAGGTGTGTATTAGGAGTTCTGCAGCAGCTGAGGTGTGTATTAGGAGGTTCTGCAGCAGCTGAGGTGTGTATTAGGAGGTTCTGCAGCAGCTGAGGTGTGTATTAGGAGGTTCTGCAGCAGCTGAGCTGTGTATTAGGAGGTTCTGCAGCAGCTGAGGTGTGTATTATGAGGGTTCTGCAGCAGCTGAGCTGTGTATTAGGAGGTTCTGCAGCAGCTGAGCTGTGTATTAGGAGGTTCTGCAGCAGCTGAGGTGTGTATTAGGAGGTTCTGCAGCAGCTGAGTGGTGTATTATGATGTTCTGCAGCAACTGAGGTGTGTATTATGATGTAACTGCAGCAGCTGAGGTGTGTATTAGGAGGTTCTGCCAGCAGCTGAGGTGTGTGTATTAGGAGTTCTGCAGCACTGAGGTGTGTACTTAGGAGGTTTGTATTAGGAGGTTCTTGCAGCAGCTGAGGTGTGTATTAGGAGGTTCTGCAGCAGCTGAGGTGTGTATTCCTGAGGTTCTGCAGCAGCTGAGGTGTGTATTAGGAGGTTCTACAGCAGCTGAGGTGTGTATTAGGAGGTTCTGCAGCAGCTGAGGTGTGTATTAGGAGGTTGTGCAGCAGCTGAGGTGTGTATTAGGAGGTTGTGCAGCAGCTGAGGTGTGTATTAGGAGTTCTGCAGAAGCTGAGGTGTGTATTGTGATCTTCTGCAGCAGCTGAGCTTGTGTATTATGAGGTTCTGCAGCAGCTGAGGTGTGTATTAGGAGGTTTGCAGCAGCTGAGGTGTGTATTATATGTTCTGCAGCAGCTGAGGTGTGTATTATGAGGTTCTGCAGCAGCTGAGGTGTGTATTAGGAGGTTGTGCAGCAGCAGCTGAGGTGTGTATTATGATGTTCTGCAGCAGCTGAGGTGTGTATTATGAGGTTCTGCAGCAGCTGAGGTGTGTATTAGGAGGTTGTGCAGCAGCTGAGGTGTGTATTGTGATGTTCTGCAGCAGCTGAGGTGTGTATTAGTGACATTTTCCAGTCACGGTTCTGTACGTATGAATGTGACACTGATGCAGATGATACCTTGTGTGTTGCAGAGTCCAGAGCTTCATGGAGATGAGAAGGACGGAGACCTCGTCTGCTTGTCGCCAAAATGGGCCAAGACGGCCATGATAGAGGGGCAAAGGTTATCGCCACGGGTGTTCGCAGACCTGGGCTTTGATGTGGATATTGGACCCCCTTTTCCAGGTGACTATCATTACATTTTGGTGATCTGTGTAGTAACGAGTGACCTGTTATATTCAGTGCTATGTACTATATGTCTGTCCTTGATGTGGCTGCACTTCTCCCCTCTTCTTACGTTTCTGCAGGCTATTGCACTTCGGGTTGCACTGTGGCAATGCAGCATGGCGTGCAGGATTCAGACAATCTGCAGGAAACTGTCTGCCTCCGGTACCGACATCAGTTAGGACCATTTATACCCAGGTCCCTATAGTAAAATCCGTGCTGGGGCCCTCAAACTCCTTCTGTTTTGCCACCAATGTCTCTAGAACAGGGCCCCAAAAGTGAAGGAGAGTCCATGCGCATTTACAGCATGCTCTCCATTCACTCCCATGGATGTTCCAAAATGAGTCGTGCAGGCAAGCTCGCGCACCTCTTCCATTCACCTCTATTCACTATTTTCGGCGAGTGGAGAGTGGCTGCAAGTAGCACTTTGCAACCTCACTCACTTTTGGGGCCCCGTCATAGGGATAGATGCGGGTACCAGAGGTAGGACTCACTCCTATCGGACATTGGTGGCCTATCCTAGATATATGCCACCAAAGTAGGAGATTGGCCAACCCCTTTTAATACAAGGCACTTACTAATGTATTGGGATTATCTATGTTTCTTCCTACACTGCTCATATCCTCCTGGCGTTATGGTGCTTGCACTCTATAGGGAAAAAGTGCGGGTTCCCTGTTGCTGCATGCTCAAAAGTTTCCTGTCCACTTCAGCAAATGGCATTTATCATGTAGAGAGAGATACTAAAAGGCACTTACTAATGTATTGTGATTCTCCATATTGCTTCCTTTCCTGGCTTGCTTCGTTTTCAGTCAACAATCTACACTGCTCATGTCCAGGGGTTATGTGCTTGCACACTATAGGAAAAAGTGCCGGGTTCTCTGGTGGCCGGGACCTTGGCAGCGCACATAGGCACTCATGTGCTAAAGCTCCTGTCCCAGCGACCTTGTATCTGCGCTGCAGCGGTGGTCGTTACCCCTGGATACGAGCAGTGTATAATGTGATGGAAAAATGAATCCAGACAGTAAAGGAAGCAACATGGAGAATCACAATACATTAGTAAGTGCCTTGTAATAACCTTCCTCTACATAATAAATGCCACTTACTGAATTGAGACAACCCCTTTATTGTAATAATCACGCCCCCAATCCTTTTGACTGACAGCGCTAGACCCACTGGTCTAGCGCTGAGATCCTGCGCACTCGCACCTATGACAGCACATGCACACTGGACTTTTCCCGTTCCTCTTGGCTAGTGTAAAGTTCTAGTGCGCACGCACCGTCGTAGGTGCGAGTGCGCAGGCGCGGGATCTCAGCGCTAGACCAGTGGGTCTACTGCTGTCAGTCAAAAGGATTGGGGGCGTGATTATTACAATAAGGGCCGCCTCCGAGTGCTCCTTTTGCTCATTAGCATATTTTTAAAAGCTGATTTTCCTGCCGAACCAGACCTAATAGAAGAAAAAGAAAGATATATGCTTTTTGTCAGCGTTATCGGCCCTACCTGGCTATAAGTAGGGCATGCTTGCACCAGGTGACAGGGCCTCTATAAAGCTGACACAATAGCACATTTTCCCTTTAAATAATTTATCCATTAGCGAGTGAGTTTATGGAAGGGTCACCTATAGGGCATCTCTCTGTCCATTTCCCAGAGCTATAGAAGGTGATAACACACATTAGTGATGTGATGATGGATCGCTTTGCAGGTCATTAACACAAATCTGTGAATGTGGATACAAACCCCCCCCCCATTCATATTATAGATGGGTGTTTTATTTTTATTATCATCTTAAAGGAAATCTAGAACATTCATTGATGCATGTTTTTTTCTCATATCTTCACACTTCCTTCTTCTAACTACCATGGAAAGGTATTGGTAACTCCAGGAATTTTATACTGATGACCTATGCTCTGGATAGATCATCAGTATCTGATCGGTGGGGGTCCGACACCCATGACTTCCGCTGATCAGCTGTTTGAGAAATATGCAAATCAAAAGAAAACCACGGAGACACCATCACGCTAGGGAGTCTCGTTCCCGTACTGCTATTGGCTATCCCCACCCTGACGCCGGGGTTTTGAGTTTGTGGATGGTCCTGTCTGGACTAGGGTGTTCATGGGGGGGCGGGGCTTAAATGTCCCAAATTTACCAATGCTGGTCAATCTGAGTGAACAAGGAAAATGAGCTCCATGGCTGACAATAGTAGTTGACAGCAGCCTCAGAAGCTAAAGATGGGATTGTCTAACGCAAAAACTGCTGAACTTAAAGGGGTTGGCCCATCTTGGACATTGCTGGGATATTCTGCCAATGTCGGATAGGTATGGGTCCCACCTCTGCGACCTGCTACTGTCTCCAGAACAGGGCCCCTGAAGTGAACGGAGAGCAGCCCCATACTCTCCATTCATCTTTATGCAAGTTATGAAAATGGTCGTCTGATTTAGGAAGTCCCACAGTGCTGGGACCAGCACCTGTCTGACAAAGAAAAACGCTAGGATATGTAATCAATCAGTGTCCCAAAAAAGGAAGGTCCAATTTTTGTTTGTTACACAAATTGGAGAAAAGTAAAAAAAAAACCTGTCTGATATCCATCATAACCAATCACCATGCAGCTTTCATTTTTCAAGAGCACTGTCAGAAATGAAAGCTGCGCTGTAATTGGTTGCCTACATTTCCCTGCCATTTCTCCACGGTTACGGCCTCTACTTATTTCCTACACTTTGTATAAACTTTATTAATGTCAGACGCCGCTGGAGCAGCATCGATTTAATAAATCTTTTACTGCCGATGAGCAGAGGATGTAGGTTTTGCATTTTTGCAAATGGCAAAGTCATTCATTTGTGAAAGTGCAAATTAATTTTTCACATTCCAACAAAAAAGTCACACGTAGTTTACTAATCAATATTTTACCGTATACAGGGCTGGGGGCGCCGCGGGAACTGACCTGTGATGTTTTACACTGTGGTTAATACTTAATATAGTAATGGCTGGACATAAGCGCTAATGGCGGATTCCTCCCCATCCTGTCCAGTTCGGTCAGGGGTCGTTCTGACTAGTTGTCTTAGTTATAGCTATGTCAAGGAAAGGTATATGACATCCAATATGGTCCTTCCCAGCTAAATTCATGTTCTTGAGATGATGAACACACAGACTACTGACCTCTTCCTCCATCTTCTTCCTTCGATAGACTCCTCGTGAGGTGGCACAGCAGGCGGTAGATGCAGATGTGCACAGTGTCGGTGTGAGTACACTGGCTGCAGGCCACAAGACTCTGGTACCGGAACTCATCAAAGAACTGAGTGCCTTAGGACGGCCTGATATACTTGTGATCTGCGGAGGAGTCATCCCACCCCAGGTAACCGCACAGCAGGGGCTGCACATAGTGTGCTCCAATGTAAAGGAGCTCTCGCCTCTCCTGACACGTCTGTCCTAATAATTCTCATGACTCTATGTTGTGTCATTCCTCTATTATTCCTGCAATAAAACTCCCTCTGGGTGTTACCAGCTGGGGTTGTGTCCCTGCACAGTCTGACACTGGCAGCACTGATTGGATAAAGTCCTCAGGATAGGTCATCAATATGAGACCGGCGACTCCCGAAGAGAACACAGCGCTTGTGCCCGCCATCAATGTTGCAAACAGAAGGATCAGTTACGTTCCGTCTGCTCCTTCCCATTGAAGTGAATGAGGATGGAGGAGCTGTAATTACACCCGCTCACCGCTGCAATATTGTCACCAAGCAGGGCCGCTGTGGTTTCTTCATACAGCTGATTGGTGGGAGTTGGACCCTCACCGATCACATATTGATGACCTATCCTGAGGATAGGTCATCAGTATAGGAAGCCGGCCAAAAAGAAAAATTGTTATCAGGCTGCAGGGTTGCGGGGGTTAATGCTACTTCACTGACAGGAAAGGTATCTGTGTGTTAAGCTGTGTCTGTCCCTCTCTGTGACATGTCCGGGGAACGCAGCTTTAACACGCGAGATGTCACTGTGCATTTATAAGTGGAGCCGGCGGCTAGAGATGCTGTTTACACTGCAGGAGGTGCAAAACCAAAGCTGAGACGTTCACACTGCGAGGACTATCGCTAGAAATTCTGAACCTTGTTTACTTGTCATTGTGTATACAGTAAGGGTCAGGCCATTGCTCAGCCTCATGACCGGGAGGTGACACATCCTGGATCTCTTGTCTTCCACATGTACCCGCTGGGGCAAGATGGCCGCCGCACCCCAGTGACAGTATCTAGGGGACTCCCACTCTTCTATTTGTGACATTACATTTTTATCTGAAGACTGTTACGACCCATCAAATTATTAGGAGGTCACAAGCCCTGAGGCTGCACCACTGAGAAATTCTGATGACCACACACCGTATATCGCATGCAGTGTTGTCAGATCACCAAATTCATCAATTTCTACGTCCTATCTCTTTGGTAGTGGCAGATATTTGTTAACATCGATGCAGATGGTGGTTTCCATGACAACACTGCCTGGGGGGAAAACATCACTGTTTTCGTCAGAATTTCTCACCAGTACAGCCTCGGGCCTGTAACTTCCAGAAAATGTATTTCTTATTATATTAAGTGCACCCTACACAGTACAGTGCCCGTTTAAAGGGGTTCTCCGTGAATTAAATACCTAAATATTAATTTATTATAAATGCATTCCCAAATAGCTTTTATGTTTTACAATGGCTCATTTTCTTGTGTTCCGATGCTCTCCTTTGCCCTGGCCTAAATCGCACAGGGCAAAGGCATTTGGTAAAATTCCGGTGGCGAACCGGGCCCTGGCAGGCGGAGGCTTCTGCCCAGCAGTGAGCCTGGTGACGTCACCGGCACTGATAGGCGGGCTTTAGCGCTGCCCTATCCTGTAAAACTGTGTTCTGGCCTATCAGAGCCGGTGACGTTACCGAACACACCACCGGGCCGAAGCCTCCGCCCGGCAGTCTGTTGTTTGTAAACAAAAGAGCTGCGCAGGGCAAGGGAGCGCATCGGGGCATCACATGCTCTAAAGCTCTTGTCAGGCAGGCTGCCTGGGTGAAATTATGGATATGTCAGGGTTCAGTTCTGAACCCAGACAACACCTGAAAAGTTGTTACCTTAAAATTCTGGAAAATTTTGAACTTTTTTGATCTTATGTTTCTCACCCACAAGTTTTATGTTTTTGGCAGGACTATGAGTTCTTGTATAACGCTGGAGTATCCAGTGTGTTCGGACCCGGAACCAGAATCCCCAAAGCTGCAGTACAAGTCATCGATGACCATAGAAAGGAGCCTGGAGAAACGCCAGCAGTCGTTATAGTGCAGCAGGAGGACTTCACATTTACCCTCCTTTAGTGCTGCCCCAGGAGACATGGACTCTTCAAGGACTTCCTAAGATGGCTGGAAGACGATTTTTCTTCTTGAAAGACTTTTTGCCTTTTTGATCAGATAATTGGTCTATGTGAGAGTATCATTATATATACCATCATAATTTAAAATAAAAGATACCTTTTGTAATTTTTGTCACATTTTGTTTGGAGTTTGACATGGTGCAGTCTAAAATCATTTGGGCTGTAACTACTTCAGATATTTGGCCCGTGTGTGTCTCAGCGATCAGGCAGCAGACCCTCATTTGTCAGCTCATCATATAGCTTGTCGGCAGCACATCTTCCATGTACACAGAGGTGGTGCGCTGCCAACATAATGTAAAAAGTTTGGGGGACAAATGATCGCAATAACAATCGTTCGACCCCCCCATGAACTTTCCTTCACCCTGTGTAAAGGCCTTTTAAAGGGAATCTGTCACCAGGATACTAGTTATTGAAGTAAAGCCATAACCTAATAGCACTTAGTACCTTATTTCCAGATGTGTCTTCGTTTCAGCAGTAGATGTTTTCTATCTTCTGAAAATCCAGTTTATTTGGTATGCAAATGAGCCAGTAAGGTGCCCAGCGGGGCGTCGCTCTTGCAGGAAGGAGCCCAGGCACGCCTCCTGCTAGTGCCCAAACCCGCCCTCATGCTGGGAGGAGGGAAAAGGGGGGAGGAGTTATCACTTGAATGCAGGCTACTTCCTGCATTCCCACAGAAGAGGACAGTACACTGCTACAGATGGATCTGGATAGACTGGAGGCTTGGGCAGAGAAGTGGCAGATGAGGTTTAACACTGACAAATGTAAGGTTATGCACATGGGAAGGAATAATGCAAGTCACCAGTACATACTAAATGGTAAAACACTGGGTAACACTGACATGGAAAAGGACCTAGGAATTATAGTGAACAGAAAACTAAGCTGTAGAAGCCAGTGCCAGACAGCTGCTGCCAAGGCCAATAAGATAATGGGTTGCATCAAAAGAGGCATAGATGCCCGTGATGAGAACATAGTCCTGCCACTTTACAAATCACTAGTCAGACCACACATGGAGTACTGTGTACAGTTCTGGGCTCCTGTGAACAAGGCAGACATAGCAGAGCTGGAGAGTGTTCAGAGGAGGGCAACTAAAGTAATAACTGGAATGGGTGGACTACAGTACCCAGAAAGATGATCAAATTAGGGTTATTTACTATAGAAAAAAGACGACTGAGGGGAGATCTAATAACTATGTATAAATATATCAGAGGTCAGTACAGAGATCTCTCCCATCATCTATTTATCCCCAGGACTGTGACTGTGACAAGGGGACATCCTCTGCCCCTGGAGGAAAGAAGGTTTGTACACAAACATAGAAGAGGATTCTTTACGGTAAGAGCAGTGAGACTATGGAACTCTCTGCCTGAGGAGGTGGTGATGGTAAGTTCACTAAAAGAGTTCAAGAGGGGCCTGGATGTATTTCTGGAGTGTAATAATATTACAGGTTATAGTTACTAGAGAGGGGTCGTTGATCCAGGGAGTAATTCTGATACCTGATTGGAGTCGGGAAGGAATTTTTTTTCCCTAAAGTGAGGAAATTTGGCTTCTACCTCACAGGGTTTTTTGCCTTCCTCTGGATCAACTTGTAGGAAAACAGGCCGAACTGGATGGACAGATGTCTTTTTTCGGCCTTATAAACTATGTTACTATGTAGAATGACGCCCCTCTGGGCACCTTACTGGCTCATTTGCATACCAAATAAACTGGATTTTCAGTAGATAGAAAACATCTATTGCTGAAACAAAGGCACATCTGGAAATAAGATACTAAGCGCTATTAGACTAAGGCTTCATTCACACGACCGTATTTTCCGTGTCTGTTCCGTTTTTTTTGCGGACCGTATGCGGAACCATTCATTTCAATGGGTCCACAAAAAAAAGGAAGGTACTCCGTGTGCATTCCGTGTCCGTATTTCCGTTCCGAAAGAAAGATAGAACATGTCCTATTCTTGTCCGTTTTGCTGACAAGGAGAGGCATTGTTACAATGGATCTGCAAAAAAAACAGAAACACGGATGCCGTACGGAACGTCATCCATTTTTTTTTGCGGACCGCAAAACACATACGGACGTGTTAATGAAGCCTATGGCTTTACTTTAATACCGATTAAGGGGAATACAGCTCAAGGGGAGTGTCTTTTGTGCTGCAGTTCAGGAGGTGTGTCTCAGTTCTCCCTATCACAGCTCAGGAGGCGTGTCTCAGTTCTCCCTATCACAGCTCAGGAGGCAGCTGAAAGATTAAACTGAGCATGTGCGGCCTTCTCAGTGAGCAGGTCAAAGAAATAAGAAATTAAGTTACACTATACTGATACATTTCACTGAATAACTCCGTAGCTATACAAAATTGTTAATTAAATGCAATTACAAAAGTATTCAGATCCAGGTGCTGGTTTGAAAACTGTAGAATATTTTTCATGGGACAACCCCTTTAAATGAGCTCTGATAGACTGGTTTCTCCAATGACCGTATCAGAGATGGGCTCATTGGACTAGTGTTTTGGGACTCTTGAAGCTTTGTTGCAGGGTCTTCAGTCATACTCTCTAATATTCTACTGTTTGAGGTCCACTTGCCAAGTATTCACTGAAGTCTACTGGAATTGACTCGCCATATATTCCCTTTGGGTCCTAGTATCAAATGCTGCTTTGTATATATGTTGCAGAGCTAAATTTGTAATTTTGCCTGTCATCAAATTGTATATCAAATTGTAGTACATGGGAACTAGCACAGCGACCAGATGTTACACTAAGAGAAAAACGACACTGAAGAACCTTATCCTAGTGATCCTTCCAGTCCCATGATCAAACGTTTATTACCCGTCCTCGATGTGTTTGGTGTAAAAACCCATTTTAAGCAGACCCAGTTTGGATCTCTATTGATTATGTTGTGGCAGGATGGGTATAACCTCTACACATTTGTTGGCTCCTTTAACATTACTTTTCCAAATTTGCTGGAAACAAAGCGGTAAGCACAATGAGCTGTAGTTACCAGAAACGGCCACTACACCCTGGGTGCACCTAGCCTTTCTGCTGCCTGAGGCAAAAACTGAAACGGTTCTCCCTCCCCTAATTTTCTTAGCCCCTTTACCACAATGAAAGTGTTTATTGCCAATGACCCTCCCGCTGCCCCTTCTTGCCCCTACCTGGTGCTGCCTGAGGCGATCGTCTCACCTGGCCTTATTGGTGGTGCACTTCAGCCTGTACGGAGCTTTCCAGCTCTATAAACTGTGCTAGCAACTGATCTTGAGGATCCACCACCACAATCTATTATTGTCCTAAGGATAGGTCATCAGTATCTAAGTACTGAAAAACGTCTTTTGAAGTGTAATCCATTTTCTATTTTCTTCAAGCTAAACTGCTCCAAAATTCTGTGCTGATTAATTACTCAATATATCTTTATGGTACTACTTATAGCCACCACTAGAGGGAGCTCACTGCATACTGTGTTATTGATCTCATGGTGTAACAGTATGCAGTAAACTCCCTCTAGTGGGGACTGTAGGCAACCAAAGTGTTATCATATCAAGACTATGAACACCTTTGGGGGCAATTTGTTTTTTATAATGGCATTTTACTCGTTTTGGGCTAAAAATCATTTTATCAATTGGTCTTTGTTACAAATTGTATATAGTTTTTGTCCTTTAGGGTTTAATTTCCACCTAGCTGCAGCATATCTAAGTTTCAGTTTTACACTATGCCCTGTCATGTTGCTGATGGCTATGTATAGGCCTTATCTCTGAATTCCTGACAAGTCATAAACACTCAAACTGATAATCATATGGCTTAAATGACTGTTTATGAGCTGTTAGGAGTTCAGAGATGAGGGCCATACAAAGAACGGCAAGATGTGTAAAACAAAAAGTAAGATACTCTGCAGCTAGGCAGAAATTTAACCCACTAGGACAAAAAGAGTTGAAATTTTTAATAAAGGAAATATATTTTTAGCTGAAAATGAGTTAAATGCAATTGTAAGAAAACCTTTAACTCTGTCTATGCAGAACTTATCAGAAAGATGGAGCTTCAATGTCTATAAAGATATTTTAAGCAATTGTCACAGAATAAAGGACTTAAAAAGTTAGGGCAACAGGGCAGAAATTCACTTTCGCATAACAGAAAAATGTGAAGTGTTATGGAACGATGTGAGACCTTAACGGAAGTGACTGTAAGAGAAGGGCCGCGCAGCAAGCCCATTATCACAATAATCACGTCAATTTTTTCACATTCTGAATTCTGCAAGAATGTAAAATGGGTTTATTTTTATCGGCACTCAATGTAAATCCACTTACCACCTGCTCACCACTCGTCCTTGGGCGAATGTGTTAATTTTAATGTTCCCTTCTATTACTTATGTCTCTTCTGCTTCCATTGTGCATGTAATCGCAACCCCTGGGGAGCAGGAAGCTTAAATCCATAGTGGTCGTACCCGTTTTCTATACTGTGCACTTAAATAATAATACTTCTTTGTTCTCTAATTATTTTCCCCATAAATGCTTATGGTTAAAAGTAATTTTGAAAAATCAGACTTACGGAGGAAATGCTTAAAAGGATTGTCATTTCTTAGTATACCTTTTATAGCGGTTAGGACTCTATTTTAAAGAGCGTTCCATATTTCTATGGATAGAGTAAAATAATGGCTGCCTGCAGCCGCCACTAGGGGGAGCTTTTTTACTGTACATTGGACTTAAAATAAGCTCCGCTGGTGGTTATAACAGAGAATGTGAATTTAATCTTTTTAAAGGGGTGTTCTTATCTCCAATAGTCGCTATATATTGTGTTTATATGTATGTCCTCTGTGACCCACATATGGAACCCGCGGCATGGATGCCAATGTTAGTACAGGCTGGTGAATGTGAAAATAGAACAGGCAGTCCTAGAAACTCAGAAATAATGACCTCATAATAAAACCAGCAGACAAAGGCAGGGCCATTTTGGTCATTGACTAAAAGGATTACATGGAGGAGATAAGTCTGCCAACTATCTGACATCGCTAAATATTTGAAACTTGCCAATGACCCCTCCTCCTCATCCGTAATAAATACAATTACTACTTGATGACAACCTGTCCCAAAGGCACTATCGATAGAGAAACATGATTTACTTACGAATTATTCCTATCACCCCTGTCTTCTATATTGTTTCAAAATGTAAATAAAAAAAATTGAGAATGAATAAGCTTACGCAGGCTAAGTGAATAAATATATTTACTAAGTAAGATAAGATAACACAGACAAATCACATACAGAATAATAAAAAGTAAATAATCATCACTGGCCTAGGGGGGTGAACTCCAAGTCGGCCACGTTAGCGCACGTGGCTGACACCCCAGGGTGTACATGAGATAGGGCAAATTAATACTTACATCCTCCTTAGAATGAAGTCTTCAATGGAAGTGCCCCCACTTGTTAGTACAAAACAGAGTTATTACCATCAGTCCCTCCTCCAGTGTGCATCACACATGTCTCTGAGATCACTCAGGCATGTGGTCTTGTCAGCACAAAGGGGTACTTATAACAAGGAAAACTTTATTACACAGAATACTAAAAGCAATATAAAAGATACAGAATTAAAGGGGACAGAACCAATCAGTTCTTCAAAATACCCTCAGAATACATATATCCTGCCAAAAATTTATAAATCACTGATGAAACCAGTAGGCCCGTTGTTGCCTCTGCAGATTCCATATTATCACCACTCTCCATGTTTCTTGAGAAAATCACTTACCCAGATGGTCAAAACCACCAAATTCTTTATTCTAGATACTGGACATTTCCTAAAGGATTCAGTTCCTCCCGCTATTCTCTTGGTTACCCTCGACGTCAACAGTTTATATACCTCTATATGTCATGACTTCGAATTGGAGACTGTTAGGAAAACCCCCACTAACGACTGTCCACTCACTATGAGAGTCATCAGACTCTATTAATTTTTGTGCTAATCTTGTCTCTCTGGTTCTTAAAGGGGTAATCCCATCTCAGACAATGGGGGCATATCGCTAGGATATGCCTCCATTGTCTTATAGGTGCGGGTCCCACTGCTGGGACCCGCACCTATATTAAAAACTGCGGTCCAAAAGAAAAGGAGGGTGCACTGTGCATGCGCAGCCGCCCTCCTTTCATTTCTATGGGGCTGCCGAAAATAGCCGAGCACTGGCTTCATTCAATTTTCAAATTTTTTTAAATTTTATTAATCTCACTTTTATTGTATAATTTTCTCAAGTTTTTCTATATTTTTTCCCATTTTTCTATTTTTTTTTCAATATTCTCATTTTTTCCATATTTTTCCCAATTTTTTTTTCATTTTATTATTTTTTCATTTATTTCCAAAATATGATTGAATTTTATTATCATTTTATTAGTATATTTTTTTTCTACATTGTTCATTCAATTCCATTTTCTTTCCATATTCTCTTTTACTCTTTTCATCTCTAATCCCAATTTTCTAGTTCCGTTACATCTCTACACTGATAATACATACGACATCACCATTTTCCCTCTTTTAATATGGCCTCTACTTCACCAAACTGCACCGCGCATGCACTGTCCCACATAGCTCCATTTTCCCTTTACCAAGATGGCTGATGCGTTCACATGCACACAGCGCATTCTCCTGCCTCATTTAGCAGCCATTCCCGACCCCTCATATCCAGTGGACATGACGCTTATCTCCCTCATTTAGTGTATGTCCTTTTACCGCTCAGCCTCCTGAACACACAGGAAATGACATGTAATACCTAGTACATAAAGCCCACAACTCCCTTCAGCACTTACGTGTTCCAGCTGAATGCCATATTGACAAACCTCTACTTCGCCTTGCTGAAAAGCTAGACACCTCTACTTTATTTTCTGGGCCCGCTACTGCCATTACCTTAACATGTAGACATTCTAACAAAACACATTAATCAGCGTTGGAGTGATAGGGGAAGAGGGAAAAGGGAGGGTAGTCAAAGGCCCAAAGCTTTATTGAAAGACAGACACACCGTGGAGAGAGGAAGGAAAGAGAGGGGTTTAATCCTCTTCTTCGTCGTCGACGTCCGGACTGTCCATGATGGAGTAGTCTCTCAGCAGGCTGAAAACCAGCCTGCGGCAGTGCTGAATGGACATCCTCTCCCGCCGTTCTCGCAGCTTTCCCAAGGCCAGTTGACAGTCATCTTGTGTTTCTTCCATTTTCTAATAACTGCGCCAACATTTGTTGCCTTCTCACCAAGCTGCTTGCCTATTGTCCTGTAGCCCATCCCAGCCTTGTGCAGGTCTGCAATTTTGTCCCTGGTGTCCTTAGACTGCTCTTTGGTCTTGGCCATGGTGGAGATGTTGGAGTGATTGATTGAGTGTGTGGACAGGTGTCTTTTCTACAGGTAACAAGTTTAAACAGGTACAATTAATACAGGTAATGAGTGCAGAGTAGGAGGGCTTCTTAAAGAAAAACTTAACAGGTCTGTGAGAGCCAGAATTCTTGCTGGTTGGTAGGTGATCAAATACTTATTTCATACAATAAAATGCAAATTAATTATTTAAAAATCATACAATGTGACTTTCTGGATTTTTTTTTAGATTCTGTCTTTCACAGTTGAAATGTACCTACGATAAAAATTACAGACCTCTCCATTCTTTGTAGGTGGGAAAACTTGCAAATCGTCAGTGTATCAAATACTTAAAGGGTTTCTGTCACCAGATCTGGGCATATTAAACAGGATGACATTTGCAATGTGCAAATGTCACCTGATGCCCAATCTGGTATTCTTTTTTATATTGGTGCCCCCGTTTTTGTTAAAAAAAAGCTCTTTTATATTATGCTATTTAGGCTTACTAGGTGCAAGGGGCGGTTACCCTGCACCTAGTAAGTGCCGTTTGCCTACCTCTTGTTACATCTCCGTAGTCTTGATTGACAGGGCCAGGCAGCTTGCTCGATCTTCTGCCGGCCCTGTCCTCGCTTCAAATCCCGCGCCTGTGCCGCTACCTCACTGCGCCTGCGCCGATGACGTCAGACTACACCCGGCTCTCTTCCGGGTGTAGTCTGACGTCATCGGCGCAGGCGCAGTGAGGCAGCCAGGAGCAGACAGCAAATGTCATCCTGTTTAATATGCCCAGATCTGGTGATAGAAACCCTTTAATTTCCCCCGCTGTATGTATGGAGGAAAAACAGTGAGCTCTAAAGTTTATCAAAAAAAGGAAATCGGGAAAATGTAAGGACAGCAGTCCATGACCTCAAGATAGAGAGATGTTGGGTGATACAAGACAATGACAAAGCATGCAGGTAAATACACAAAAGAATGGGTGAAAAAGAAGAATATTTGTGTTTTGGAGTCAGACTATTAAGTGCTGTGACTGAAAGAGGACTTTGCACGCAAGAGCATCTCAAAAAATATAAATGAACTGAAAGACATTTGCAGAGAGGAATGGCCCAAATTCATCTTCAATGTTGTAGAAAATCTTACTTTCAGCTGCAGGAAACTAATGCTAAATGGGTGTCCACAGGTTATTAAATTCAAGGTTTCACTTACTTTTTCTCCTGCATTGTGGATGTTTGCATATTGTGCTGAATAATAGACATGGTTCAATTGTTTATCTGTTAATTAACTGTGTTTGACTATGCTTATGAATATACAATCAGACCCAATTTTATTAGTTAATGTAGTAATCCAGGTGATTCCAAGGGTTCACTTACTTTTTCTTGTAACTGTAAATATAAGCTAGATAATACAGGCACAGACACACAGAGATACTGCTGCTGGTTCTAGTAAGTTTCCTATCTCACTCCAGTGCTGGATTCACAGCTACACTGCTCAGTACTGCTGTATAGTGTCCTCCATGCTACTACTGCTTTATGTAAAGGTGCATGGCTCACTTTTTACATTTGAACTAAGATTGCTTGATTTTCTAGCTTTAGGGATCATTCAGACAGCCGTATGTTGTCCGCAAAAATGCGGATACGTTTTTTGCGTATTACATACTGACCCATTCACTTCTAATGGGCCCTTTTTTTTCCATTCCATGGCTCCGCAAAACAATGAAACATGCCCTATACTTGTCAGTGAAAATCAGGACATGGCCTCATTGTAGTCTATGGGTGCAAAAAAAACGGAATGCTATCAGTTTTTTGTGGACATGTTGAACTGTCCACCAAAAAAGGATCCATATTTTTTGCGGACAGCATATGGCCATCTGGATGAGCCCTAAAAGCATGAGTCTTCAAGTATGCGTAAGGGCTGTGCTTCTTTGTACAATCATAAACTGTGAAGGAACAGGTCCTTTTGGGCTTCCCTAATGTTCTTTCAGCCATATTATTCAGCTGCACAGCTAGATGCATTTCACTCAGAAGCATGGGGTATTAGAAATTTGCTAGTTACACCATTCTCTATTAAATGATATATTTAATTTTAATGATTAATATTTAAAAGTCATTCTACTTTTACACAATTTCATTTGTGTAAAAGTAGAATGACTTTTAAATATTAATATCTGTTGAAGTTTTAGGCACACACCCCATTCCCAGTAAACCAAACAATTTTACAACCTTTGTCAAGCAACAGCATAAAAATTTATATTTTTGCACAAGTTGCAACTTTTTATAGCCAAAAACTGGTGTTGACAAATTCCCCTTAAGAAATACTAATAATGTATGATGAATGCACACAATCCCTTTATGACAGGAAAAAAAGGTTCCAATATTTTGAGTTCTTAGTGCATTTATTATCATCTTGAAAGATCTCTGAAATAAGTTAATTCAGAAAACTACAGAATATTCACTTTTGTATAATGTATAAAAACAATGTCCCACAGTTTCACTCCTGTTTTAATATATTTTATTTTGTGAAACTTAAAATGACATAAAAACAAAACATTTTTACTTTAACAAACAGAAAAATAGAGAAAAAGTCTAGTAACAGAAAAAAACAAAAAACATTTAGGGATCATTTATTTAAACTGGTACAAGTAAAGCTGGCTCAGTTGCCCATAGCAACATCAGATTCCCCCTTTCATTTTTCACACAGCTCCTTTGAAAATGAAGGGAGATTCTGATTGGTTGCTATGGGCACTAAGCCAGTTCTATTTTACACCAAATTTGATAAATGACCCTCCAGTACATAGGATTTCATATTCACTAGG
>ONZH01008839.1:0-109569 GCA_900303285.1 Rhinella marina
CTCACTCTGACCCTCCTTCCTCCACACCTGGCCAACAGAGTCATCCCACCCTTGACCCCTCCCAGGAGCTCTTTCGGGTCCTTTTTCAGATGTGCCGGAAGAATCCCTGGAGCTACCAGAGGAATTTGTTTGTAGTGATGCCCAACCACTTGAGTATTCGCCATCTCCTGCTGATGTGGACCCTGAACCAGCATCTGTTATCATGAGCGATGATGATGATGAGACGCAGTTGCCATCAAGGGAGGCTGTTGGAATGTCCAGTGGGCAGGAGGAGGAGCAGAGTGAGGAAGTGGAAGAGGAGGTGGTGGATGACGAAATGACCGACCCCACTTGGCCAGGGGTGATGTCCAGCGGGGAAAGCAGTGGAGAGGTGGTGGTCTGCGCAGCACCGAAAAAGGCAGCAAGAGGCAGAGGGATGTCCATAGGCAGAGGGATGTCCACAGGCAGAGGGATGTCCACAGGCAGAGGACAGTCCAGACAGAGAAGTGAGGCCACAGCCAGCAGGGCCGAAGTTGTTCCCGGCAGCAGGCAGTCGCGCGAGGCCTCGTACTTCTGTGGTGTGGAGATTTTTTAATGTTTGTGCGGATGACAAACTTGCACACTCTGCCACTCAAAACTGAGTAGGGGCTCTGAGAAGAGCAATATGACCACCTCAGGCATGCGGCGTCACTTGGAAGTCAAGCACTGGGCTAAGTGGGAGAGAGCAAACGCAATACAACCTGTGCCAGGTCTTCCTGCCACTGCCTCTTCCCCTTTGTTGTGTGCTGCCACTGCGGTCCAGACCTCCAGCCAGGACACCTCCACATCTGCCTCTGCCTCGACTACTTTGGGGCCTTCTCCTGCTGCCTCCCCTTCCCCCGCATCTTCGCCTGCACCTTCACACTCCTCGTCCCATCAACTGTCCATCTCGCAGGCGTTCGACCGCAGGCGGAAGTACGCCTCGAGTCACCCCCAAGCCCAAGCCTTAAACTGCCACATCTCCAAACTGCTGGCCCTAGAGATGTTGCCGTTTAGGCTTGTGGAGACGCAGGCCTTCCGCGACCTGATGGCGGCTGCCGCACCTCGCTATTCCGTCCCCAGCCACCACTACTTTTCCCGGAGTGCCGTCCCCGCCCTGCACCAGCACGTGTCGCGTAACATCAGGCGGGCCCTGAGGTACGCAGTCAGCGCAAAGGTCCACTTGACCACCGACTCGTGGACAAGCTCTTGCGGCCAGGGACGATACATCTCTTTGACTGCACACTGGGTGAATGTTGTGGAAGCGGGGACGGGGTCGCAAAAGAGAGACGGCCTACCTACCACCCCCGCCCAAGATTGCCAGCATGGGTTCTGATAAACCCCCCTCCTCCTCCTCCTCCTCTGCCTTAACATCGCCCTCAGCCGCTAGCTGGAAGCGTTGCAGCACTGGCGCGGGGAGACGTCAGCAGGCGGTGCTTAAGCTCATCAGCTTGGGCGACAGGAAAGCACAGCGCCCCAGAGGTGAGGGACGCCATATTGCAGCAGACGGAGATGTGGCTGTCGCCGCTGCAGCTAGGACCAGGCATGGTCGTGTGCGATAACGGCCGTAACCTGGTGGCGGCTCTGGAGCTTGCCGAACTCAATCACGTACCATGCCTGGCCCACGTTTTTAATCTGGTAGTCCAAAAATTTCTAAAGACTTACCCCAACCTGGCAGAGCTACTGGTGAAAGTGCGGCGCTTGTGCGCTCACTTTCGGAAGTCAACTGTAGCTGCTGCTAGCTTAAAAAAACTCCAGCAACGCCTCCATTTGCCTCAACATCGGCTGTTGTGCGACCTGCCGACTCGCTGGAATTCCACCTATTCCATGTTGGCCAGGGTGTGTGAGCAGCAGAGAGCATTGATGGAGTACCAGATTAGACAGCACGTGCGGTGTGTGTGTATATAGGGTGTCATATAGTGCGGTGTGTGTATATAGGGTGTCATATAGTGTGGTGTGTGTATAGGGTGTCATATAGTGCGGTGTGTGTGTATAGGGTGTCATCTATATAGTGCGGTGTGTGTGTATATAGGGTGTCATCTATATAGTGCAGTGTGTGTATATAGCGTGTCATCTATATAGTGCGGTGTGTGTGTGTATAGGGTGTCATCTATATAGTGTGGTGTGTGTGTATAGGGTGTCATCTATATAGTGATGGGTGCAATTATTTTTATGGCACCCTGTGCCAATAATTATTGAAGGGGGCACTATCTGCATGGTACTAGTATTTTCAGGGGGTCTGTTTCAGTAGTATAGTATTGGGGAGTACAGTGGGCACAGTATTGGAGGTGGTAGAATGAGGTGTTGAGAAAATGTGAGAAAAGTAGGAAATTAAGATGTCTGTCAAACTCTGCAGAGACAAGACACAGCTGAAAGAAGTCATCATGGTGGTCTGGTCTGAAAACAGAAGATGAGGAAAGAAAACATCTACATCAGAGGAGACATCACTGGATGGACATATGTGTATGTTCTGTAGCGGTGTATGTAATGTTTTACACCTATGTTTTCAAAGGGGTTAACCACTATAACGACCCCCCCAATGCCCGTGCCCCTCCTATAGATTATACTTACCCCATTCCCCAGCACCTGCTGCAATAGCAGGCTGCGACGGGGACGTGCTTGCCCGCGATGCTAGGGAGGCTCTCCCCTTCCCCCCAACGTCACCGGATGTTTTGATCCACGTGATGGTGAGATGCAGTGATGGTAATGCAGGGATCAGGAGCAATGCGGGTGCCGGGCAGTGGGGTAAGTATAATCCATTTGAGGGGCCTGGGCATTGGGGGTCATGTTTTAGATGCTGGATAACCCCTTTAACAGTAGTGTTTAAAGGAAGGGGTTAGGTTAAGAATTTCCATTTTTGCCTCAGGCAGCAGAAAGGCTCGGTGCACCCCTGTCCCTGGCCGCAAAGCGCTGAGGGAAGGAGGGGGGGGGCCCAAGATGAACTCTTGCACCAAGGCCCATGAGCAATTAGCTACGCCCCTGTTGACACATAATATAACAATACAATGCATAACAGAATTGCAGATACTTCCAGGTCTGGGGCACTGCATCAAAAGGACCTTGCTGTGGTGCCGAATCATGACAAAAAACACTGACCCAGTGGCCCATGAAAGACATGTCCCTGCCCTTAAGAGTTGCTCCAGGTGTCCACGGTGATGTGCACCTTGCTGCACAGTGAGAATTGCAAGGAACGGCTCACTTTCTCCTTCACATGACAGTACAAGGTAGTAAGTGATGATGACAAGGACACTGTAATGCACGTGGATGCGGCCAGGCTACCGTAAAGGAAACAAGGAGAAGGAAGACAATCTTGTTTTGCTAGCTACTGTAGCGGTCACTTCTGCTTTCCCACAGTAAGTGGTGATGCCACTTCATGTGCTGCAATAGAGCCTTGGTGCCTATGTTTTTGTTTAAGCTCCTACAGCTTATTTTAATTTTGCAGATCTTGCACACAGCAAAACTTTTGTATTCTAGCACTATGGATAAAAACTGCCAGATGGTAGATACTTGCACATTCTACACAGAGCCAGCTGAAGCTGAGCTTGACTTAGGTCTGACTTGTTTTGAGCCTGTACCCCCACATCACCCACTTGAACATAATAGAAACAGATTTGGCCCAGACAGTTTTTTGGGAAATTCTGAACATACAATGCCTCTGCTCTTTATTTCTGCCACAGCCATTCTCCTCTGATGTTACTTCAACACCCTGATCCAGCTCCAAGGTCTTGTCCAACACAAAATCATTGTCATCCTCACCCTCCATGACACCTATAAGACTGTGATATATAATTGTAGGCTATTTGGTCCCCCCTCGCTACCACTACCCCTACTGTCACCACCATGGTTACACGTTCCACTACTACCACCAACACAGCTATGCATGGGGTTCTCCACCTTCATGGTAGTCCAAATGTTGACTGTCCTCATTCAACTCATCAACAGGACTATTTTAAGTATCTTCTATAGTACATGGGGTTTTATTGCCTTTTCTTAGTAACAACAAGAACACCCCACTAGGAGGGGGCAGTGAGAACAGAGAGGATTCAACTGAAAGGCTTCTCTGGAGTTGCAAGAAGGAGGAGCAGGAGGAATGCTGTGACCCCTGGCTCCGAGGCATAGCGTCAGACTCAGAAGGGACATCTGCAGCATCCAGCTGTAACTGAGAGAAGAACTGAGCCATCCAGTCCACAATCCCATCCTCTTTGGCATCAATAGTAATTTGACGCCTATAGGAAGCCAGGTAGAACTGTAGTCTACTATTACTACTATTTGGATGGCTGGTGCTGATACTGATGCTACTACCCACATTTTGACTCTTGAATGACATGGCCTGGGTCTTCATTTTGCACTCTTCCATTTTCCAAAAATTTTACTATGAAGCCTATAAATGAAAAGTCACAGGTTTAGTACACAGATATTTAAATGGTACTAGCACTTGCAACTGGTATTGACATGTTACTTTGGTAATAATGCAAGTTTTGCATTCAATGTGTTTGAACTACATGGTCTGTTGCATAAATGCATTCACTAACATGGTTTGTGGCAAAATGTATTTGAACTATTCACTAACATGGTTATAATAATACAATTTTTGAAGTAAAATGTCTTACACGGTCTGATGCAGTAATGTGTTCACTAGTGTTGAGCGAATCCTAGTATCCGAAGTGGATTTTGCTGTGAAGCTGAATTTCCTCACGTTTCATGGTAACAAATCAATTTTCCCTGAAATGGTGGGGAAAAAGACCTACTCACCTCATACATTCGCATGTGAAGAGGCAACTGCGCCCATCTTGATTGGAGATACCGCGAGTGGAGATGTATGATGTCACCAGGCTGTCCAGCGTGATGACGTCATTATGTCATTGCGCAAGATTTTGCTCAGTGTTTTCAAGATGGCCGCAGCTACCTCTATATGATCAAGTGGATAAGGTGAGTATTTTTTTTTTTACCGGATTAACCCCTGAAAGCCCTCAATGTTAATCTTAGATACTATGATTAGCAATGAATGCCGTTCCATGTCATTGCACCTGCTACATACAAAGAACTGCACTTCGTGATGAAGTAATTCGTCACAAAGCAAATTTCTTTGTGAAATTCCAGGAAGCAACCGAATCAAATTTTTCATAACTCCACTCATCTCTAGCATTCACTAACATGGGTAAAAAAATGCAATGTTTTCAGTAAAATGTCTTTGAACTATACATTCAATAACATGGGTATGAAAGTGGTGTTATTGCAGTATTGCTTTTGCTGTAACAACCCATTACCTTGTAGTAATAGGCAATCTGTTTAATAACACAGATATAATAATGGTGTTGTTGCCATAAAATGCTTTTGCTATAGCTACCCATTATCCTGCCATAATATGCAATGTGTTTGATAACACATGTATAATAATGGCGTTGCTGCCCTAAAATACTTTTGCTCTAGCTACTCATTATCTTGCAGTAATATGCACAGCATGTAATAACGCAAGTATAATAATGGCATTATTGCTGTAAAATGCATTTGCTAAAACTAACTGTTATCTTGCAGTAATATGCAACATGTTTAATGACACAGGTATAATAATTATGTGTTATTTCTGTAAAATGCTTTTGCTTGATTCAGGAAGTAGAATTCCAGCCTTTAAGTATTACTTGTGTATGGTAGGCGACCCTTTCTATGAGTCTCTGTAACAATTTTGTGTTTTGATATGTACATATGGAAGTGTGTATGTATGTATAAGTGATTTTCAGCTGCATACAATTTATCACTAAAAGAAAATGGAATTGCTATAATTTATTATTAAAAGAAATTGGAATTCCTATAATGTGTATGCATGTCCCTCATCCTCCTTTATTCACTCTCTTCACTTTTCTGTCCCTCTGTCCCCAGCAGTGGACTACAATGCTGCCTAAATCTGTTGCTAAAAATACCGTGGGTGACTCAGACTAGCAGGCAGTGACTCACCGGCATGTGAAGAAGAGAGAGTAAAGGAGAGGGTGGGCTGTAGAAATACAGATAAAGACTGAGAGAGAATTGAGAAAAGCACACCATGTACTATTAAACAAATGGAGATGAAAAAAAGAACAAGAAGCTTGATAAACAGGGAGACAATATTACCTGGTAATGGGAAGAGATCAGGATGCCAACCATCCAAAATTTCCTGGACAGTCCATGGAAAAAGCTGACCTTTTCCTGTGTCTGTGATTATTATTATTTATTTATTTAGAATGGTGCTACTTGAGCAGGTCATTGTGACTGTAATTAACATCAGTTTGTGGGTCACAGAAAATATCTGTAATTGGTTTATTACGCAGCAGGTGGGAACCCACTGTGTCACTTGAACAGATTTGGCTTTGGGGTTACTCCGAAGAACATTATCTTAGTGGCCCACCTGGTATTCCCCCTTTAACCCCTATACAGGGATCTGGACTTCACTGGGGAAACCACTAGGCTGCTTATCTCAGAGTAGTTTCTGTTCAAGTCACTGCTGACTCACGGGGGTCAAGAGATACAGATGCAGAACACTGAGGCATCAGGCAAACCATAGTCAGGGACAGGCTGAGGTCAGGGCAGGCAGAGTATGAGCAATACGATAAACAGACTGAGGTCAGAGCAGGCAGCAATAGGTCAGAAGGGAGATAAGGAAGGTCAGGCAGTAAAAGGTCAAATTCGGGAAACAAGCCGAAGTCTTTACACGGGCAGACAAACATAAGACAGCACAAATTTGCAGGAAACAAGCAAACTGGAACCTATGCTCAGGCACCCTCTCACAGGGGAAGATTAGGGTGTGCACACTGGCCCTTTAAGAGCCAGAAAGCATGCCTGAGCTCCCTACAGGCAGTGAGAGGCAATGTTGGCAAGAAGCAGTCTGCAGCGTGCGTGAAGAACCAGGAAGCTATTCTGGTGGCCAGGCCCATCTGGAAGGAAGAAGAGAAGACCAGCGGGTCCAAGCTGCTGGAAACAGGATGAGGGCTCTGGTGACCCTAGTAGCAGCTGTGCCCACCAGAGAGGGTAGTGTGGCAGTGGGCATTAATACAAGCCTCTTACTAATGTATTGTTATTATCCATATTGCTTCCTTTGCTAGCTTGATTCATTTCTCCATCACATTATACACTTCTCGTTTCCATGGTTATGACCACCCTGCAATCCAGCAGTGGTGGCTTGCTTGCAAACTATAGGAAAAAGCACTGACCTATTTGCACTCTCATGGTCCTGGCCACCACAGAGGCCGGCTCTTTTTCCTATAGTGTGCAACCACGGCCACTACGGATAGATTGCAGGGTGGTTGTAACCATGGAAACGAAAAGTGTATAATGTGATAAAAAAATCAATCAAGCAAGTAAAGGAAGCGATATAGACAATCATAATGTAGCAAGTGGCTTATATTAAAGGGGTTTTCTGGGCTTTTACTATTGATGACCTATGCCCATTTTCTCTACATGATAAATGCCACTTGCAGGAGTGAGACAACCCTTTTAATGTTTTCCGCAAACTCCCAAGACTTTTCTTTTGGGCCAGAACATTTACAATCCATCGGAAAGAAGATGTTAACTTTTTTTTTCACGTCCAGAATATTTTTGACTTCATTCTCTATTGCAACAGGAGTAGGAACCAAAACTCTGGAGAAGCGATTTATTATAACTGGCTTGAGGAGAGAAATATAGAGATAAAGGGAGACGTAACTTGTAATTGGGTAGATTCAACTGTCTCAAAACCTCAAAAATACCAATGAAATGGGGTGCCAACTTATATGAGGGTAGTTTGAATCTGACATTTTTGGAGAAGAACCAAACCTTGCCCCCAGAAGAAAACTGAGGTGGAGTCCTGTAATTCAAATTGGCGGACCTCTTCGTGAGAGCCAACGCCTATAACAGGGAAGCCTTAGTCTCTTGCCAGATCTGGAAGTTGAATGTAATTATTGACTGTAGATTTGGCTGCAGAACTCCAGAAAAGACAGCTATCAGAAGAGGAACCCGTAAATATTGATCATACACAACAAAGATAGGAGACTTACCAGTTGATTCACTGGGATGGTTATTGTAAGAAAACTCTGCCTAGAGGGGCAATGTAACACATTGTCACGATGTGCAGAGCAAAGTGTGGCAAATTGTTAACTAGCACCTAATATATGAATTCCAACTGTTTATTGAACTGAAGATAGTAAATCAAAGAAAAGTCCAGTTTGATGTCCAGCTGCTTACAGGTGGCTCACCCGAATTTAGGAGTACATTGCACTGCACCCAGTCAGATACAATGTTTATGGGCAAACTATGTAAATGAAAAAGTTGTTTTAGGAACAAGTTGGCTAGTTGACTGGTAGAAGGTAGGGCAGACAGAGTTACAAAGTGGGCCATCTTAAAAAATTGGTCAGCCATCACCCAGATTACTGTGCACCATAAGGAATTGCTATGGCAATGTGTTGCCACTGTGCACTGGCAAAGGAATTAAAACTCCTGCAGGTCATTGTTTAGGTGTCTTGTTCTGGGCTCAGGAGTTATAGAAGATTACATATTCCTGGATGTCCTTAGAGATTGTAGGCCACCAGTAATGTTACAATATCAGGCTAACAGTTTTGTGGAGACCTGGGTGTCCAGCAACTCTAGAGCAGTGTTCTCCAGCCTGAACCAAGCAAGGATCTTGCCAAGCAGGATCTCCCTGAGCAGATCTGGAATGACAGAGACAATATGGGCGGGATGGCGTCTGCTTATTGTCTGCGTATTTTTGTTGGCTGGACCGAAATGCATAATGAAATTAAACTGAGCTTGACTAGGGTTGAAACGCTGAGCAGAATGAAGATAGTTCAAGCTCTTGTAGTTGTGTAAATGATGACAGGATGACATAAACGTTCAATTGCAGCAGCACTTACGGTTATTATAAGTCCATATTGTGGTGGTGCCATCAGTGTCAGGTACCAGTCTGTAGTACCCCAGTTCCTTGTAACATCCAAAATAAGACTACAGCACTCTCAGGTCTTCAAATAATCTTTGTTTTATTCCACCTTCCTTAGTGCTACGTTTCGACCACCCTCGGTCTTTCTCAAGCATAAAGTGTGAGTCCCCACACCAACATATAAATACCCTCCCCTTTTGTGTCACATGGTTATATAATTGGTTCCCCAATACCATCAAGGATATGACATCATAATACAGTGTAATGCAGTGCAGTAAACCGAAATCATCACCAGTATATATCTGCACATTTGAATAATAATAATACCTGTGTTGAGCTCATTGTTGGGGTCCCCCGTGGGTATATATGCGAAAAAGGAGCAAATTACTAGACTTCTCTATTCCCGGCAGCCGCAGGCGCCCGCCACGTGTAGCTTCCCGGGCCCAATGTGCCTTCAGCGCATCTGCGCATGCGCCGGCCGTTCTCCGTGTGCCGGGCACAGCAGCGCGCCTTCAATTTTCCTGCGCATGCGCCAGCCGCCCGTTCGGGAGCTAGGTACAGCCGTGTGTCTAGCTGTTCCACTGCGCTTGCGTCAAGACCCGCGGCCGCCGGGTGTAGGAAATATGTATATTCCCAACCTTGTAGTATGGGAATAAGCTATTAAAGAATATCACATCGATTGCATTATTTTAAATGGTCTTCAATGGGGTATATAAGGTTAAGATATGTAGATAACTCACTATAATATACTGTATTTTATTTATACCATTTAGATAATCCTCAGAGGAGGTATATACATTATCATCTATAGAGTCCACCAAGCTGACGCAAATCGCCTATATAACGGAAAAGGGACACTTTATACCTCAAACTTAAGAAATCCTACAGTCCAAGAAAATTGACAGGGCACCTCTCCTACATTCCTGTTGAGTTACATCAACCCACACGTCTAGGGGTGCGCTACCTCGAAACACCTGGGAGTTATTCTGATTGCCTGATTGGAGTCGGGAAGGAATTTTTTCCCCTAAAGTGAGGAAAATTGGCTTCTACCTCACAGGAGTTTTTTTGCCTTCCTCTGGATCAACTTGTAGGAAAACAGGCTGAACTGGATGGACAGATGTCTTTTTTCGGCCTTACAAACTATGTTACTATGTTACTATGTTACCTTTCCGAGGGAACGTAGTCACAAAACCAGGTGTGTAGCCACTGATACTTAGGAGTGGGGGCATTCCCCTCATTCGTGAAGGACCTGCCCCCAAACCTGATATCAACCAAACCTGATATCCACAGGATAGATGGCTCCACCCAGAACCATCCCTCCTACAGTGGAGTCGTCTTAGTTGTCTAAGCCATGGTTCCACTAGGTGGGCTATTTTACCTAGTGGAACCATGGCTTAGACAACTAGGATGACTCCACTGTAGGAGGGATGGTTCTGGGTGGAGCCATCTATCCTGTGGAAGAAATCAGGTTTGGTTGATATCAGGTTTGGGGGTGGGTCCTTCACGAATGAGGGGAACGCCCCCACTCCTAAGTATGAGTGGCTACACACCTGGTTTTGTGACTACGTTCCCTCGGAAAGGTGTTTCGAGGTAGCGCACCCCTAGAGGTATGGGTTGATGTAATTCAACAGGAATGTAGGAGAGGTCCCCTTTACCACAATAAGGGGCACACCCCCACTTTTCCTAATCATTGGTGTGAATGGAAGCCCAATCTACCTATTGGTCAATAGCCCAAAGATGAGGTATAGCATTAGAATAGCCCTGTCAATTTTCTTGAACTGTAGGATTTCTTAAGTTTGAGGTATAAAATGTCCCTTTTCCGTTAGGCGATTTGCGTCAGCTTGGTGGACTCTATAGATGATAATGTATATACCCCCTCTGAGGATTATCTAAATGGTATAAATAAAATACAGTATATTATAGTGAGTTATCTACATATCTTAACCTTATATACCCCATTGAACACCATTTAAAATAATGCAATCGATGTGATATTCTTTAATAGCTTATTCCCATACTACAAGGTTGGGAATATACATATTTCCTACACCCGGCGGCCGCGGGTCTTGACGCAAGCGCAGTGGAACAGCTAGACACACGGCTGTACCTAGCTCCCGAACGGGCAGCTGGCGCATGCGCAGGAACATTGAAGGCCCGCAGCTGTGCCCGACACACGGAGAACGGCCGGCGCATGTGCAGATGCGCTCAAGGCACTCTGGGCTCGGGAAGCTACACGTGGCAGGCGCCTGCCGCGGCCGGGAATAGAGAAGTCTAGTAATTTGCTCCTTTTTCGCATATATACCCACAGGGGGACCCCAACAATGAGCTCAACACAGGTATTATTATTATTCAAATGTGCAGATATATACTGGTGATGATTTCGGTTTACTGCACTGCATTACACTGTATTATGATGTCATATCCTTGATGGTATTGGGGAACCAATTATATAACCATGTGACACAAAGGGGGAGGGTATTTATATGTTGGTGTGGGGACTCACACTTTATGCTTGAGAAAGACCGAGGGTGGTCGAAACGTAGCACTAAGGAAGGTGGAATAAAACAAAGATTATTTGAAGACCTGAGAGTGCTGCAGTCTTATTTTGGATGACAGGATGACAAGCGCCCTCCAGCAGGTGATGTCATTTCTCCAGGGCTAGCTTGATAACAGGCAGTTCTCTGTTGCCAGTTCTCTAGTCCACTCTGCCAAGGAGAAGACGTTTGAGAAGAAGCCTCAGATAAGCATCTTGCTGGAGGTTCCCATCTGAGTAAGGACACCTCTGGCTCCCAAAGAGGATGCATCCACCTCCAGAAAGAATTTCTACATGACATCTCGACAGTGAAATATTGGGGAGGATGAGAAGGCCTATTTAAGGCACTGGAACTCTGGATAGTTCATCAGTATCTGATCATAGGGGTACGACACCCGGAACCCCTACTGATTATTTGTTTCAGAAGGCATCGGGGCTCCTGCGAGTGCCCCTTTGGTCTTTATCCTTTAAGCCTTATACAGGTATCTGGACTTTGTTTGTGGTCTCTGTTTAAAAGACTGCTGACCCACGGGGTAAAGAAACACTGATGCAGAACACTGTACAAACAGGCAAAACCATAGTCAGGGACAGGCTGAGGTCCAAGCAGACAACTCAGGGTTAGAATTGACATTAAGCAGAGGTCAGATCAGGCAGCGAAGGGTCAAATCCAGCAAAAAAGCAAGTACACAGGCAGACTAACTTAAGAAAACACACCTTTGGAGGAAACTTGCAAACTGGAACCTATTGCTCAAGTACAGGGGAAGGTGAAGATTAGGGTGCACATGCAAAGGCCGTTTAAGAGCCACAAACAGTGTTTCTGCACCCTATGGCCAGCAAGAAGCAGTGCTGGTAAGAAGCAGGCCGTTGACTGTGTGAAGAACCAGGATACAACTCCAGTGGCCAGGCTTGCCAGGAAGCATGAGGTGGAGACCTGCAGGTCTGAGTCGCTGAAAGAACAGCGTGTGGGAACAGGTGAGCTAAAGGAATACTTACTATCTTTATCATTCATTATAATTTTCAGATCTGTCTTAAACAAAGAAAAACTCAGGTTGGCAACTCTGGAAGAGATATGGCAGTATCTTAGGCTCAACTACTTCCCCCCTGTGCATTTCTGGTTTCATTATTCAGCTGGAATCACCATGAGCAATAGTGACTGATCCTGGTCACCAGATGTGCTCGGTATTCACCTGATTATGAGCCTGTATGGCCATCTTCATAGGTCCCATAAACCTTGATGTGTCCTCCATAACAAATACAATTAGCAAATTATTTCCTTTTCTCATTACTGCTTCAGTTTCAGCGCTTTCAACGTCTTAATTCATTCCTCATCATACAGTATGAACAGTCGAAATATTATACTTACAAATATCACAAATCACTGAGAAGCAACCATATAAAATCTAAACAACAAAGGTGGTCATTTATTAAGACTGGCATTTTAAATGCCGGTCTTTATACTCCTTTGTTTCCATACTGTCCAGATATAACTAATAAGGGCTTGTTCACATCAACGTTATGGATTCTGTTCTGGCTTTCTGCTATAACATCGTTATAACGGAAAATAACGGAATCCATGAGACGGAAATCAAAACGGAAACTTTTAGAGGCATTCCGTTTTGATCAGTCATGATAGATATATATAGGCAAGCATAACGGATCTGTCTGGTTTCCGTTATGCTGGACGGAAAACAAAGTTTGTTCGACAAAGTTCGCCGTGCGGGCGATCCCCATTCTCCCATTTTCAGGATGGCCGAGCGGTTAGCAGAGTCTGAGCTGTAATATACAGCTCACACTCTGCTTCAAACGACTGACATCGGTGTTGGCACAATGTCGGCCGTTTAACCCCTTCCATGCTGCGGTCCATAGGGACCGCTGTATGGAAGAGGTTTTGAGATGGAGGGAGCTCCGTCCCTCTCCCATCGGGCCGCTGCTGTGCTGTGGCAGCGACCTGATGCTTGATGGGTTAACAGGGGGAGGGAGCTCCCTCCCCCATCGGGCCGCTGTGCTGTGACAGCGTCCCGATAGTTACCATGGCTTTCGCAGGGGTCTGGCTTGCCATGGTATAGCTAAGCCTGATTAAGCTCCTGCTAAAGGTAGGAGCCTGATCAGCTTTACTGTGAGAGAAAATACACTGCAGTACACAATACAGTGTACTACAGTGTATTGTAGAGACATCAGACCCACTGGATCTGCAAGAATCAAGTGGGTTTGGGTCAAAAAAGTGTTTAAAAAAAGTAAAAGAATAAAGTGAAAAAAGTAAAAAAAAAGTGAAAAAATCTATATCCACACATTCATAATTGATTAAAAATTAAAAAAAAATAAAATACACTACACATGTTTGGTATCGCCGTGTCCATAACGACCCGATCTATAAAACGATCAAGTTACTTTCCCCACACGGTGAATCCCATAAAAAAAAAAGAGAAAAACTATGATGGAATTGAAATTTTGCCCACCTCACCCATCTCATCTCATCCCGCAAAAAGTGAGCCCCTATATATCGCCCAATAAATAAAAAAAACTATGGCTCTCAGACTATGGAGACACTAATAAATGTTTTTTTGTGTATCAAAAATGCTTTTATTGTGCTAAAGTGAAATTAATTTTAAAAGAAGACATATTAGGTATCTCAGCATCCATAACCAGCGCTATAAAAATATCACATGACCTAATCCCTCATGTGAACACTGTAAAAAAAATAAAATAAAAACTGTGCAAAAAAAAACATTTTTGTCACCTTACATCACAAAAAGTTTAATACCAAGCGATCAAAAAGTCATATGTACCCCAAAATAGTACCAATCAAACCGTCATCTCATCCCGCAAAAAATTAGACCCTATATAAGACAATCGCCCAATAAATAAAAAAATATGGCTTTCAGAAAATGGAGACACAAAAACATGATTTTTTTCAAAAATTCTTTATTATGTAAAACTAAAACAAACAAAGTAGACATATTTGATATAATCGTGTCTGTAACAACCTGCTCTATGAAAATAGCACATGATCTAACTTGTCAGGTGAACACTGTAAAAAAACAAAAAATAAAAATTGTGCCAGAACAGCCATTTTTGGTTACCTTGCCTAACAAAAAGCTTAATATAAAGCGATCAAAAATCATATGTAACCCAAAATAGTATCAATAAAACTGCCACCTGTTCCCTTAGTTTCTAAAATGCAGGCACTTTTTGGTTGTTTCTATTGTAGGGGTGCATCAGGGGGGCTTCAAATGGGACATGGTGTCTAAAAACCAGTCCTACAAAATTTGCCCTCCAAGTACCATCTGGCGCACCTTTCATTCTGCGCCCTGCCATGCGCCAATACAGCATTCTTCCTTGCAAAACAGCTCGAGCTCTTTGAGGTTGGAAGGAGAGCGTTTGTGAACAGCAGTTTTCAGCTCTTTCCATATATTCTCAATTGGATTCAGGTCTGGACTTTGACTTGGCCATTCTAAGACCTGGATACGTTTATTTTTGAACCATTCCATTGTAGATTTTGCTTTATGTTTGGGATCATTGTCTTGTTGGAAGATAAATCTCCGTCCTAGTCTCAGGTCTTTTGCAGACTCCAACAGGCTTTCATCCAGAATGGTCCTGTATTTGGCTCAATCCATCTTCCCATCAATTTTATCCATCTTCCCTGTCCCTGCTGATGAAAAGCAGGCCCAAACCATGATGCTGCCACCACCATGTTTGACACTGGGGATGGTGTGTTCAGGGTGATGAGCTGTGCTGCTTTTATGCCAAACGTATTGTTTTGCAGTGTTTCCAAAAAGTTTGATTTTTTTTTTCGTTTCATCTGACCAGAGCACCTTCTTCCACATGTTTGGTGTGTCTCCCAGGTGGCTTGTGGCAAACTGTAAACGAGACTTTTTATGGATATCTTTGAGAAATGGCTTTCTTCTTGCCACTCTTCCATAAAGGCCAGATTTGTGAAGTGTTCGACTGATTGTTGTCCTATGGACAGACTCTCCCACCTCAGCTGTAGATCTCTGCAGTTCATCCAGAGTGATCATGGGCCTCTTGGCTGCATCTCTGATCAGTCTTCTCCTTGTTTGAGATGAAAGTTTAGAGGGACGGCCGGGACTTGGTAGATTTGCAGTGGTCTGATACTCCTTCCATTTCAATATGATCGCTTGCACAGTGCTCCTTGGGATGTTTAAAGCATGGGAAATCTTTTGGTATCCAAATCCGGCTTTAACCCTTTCAGTACCAAGCCACTTTTCACCTTAAATCCCAGGCCGATTTTTGCAAATCTGACATGTGTCACTTTGTGTGGTAATAACTTTGGAACGCTTTTACTTATCCAGGCCATTCTAAGATTGTTTTCTCGTCACATATTGTGATTCACGATAGTAGTAAATTTGTGGCAAAATGTTTCATTTTTATTTATAAAAAAATACCAAATTTAGCAAAAATTTTGAAAAATTTGCAAATTTCAAAATTTCAATTTCTCTACTTTCAAAATACATAGTAATACCTCCAAAAATAGTTATTATTTTACATTCCTCATATGTATACTTTATGTTGGCATCATTTTATAAATGTCATTTTACTTTTTTGGGACGTTAGAGGGCTTAGAAGTTTAGAAGCCATTTTTCAAATTTTCAACAAAATTTCCAAAACATTTTTTTAAGCACCAATTCAGATATAAAGTGATTTTGAGTGGCTTACGTAATGGAAACCACCCATAAAGGACCCCATTTTAGAAACTACACCCCTCAAATTATAAAAAAAACTGCTGTTACAAACTTTGTTAACCCTTGAGGTGTTCCACAAGAATTAATGGAAAATGGAGGTGAAATTTCAAAATTTTACTTTTTTGGTAGATTATTCAGGTTAATATTTTTTTTCTTGCAAAACAGCAAGGGTTAACAGCAAACTAAACCTCAATATACATTACTCTGATTCTGCAGTTTACAGAAATACCCCATATGTGGTGGTAAACATCTCTATGGGTTGGTGGCAGTGGTCAGAAGGAAAGGAGCGCCATACGGATTTTGGAGGCAGATTTTGCTAGAATGGTTTTTAGGCACTATTTTGTAATTGAGAGACGCTGACGTACCCCTACAGTGGAACCCTCAAAAAGTGACCCCATTTTGGAAACTACACCCTTCAAACAATATATTAAGGGGGTACTGGCCACTTTGACCCCCTAAGCGTTTTACGGAATTTGGAAACACTTGGCTGTGAAAATGAAAAATTTCATTTCTTCCAATAAAATGCTGCTTTAGCCCCAAATTTTTCATTTTCAAAAGGGGTAGCAGGAGAAAAGCACCCCACAATTTGTTACCCATTTTCTCCTGAATACGGCAACACCCCATATGTGGTGGTAAACTGCTGTGGGGGCACATGGCAGGACTCAGAACAGAAGGAGCGCCATATGGATTTTACAACACAGATTTTGATGGATTGGTTTGCGGGAGCCATTGATTTTTATTTTTTTGAGTTATTGTCTTATGTGGGGGCTCATTTTTTGCGGGATGAGATGACGGTTTGATTGGTACCATTTTGGGGTAAATGCACCTTTTTGATCCTGTGGTATTACACTTTTTGTGAGGCAAGGTGAAGAAAAATGGCTGTTATGGCATAGTTTTAAAAAAAAAATTTTTACAGCATTCACCTGGGGGGCCATCTCATGTAATATTTTTATAGAGCAGGTTGTTACAGACACGGTGATACCCAATATGTCTAACTTTTTTATTTTTGGAAAGTTTTACACATTAGATTTATTTTTGAACAGAATAAAATCTTTTTTTGTGTTGCCATTTTCAGAGAGCCATATTTTTTTTTATTTTTCGGGAGTTTGTCTGAGGTAGGGTATCATTTTTGTGGGACAAGATGACGGTTTGATTGGTACCATTTTGGGTTAAATACGCCTTTTTGATCGCCTGCTATTACACTTTTTGTGAGGCAAGAGGGAAAAAAATGGTTGTTTTGGCATATTTATTTTTTATTTTTTGCAGCATTCGCCTGGGGGGACATCTCATGTAATATTGTTATAGAGCAGGTTGTTACGGACACGGTGGTACCCAATATGTCTAACTTTTTTATTTTTGGAAAGTTTTACACATTAGATTTATTTTTGAACAGAATAAAATCTTTTTTTTTGTGTTGCCATTTTTCAGAGAGCCATATTTTTTTTTATTTTTCGGGCGTTTGTCTGAGGTAGGGTATCATTTTTGTGGGACAAGATGACGGTTTGATTGGTACCATTTTGGGTTAAATACGCCTTTTTGATCGCCTGCTATTACACTTTTTGTGAGGCAAGAGGGAAAAAAATGGTTGTTTTGGCATATTTTTTTTTTTATTTTTTGCAGCATTCGCCTGGGGGGACATCTCATGTAATATTGTTATAGAGCAGGTTGTTACAGACACGGTGGTACCCAATATGTCTAACTTTTTTATTTTTGGAAAGTTTTACACATTAGATTTATTTTTGAACAGAATAAAATCTTTTTTTGTGTTGCCATTTTCAGAGAGCCATATTTTTTTTATTTTTCGTGCGATTGTCTCAGGTAGGGTATAATTTTTGCGGGACAAGATGACGGTTTGATTGGTACCATTTTGGGATAAATACGCCTTTTTGATCGCCTGCTATTACACTTTTTGTAAGGGAAGGTGACCAAAAAATGTCTGTTTTGGCACCTTTTTTTGTTTTTGTTTTTACTGCGTTCACCTGGTGGGGTGGATGACGTGATATTTTTATAGAACCGGTCAATACGGACACGGCCATAACTAATATGTTTATCTTTCTTTTTTTACCTTTTTTTTACAATTTTTTTTAGCTTTTTTTTTGAAAATGGCGTTTTTTTTTTTACTTGAAACTTTTATTATTTTTTTTTAGGAAACTTTATTTTTTAACTTTATTTAACTTTTGGGGGTCTGATCCCCTTTACAATGCAGTACAATACTTTTGTATTGTAATACATTGGCTATAAATGTAATACACTTACAGCCTGCTTCCTGTGCGATCCAGGGGGCTGCATCGCACAGGCACGCAGGGATAGCAGCCACGATGCCTAAGGAAGGCATCGTGCTGCTATCCGAGCCATCGGGTCCCCGTCACAGCAGCGCAGGGACCCGATGGCCCCCCGCTCGCCATCCTGAACTCCCGCACACCACATGTGCCGTGGTCAGCGCTGACCGCGGCACATGAAGGGTTAATGCGCCGGCATCGGTGTTTTCACCGATGCTGGCGCATTCAGCAGGGGTCCAGGCGGGCACAGCTCCTGCGTCCGCCCGATCAGAGTGCCGTACATGTACGGCACTGGGACTTGTGTCCCAGCTTTTTGCGCCGTACATGTACGGCGCTGGTACTCTAAGGGTTAAACTTCTCCACAACAGTATCACTGACCTGCCTGGTGTGTTCCTTGGTCTTCATGATGCTCTCTGTGCTTTAAACAGAACCCTGAGACTATCACAGAGCAGGTGCATTTATACGAAGACTTGATTACACACAGGTGGAGTCTATTTATCTTCATCGGTCATTTAGGACAACATTGGATCATTCAGAGATCCTCAATGAACTTCTGGAGTGAGTTTTCTGAACTGAAAGTAAATGGGCCGAATAATTTTGCACGCCCCACTTTTCAGTTTTATTATCACAAAAAAAGTTTAAATGATCCAATAAATTTCGTTCCACTTCACAATTGTGACCCACTTGTTGTCGATTCTTCACCAAAAATTTAAAATGTTATATCTTTTTGTTTGAAGCCTGAAATGTGGCAAAAGGTTGAAAAGTTCCAGGGGGCCGAATACTTTTGCAAGGCACTGTACCATGAAGTACAATTCATGAAGTACAATTTGTCACGAGAAAACAATCTCAGAATGGCTTGGATAAGTAAAAGCGCTCCAAAGTTATTACCGCATAAAGTGACATATGAGATTTCCAAAATTTGGCCTGGTCATTAAGGTGAAAAATGGCTATGTCATGAAGGGTTAAGGGCCACATTTATCAAAACATGTTTTTGTTGCTCGTAGCAACCAATCAGAGCACAGCTTTTGTTTCCTAAACTGATCTGATAAAATTAAATCTGAACTGTGATTGGTTGCTATGGGCAACAGTTGTTTTTAATTTAGACAGTTTTGATAGATCTATTTTTATACATTTGGATACTAATGATCTCTTTTCTTTGTGAAAAGGAGAAATAGATGTTAATGACAGGTAAATTTAATGACAATATAAGGGATAAAGATGAAACCCTATACTGTTGCAAGGCTCTTCATAAACATTTAATACAATGCTGGACATTCCCAGCACGATAGAATATCTTGCACTAAGTATACTTTAGTACTAGTCATTGTGTATCTCCTTGACGGTGAATGCATACAGTAACACTGATGAATCAGGACCATGGAGAAGGAAAAGGCGTTAGCAGTTTTTTAGCACCATGGACAGGGATTGGAAGAGAGTGAATTAAAAAAGAAGAAAATGATGGCAACACAGGAATAAGAAAAACAGATTTGTCAAGTAGATGATGCGAGGGGGGGAAAAGAGGGGAAATATGTATATCAAGAAGAGACTGGAAATAGATGGGAATAGGAGAGAAAGGATTCAGCTCCAATGAGCTATGCAGTGCCACTGGCACACTGAGAAACAGAATGTTACAGAAGGGAGGGAGGATGAAAGAGGGAAAGGGAGGGATGCAGGAGAGACGGAGGAGTTTTCATAATCAGTAAAAGCTCTAAATATAGCCCTGTTGCTATTTTTAACTTACAGAACAAATGTATAGAGACTTGAAAGAAATGTACATTGTATAGCATTAAGTATAGATGAGTGTGTGTGTGTATATATATATATATATATATATATATATATATGTGTGTGTGTTTGTATAGCAACGTTTTGAACTTTTGACTTTCAGGCTCCATATCTCACCATCCACTACAGCTTCAAACGTGAGACTACCATCATTTTATAGAGAACTATCTTGGTTATCTCATACATAAATTGGACTTGCAACTATTTAGCATATGATTAGTTATTCAGATTCTTGTCAAGTAACTGCATTGTTACTGTTTTGCTCCTAAAATTCAAATTTTTTAAATCCACCTTTGGCTCTCAACACTGTCTAAATCTTTCTGAGCATGCTCATGTTTTCAGAAATACTACCAGTGCCACGAACATCACTAGAGAGACAAAGGGAGCTTAGGGAGTTAAATGGTGGCCCAGAAGCTGGTGCAGGAAGGAAGTGTTTGGGTTCATGGAGAACTGGGCCAACTTCTCTGTCGGCTACAGACTCTACAGTAGGGATGGGCTACACCTTAATGGGGAGAGTACAACCGCCCGGGGGAAAAAAATGGTTAGATGGCTGGAGGAGCTTTTAAACTAGGATCTGGGGGGGGGGTGTGGGGGGTCATACTAATAAGAGGGTAGATAGTGTAGTGGGACATAGGAGGGACAGTGGGGGTGTAAGAAATATAGGCCTGGGTCAAAATGGCTGCCTGCATATTGAGTCAAAATGGCGTCCATGGGCTCATCAGTATGCATGGGTACACTGTTTACATGTGGCATGCTTCAAGGGACTCACAGTCTGGTGTTTTTTTACATATGTTAAACTAGGGGTGAGGACAGCTGTTTTCTCGTTATTGGTTGCAAATGAGGATGTCTCCAACCTGATAATAGAGTCAGGATGTCCATTGTGAGCAACTGCCTTCATTTGAGAATGCGAGAACCTAAGATTTCCTGATCAGGAACAAGACTGGGCAATGGCTCATTGGTGGAGAGTAGACCAGAATGGGGTATAATAATAGGGGTTGGACAGGAAGTAGGGGAGGGAGACACAAGGAGGGAGACACAGGAAAGGAACACACAGGAGGAAGGAGGAAGGAGAAGCTGTGGGCAGGAGGCTGGGGACTGAGGAGAGGCAGTGGGCAAAGAGGCCGGGTGTGGTAACTATATTATTATAGTATTGGTTATGTGTAATATTTGGTAACTGTAATATTGAAATTTGTGTTCATTGTATTGTATTAATATATAGTATTTCTTTCTGTACCCTTCATTTGTCCCATATCAGTTCATTAACAGCTCCATAAACTACATTTCTCAGTATACAATATACCCGTTTTTATGCACTCGCTCGTGTTTCTCATTTGTTGCACCTAAACTACGAATCTAACCCAGTAAGAGGGTGGGGATTATATATATTTCTATATTTATTTATAGTTATATATAATCGAAATTTCTTACATTTTGGCGAGCCAGGTAGGAGTTTAGCTTTGCAATTGTGGGGTTCATCTGTGAGTGTAAATATTGTTTATTGGGAAATTGGTTTTGTATTTGTTAATTTTTGTTGTGAAAAGTTTCAAAATTTGGTGTGCGCACATGGAGTGTTTCTTGGGTAAAATTGCTAAAGTCAAGAATACTAAGGTGCTTGTAAGTGTGATGGAAGGATCTGGAGATCCTTGGATGCAAGCAAGAAGTTTTGTGACTGAGGCAATAGTGAACAAGAAATACTCAAAATATGAGGGAAAGTATGCTCTAGTTTTTGCTGCCTGCTGGATAGCAGAACAGTATTCAAAGCTGAAGGAGCAAAATGAGATTTTGCACAACAAAGTTGAATGTTTAGATGAACTGTATGGGAGTGTAAGAGAGCAGAAGGAAAATTTAGAACATAATGTAAATGTGTTGAACAAGGAAATGGGAATGTTAAAAATGTCTGCTAAAAGTGTTGCTGCTATGTCCGTTAGCAACCAGCTACTTGTAGCAGAAAATAAAGTGTTAAGAGCTGAGAATGAGCAGCTTCATGAAAGGCTGAAGGCAGCAGATGGCCATATTGTTAGGCTGACTGCTTCCTCCAGCATGGAACGGGCTGATAATTTGAACTCTGAAAAGTGTGTGTCCAAAGCAGGTGAAAAATGTAACAGTAATGGTCAGATATCTGCTGTTAGCCATAAGCCTACAGAGTCTTTCAAAGAGTCTAAACCAAGACCAATTAAGTGCTTTTCATGTGGTTGTCTGGGGCACATTACAAATATTGTCGAGTTTCTGTTAAGGAAAGACAGGAAAGGCACATTAAGGTAAAATGTTTTGCATGTGGACACTTAGGTCACATAGCAAGATATTGCCCCGGACAAAAAGAAAGACACTGGAATCAGCTGAGAATGTGTTATAATTGTGGTAAAGCAGGACATATCGCTAGGAACTGCTACACTGCAAAGGGTGAAGTGAAAGGTCAACAGCTACAAGAATATGGGCCAAAAATGGAAGGAAAAGAGAGAGAAATTCCTTCCTCAAGGTGGGGATTTAGGAGATGGCAAAGTGGCCACAATAGACATTCCCACAGAGTGCCATATCAGGTAGTTATGGCCCAAAACCACAAGTATGATGATACATGGCTGATTTCTCAAAATAAAGGCTCTGTAACTTGTGTTAAAGAGGAGAAGGGAAGTCTTTCCAAGTGAACCTCTCTTAGGCTACTTTCACATTAGCGTTTTTAAATTCCGGTATTGAGTTCCGTTATAGGGGCTCAATACCGGAAAAAAACGCTTCAGTTTTGTTCCCATTCATTGTCAATGGGGACAAAACTGAACTGAAGACAACAGAATGCTCCTGAAAGCATTCCGTTCCGTCTTCAGACCGGAGAACAAACCGCAGCATGCTGCGGTTTGCTCTCCGGTCCAGGCATCCGCACCAAGACGGATCCGGAATGACCCCCAATGCAAGTCAATGGGGACGGATCCGTTTGGTGTGGACACACCAGTAATCCGGATCTGTCCTCCATTGATTTGCAATGGGGGGTCATTCCGGATCCGGCTACATACATACAGACATACATACAAACATACAGACATACATACATACATACATACATACATACTCACATACTCCAGGGACGCCGGCAGCATGTCTTCACGTGCCTCCTGCGCGCAGCTATGACGTTTCCCCACTGTGCCCAGCAGAGGGCGCTGTGGGGAATCGTCATCACTGCGCGCAGGAGGCGCGTGAAGACGTTCTGCCGGCGTCCCTGGAGTATGTAAATATGTATGTATGTATGTCTGTATGTTTGTATGTATGTATGTCTGTGTCTTGTTTCAATGTGTGTCATGTGTGGGGCCGGAGCGCTGCTCCGGCTCCACACATGTATAGCGTTAGCACGAATCCGTTGGCACCCTTTAGGTGCCGGATCCGTGCTAACGCTAGTGTGAAAGAGGCCTTAGAGGTTTTGTTTTGTTTTATTAATGTGTGAAAAGTTTTGTCTTACAGGAAAAAGGAAAAGGGAAAAGGAAATTCCAGACTTTTGGCCATATTAACTTATTTTTCTTTGTAGGCAAAACTAAATTTTAGAGGACCTTATCATATTTTTCATTTTTAAGGGCAAGCCTCTAAATCTTAGTGTATGGTCAGATGACTAAATTCTAAATTTATTTTTCTTTGTTTTTATTTTCCCCAAAACACCTGTACTGTTAGCTGGTGTTACCCTATATTACCAGCTGAATGAATGAGATAGTTGCCATTGTGAGGCTAATGTAGGTGGGGATCTCTTTTGTTATTAGTTTTTTGTAGGAGTCACACCTTCCTTTATGGATGTAACAGACTGTAAACAAGGCTTAGTCTCCGTTACACAATGGTGTGCAAATGGTGGCAGATTTTTTTTAAACGTTTTCTTTCGCATCAGTCTCACTGGCAACTTGATAAGTTGATTTTTTTTAGCAGATTGCATGCTCCTTCAATACAACAAAGACAAATGGTGAACTAATGGTATAAGAAGCAGCCTTCAATCTGAATTTTTATTTTTACTTGTTTGTCTTCTTTGTGGTATTTTATGTCTGTTAAAATAAGAGACACACACTTGTATCATAATCCATAGTTCACCAAAGAGCTATGAAAACTTTTTTTTTCTCTTTCTTTTCTTTCTTCATTTGAAATATTAACACTCATCTATGGTATGGTTTTATGGTTTACACACAATTTTGGGTCTCATAAGGTCTACATAAGGTCTCACCAGGTCTCTCCTGCCCTGCTTTAAAATGGTTTTATTCTATTTATTATTTTATGGATAAACTTGGAGCTGATAAAGAAGTACTGAGACATAAGTAAAGTGGTCAGCTTTAATAATTTGAGGTTATATACCCTAATTTTGGGTTTGAGTAGTAATGTTTCTGAAGCCACTGGTAAAAAGTCATATCGTTCAACCAAACGTTTTGTTATGAGCCATGTGAATTATGTCTACATTTCTGCTCAAACTTGGAACATGTGACTGCTACAGCAAAAGCAAGCAACAAACTGTCCCATGTATGTGCTTTCTGTAATGGACTGAGGACTGTATATGGACTCAATGGTGTAAGTGGCACCCAATGGACTCATGGAAAGGAATAAACACAGTCATCAGAGATCCAAGCAGATGTCCAGCAGAGGACTGTATTCTCAGAACCGGCAAAGGAGCCACAGACGTCTGGGAGCTCAGTGTGGACAAACAAGACTTGCAACATGGCAGCGGTCACCAGCGAATCAAAGAACAGATGGTGTGGACTGTGTTCTTATATGAAAGAAAGAAATATGTTTTTGTTTGTGTGGTGTAAGAGATAAAAAGTGGCTAAAGGAGCATATAGAAATATGAAATGTCTGTGAATAGATTAAGATACAAATTTAACTTCACAGAACATAATGATGGTTGTCAGCTCAAGAGTGTCTCAGTAAATCTTATCACTTCCAACAAAAGGTATCAACCCCTCCCCTTCAGAGCAAAATATGCAATTGTTGTCATCATGTATTGTATTTCTTTATTGTTTAGAGGGCTCATTCCTCTGAGATTCATTTGCCCTCTAGGTGGGGATATGTAAGAAATATAGGCCTGGGTCAAAATGGCTGCCTGCATATTGAGTCAAAATGGCGTCCATGGGCTCATCAGTATGCATGGGTACACTGTTTACATGTGGCATGCTTCAAGGGACTCACAGTCTCGTGTTTTTTTTACATATGTTAAACTAGGGGTGAGGACAGCTGTTTTCTCGTTATTGGTTGCAAATGAGGATGTCTCCAACCTGATAATAGAGTCAGGATGTCCATTGTGAGCAACTGCCTTCATTTGAGAATGCGAGAACCTAAGATTTCCTGATCAGGAACAAGACTGGGCAACGGCTCATTGGTGGAGAGTAGACCAGATTGGGGTATAATAATAGGGGTTGGACAGGAAGTAGGGGAGGGAGACACAAGGAGGGAGACACAGGAAAGGAACACACAGGAGGGACACACAGGAGGAAGGAGAAGCTGTGGGCAGGAGGCTGGGGACTGAGGAGAGGCAGTGGGCAAAGAGGCCGGGTGTGGTAACTATATTGTTATATTATTGGTTATGTGTAATATTTGGTAACTGTAATATTGAAGTTTGTGTTCATTGTATTGTATTAAGATATAGTATTTCTTTCTATACCCTTCATTTGTCCCATATCAGTTCATTAACAGCTCCATAAACTACATTTCTCAGTATACAATATACCCGTTTTTATGCACTCGCTCGTGTTTCTCATTTGTTGCACCTAAACTACGAATCTAACCCAGTAAGAGGGTGGGGATTATATATATTTCTATATTTATTTATAGTTATATATAATCGAAATTTCTTACAGGGGGTTAGTGGGGGCTTGGGTTAGTGAGGGAGAAGACTGTGCAAAACATCAACCAAGGTAACCCAAAAATCCCAGATACTCACTTTACAGGTAAAAGTAATTTAAAAAGTGGGGTAACAAATATACATACACCTCTTAATTGTTTGTACACTAATGCCAGAAGCGTGACTAATAAAACTGGTGAACTGGAATTAGTAATGTGTGAGGAGGACTATGACATAGTGGGAATAACTGAGACATGGCTGGATGATAGCTATGACTGGGCAGTTAATGTACAGGGTTACAATCTGTTTAGAAAGGATCTACAAAACCGGAGAGGTGGAGGGGTCTGCCTTTATGTAAAGTCCTGTCTAAAGCCCACACTCCGGGAAGATATAAGTAAAGGGATGAAGATGTGGAGTCACTGTGGGTAGAAATACATGGAGCCAAAAACAATAATAAAATACTAATAATTTATTATAAACCACCTAATATACCAGATTCAACAGAAAATCTACTTCTTAATGAAATAGACAAGGTGGCAAATCATAATGAGGTTGTTATTATGGGAGACTTCAACTACCCATATATAGACTGGGAAACTGAAACCTGTATATCTCATAAAGGAAACAGGTTCTTGGCAATAACCAAAGACAATTACCTTTCCCAACTGGTTCAGGACCCGACTAGAGGGACAGCCATACTGGACTTACTATTAACCAATAGACCTGACAGAACAACAGATGTGCAGGTTGGGGGACACCTGGGAAATAGTGACCATAATATAATAACCCTCAAATTGTCATTCAAAAGAGTGTTTCTTCAGGGAGGAACAAAAATACCAAACTTCAAAAAAGCAAAATTTAGCCAATTAAGAGAGGCCATAGGCCTAACTAACTAGGACAAAATCCTCAAAAATAAAAATACAGCCATAAAGCCACAAATGGGATATTTTTAAAAGCATCCTAATATCTAATTGTGAGAGGTACATACCTTATGGGAATAAAAGGTTAAGGAACAAGAAAGAACTGTAAAGAAAGCAATAAATGACAAAAAAGCATTTAAATCACAAAAACAGGAGGGGAGCGAGGAAGCATTGAAAAACTATAAGGAAAAAAATAGAATATGTAAAAGACAAATAAAAGCAGCCAAACTAGAGACTGAGAGATTAATCGCCAAAGAGAGTAAAACTAACCCTAAAATGTTCTTCAATTATATAAATAGTAAAAAGTATAAATCTGAAGGTGTTGACCCCTTAGAGAGTAATGAGGGGGAAGTTGCAGAGAGCGTTGAGGAGAAAGCAAAGCTATTAAATATTTTTTTGTCCGCTGTATTCACTGAGGAAAATAAACCATCAGAGTACAGCGGCATCTTAAAGATTAAAATAGACAAATCGCCAGGACCGGATGGCATACACCCTAAGAGAATTAAGTAATGTCATAGCTAGACCCTTGTTTCTGATATTTAAGGAATCTATAGTGACAGAGAGTGTTCCACAGCACTGGCGCATAGCAAATGTGGTGCCAATATTCAAAAAGGGTCCCCGGAAACTATAGGCCGGTAAGTTTAACATCTGTCGTGGGTAAACTGTTTGAAGGTTTTCTAAGAGATGCTATCTTGGAGTACCTCAATGAACATAGTAGACATCTGTCCGTCCAGTTCGGCCTGTTTTCCTACAAGTTGATCCAGAGGAAGGCAAAAAAACCCTGTGAGGTAGAAGCCAATTTTCCCCACATTAGAGGAAAAAATTCCTTCCCGACTCCAATCAGAATTACTCCCTGGATCAACTAACCATCTCTAGTAACTATAACCTATAATATTATTACACTCCACAAATACATCCAGGCCCCTCTTGAACTCTTTTAGTCAACTTACCATCACCACCTCCTCAGGCAGAGAGTTCTATAGTCTCACTGCTCTTACCGTAAAGAATCCTCTTCTATGTTTGTTTACAAACCTTCTATCCTCCAGACGCAGAGGATGTCCCCTCGTCACAGTAACAGTCCTGGGGATACAAAGATCATGGGAGAGATCTCTGTACTGACTCCTGAGATATTTATACATAGTTATTAGATCTCCCCTCAGTCGTCTTTTTTCTAAAGTGAATAACCCTAATTTTGATAATCTTTGGGTGCTGTAGTCCACCCATTCCAGTTATTACTTTAGTTGCCCTCCTCTGAACCCTGTCCAGCTCTGCTATGTCTGCCTTGTTCACAGGAGCCCAGAACTGTACACAGTACTCCATGTGTGGTCTGACTAGTGATTTTTTTTGCCGAGATACTGCTATTGAGGAGCTTTTTGTCTTCTCTTGGGAAATCTTCTTCATGGTTGCTCCAGTGTCCTTTTGCTTGGGAATCAACCTAATAACACACTGAGCTATTAGGGAATGTGAGAACAGGTTGCAATTTGTAGTATACAAGAAGAAAAAGATTGTTCCACCACCAGGAGAAAAATGGGAACAATGCAGTTACATGACAAGAATCTGCATAACTCATCATATGCTAAATAGTTAAGACTCCTACAAATATGACCACAAGTCCATATAATTAAAACATACAATATTTTATTAATTACCATACAATACAATGTATAACAAAAAGAATAATATAGCATAATCGTAGTAGACATCACAGGGCAATACTTAGAAGCCACAAAGGCCTCAAAGGCATATAGCTCAAATATATGTCATAACAAATACGAACCCGGTGGCACCAACCAGTGTATAAACACCCGACGCGCGTTTCGACGATGGCTTCCTCAGGGGATAGAAGGGTCCGAAACTCATTCCAATACTTGGTACATTGGAAGGAGTTCGGACCAGAGGATAGATGCTGGGTGCCGTTAACCAAGATTGCGGACAGCCTCATTAAAGCTTTCCATTTGCTGCATCCCGATAAGCCGGTAAGGGTCCGGTGGCCCCTCGTGAAGAGGGGGGTACTATAACGGGAGGCCGGCGACGCGCTCCCTCCGTGCAGCGCTGCCGGACCTCTCCACCCCCTTAGAGACGAGCAGTAGGGAATTGAAGTGCTGGTCTGGTCAGCCAGCACTTCATCAGTTAATTTTCTTTTGGGTTTTCAGCCATGTGGTGCTGATCACACCACATGGCTACTTTGCATATTGTTTTGGCAGCAATGCTCTGCCTCAGGTCATGTGATGCTGGCCACATCACATGATCCTGGGCGGGCTATTTAAAGATGTTATTGAAGTTCCTTCCTTGCAGTGCTGTGCGTATTTCTTCTTGTGACCTGCTGTATTACCTGACCTATTGCTTGTGACCTCAAACTTGCTTTTGTCTCATCCTTGGATCCTGACGTACACTCCTGGTTTGACCTTTGTTTGCCTGACTATTCGACTATTGTGTCTGTTTCCGTGTCCATTTGTTGTTCTCCCTTCCCTGCACCCTCACGTAGCAGAGTAGGGTTTGCCGTCCAGTTGCTCCCTTTGGACCTTTAGCCTTGGGTGTGGCAAATAGGCAGGGACAGAGGTGGGGTTAAGTCAGGGTGCACTTCACCCCCGTGTTCCTGTCGTGACAGTTACGGTTTGTTCCGTTTTGTCCCCATTTACAATGAATGAGGACAAAACTAAAGCGTTGTGCTGTAGTTTTGAGACCCCTGTGCTAGATCTCAAAACCAGACAGCACAACGCAGATGTGAAAATAGCATAAAATGGGTGGACTTTCGGTGGTGACTCCAGGCAGTATAAGACGATGCCCTGATGGATCCATGACCTGTATTTAAATAGAGAAAGGAAACATTTCAAATATAATTACATTGTCTCCAATGAGAGGTAGATTCTTACAAAACTTAAGTGCAATGTAGAATTGTGCTTGCTGACCCCCTATCATTCTGTGGTATACTATGCATGTTAGCAGCATTGGAATTATATATTCTGTAACTGTATGACTATAGTCTTTTCACCATTCCAAGATATTAGCTCTGCTACGGCCAGCACTGTCCCTGCATATCTCAGTCCAGCGCTGTATATGCATTTAGCCTGTGAAAGACATACTGTTAGTACAGATATTTCTGGTGAGTATACATTTTGGGGTATAGTAGTATTTGGAGGGGGAAGCTGGCATTGCCACTACCAGTTATGCGTTGCTAGCATTGAGCTATAAATAGAAGAGCTAAAATAAGGAATTCATCATAAGGAGGGGTGAATAGAGAGGGGTGAGAGAGATTGTGGGAGAGAATGCGTGGGCGAAGGGGAAGGAGGGAGAGCAAGGACAGGAGCTAGGCAAAAAAAATAGAAAAAGAGATATAGGTTTATTTGAGATAGATAGATAGATAGATAGATAGATAGATAGATATGCACATGACTGTGAAATACACAGTCATCTGCATATAACATATATACAATCAATAGGCAAATAAAATTGTGTTCTTTATAAACAAATGGGATAGACAGACGTAATAAAGCAGGAATACATTTCTAAACTGAATTCCCAACTACTATCAAAACAGTCTTCACCAAACAGTTTCTAGACACATATAGCACTTAGGCCTTCTGCAGATGGCTCTCCAGCTGTTGCCAGCTATAGATAGAGTTTAGCACCAATGACATTGGGGATGACAAAGTTTTACTAAAACATTAAACCAGTGTCAGTATATTTTGACTGGACGTTGACACCAGACTATGTACTTGATTCTTTAGTCAGTACCCTTTAACAGGTAGCTGGCTGTACAGATCAGATCACAAACTCACCACCACATCTTCCTACTGAAATGTTCAAGCTGTTTCATTTATCCTTTTTAACATCTGGCTATTTCTATTTGATAGGCTGTACTGTAAGACTTTACATGGCTTCACAATTCCTATTTTATTTCTTGTATATTTTGTGGGTCCCATTCCAGAACAGGCTACATTAGTTCTATGAGAAAGATGAACGGTGATGAAGCTGGTATGTAGTATTTATAGCATCCATTGTATTTATTGCATCTATTTATAGCTCCTTGGTTATATTTCAATTTTATGGTATTATGCTAGCATTTGTATCTTCTCTCTGTCATCTACATTTCCATCCCAATTGTCGCTTATGCTGCCTAGTTTTGACAATAAGCCATTTCCGTCTCATGTAGGATATATTTTCTTACGCTTCCCACGCACACATTGTTGTTCTGACAGCATAAACACCAGTATTTTGCCATAAACTGCACCAGCTATACCAACCCTTTCACAACCAACACAGACTACATTGCACAATAGTAAAAACTATTAGACTTTTCATTTTATTACACTTTCATTTGTCTGGCGAGTAGTGACCGATTTTCTGTATAAGATGAGTACTACTCTGCCATGCCCAAAAGTCCTCAGTCTGGATCCTAAGTACTACAAGTGTACCAGGACTGCTCCACTCTTTTCCTAAATAGGTGTGCATAGTTGTGTACAAATACATTTTACCTTGGATTTATCTCATTGATTGTTTTGACTTCTTTTTGTATGTGATATATGTTTTAGGTTATTGCCATAAGTATTCACACATTTAAAGGGATTCTCCAGGTTCAGGGCTGAATCCGGATATATGCCATTCTTTATTCTTTTACTATATATGACTGGAGCATCGGTGCATTTCTTTGCTCCAATGGTCCCCCATGTCACGCTGCATCTTGCAGCACAAGCCTGTGTTTGTTTGCTGCCAGTGACGTACTGAGCTTTACATCACTATGCTAAGTGGAGACTTCCGCCTAGTAGTGAGCCCGATTACATCACCAGCACAAATGGGTGGTCCATAGCACTGCCGACAGCTGTTTTAGAGGCAAGTACTATGCTATAGACCATCTATTTGCGCCAGTGATGTCATCGGGCTCACATCTAGGCGGAAATCTCTGCTTAGCAGTGATATTAAACCCGGTACGTCACAGGCTGTAGACAAACAGAACTTGCTCTGCTTTGAGTGCCTGCAATATATATATATATTTTTTTTTTTCATAAATTACCTACTAAGTGCTTAATGGTGGAAAGAACTGCTCTAAAGGTAAGGGGGTTTATCTCCTGTAACATGTATTATTTTAAAACAACATATCAGGTTAATTCTTCATTTGTTTATGGTAGGATTTGCTTATATTAACCATATATTCCTATGTTTTTTTTCTTTCTTTCTTTTTTTTTCTTTCTCTCTCTCTCTCTCAACTCTTTTAACATGGTTTTCCTCCCACGCAGCCCTAGCAACAGGAACCTGTCTCCCAGCAACAGCATCTTACGTGAAAAGAGCGTAGGGAGGGAGTAAGTGATGGAGGGAGAAGGGAGGGAGCACAGAGATGCGCCAGATGACAGCCTTATAAGGACTTTTTCTCATTCCGAAAATAATACAATCAGGCTTTTTTTCCCCTCTCCTTCACCTCACTGGGGAAGGAAAGTTACAGAGGCGGGAAATCCCTTTAAACTTTTTAGTGCTGAAAGGAAATGGGGCAGGGAGGCTTTATTCTCTGTGCCAGCATTTGGGATTCCTAATGAATCTATGCAGATAAGAAGGAAGATTATAATACATATACCAATTATGTTTTTTGACATTTAAGTCTTGATAAGGAATAATGAAAATAGCATTCTATTTCTAGAAGGAGAACTGGATACAAATAACACTGGTGTATGTCTATTAACTGCATGTATTTGCATGTCCTCTGCAATTGATTAACATTGGTTAATGTCTGAACCTGTTACATTATCATTCACTTCATGGCTCTGTATAGTTAGTAGGATGCTAATATATTGGACTGGATGCTTTGGAAGAGGATGGGTTAATTAAGTAAGGGAAATAACTTTTACATAATGGGTAGTAGTGTGATACATGCAGATGAATTGCTAAAAAGAAATCTCGTAGATAAATGGTTAAATAAAAAGGAAAAAAAACAATATGTAAATAGGGAGGTCAATGAAGTGAATGCTGCTATTTTTATCAGACTGGCATGTATGGAAAGAGAAGTAAATAATAGAAGGAAAAGGTTACATGGCATAATAATAAGTAAACGCCATGATTTTTTTTTGTATTTTCCCAAATAGACTTGTTTTACAGTTTGTTAGTTCTTTTTGTTTATGGGAATATCTGCAGAAGCTAGATATTAAATGTAATTGAATGATATTTTAGAAGGTCTCCCTTACATCATGATCCGGTTTTTAGGTCTTATTATGTATTCTCCATAGCAGAAGTTCTGGAACATTCCATTAAAAAAATTGCAATAAAACATATTTTTCCATTACGCCCTATGACAGCACCTGTGAGAGATCCTCCCCCATCCGGACAGGAAACAGGAACTTCCCAGATCTTTAAAAGGATCCTCCTCTCTTCATTCCTCAGTTTTTTCCTGTTTCCTGCCCATAGGACAGGGGAGTAGATCTTTCCCGGATCTATTTAGGAGGCTGCAGGGTCTCTAGGGTTTTTGGATATAACTAGTAGAGATTACCTAACGGCGTAAGACTCCACTAGGAGCCGCTGTAAAGTCCGGTTGGTCTCCTTTTTTCTTGCCATGGTGGGAGTCCTGATGGCTGCCTCATGTTCCTTCAGGCCTGCAGCCAGGCGGTGTTCCGGTGGGGGATGGGAATCGTCCTTCCCTTGCATGTCAGGTGGCGTGTGTGCCGGCAGGCCCTGTTTCCGGCAGCAGGCGTGCCGGATACAGGAAGGGCGAGGAGCTAGAAACATAGCAGGTGGTGCGCGCCCTTCAAAAGGAGACACCGGCCGGCTGAAATGGAAGGGAGCAGCAGCAGAGTGGCAGGTTGCTGTATAGCGACCTGATTCCTTCCCAAAGAACCCCTTTCAGCTGGAAATTATGCAAAGAGGGGGATGGACCACTGCGCACAGAGCGCCAGGAGCAGCATTCTGAATCTAGTGTGGTACTCCTGTGGGGTAAGAGGGGTTGTACCCCACCATCTCCTGGTAGGAGATTGTTTTTCATTCTATACGATTTTACTGTGGGATATGTGTTAATGCAGGTTGGTAGAGCCTCCAGGCAAAGCCACCCACAAGACAAAGGGCAGAGAGTGTGGGTGTCAGGTCTGGTCATCGGAGAACATAGGTTCTATGTTTTGTTTGGTATTCTGAGTTTTTGTGTGTTTCTGTTTAGTGCCTATGCCTTGAACCATGTTCACACTGTGGGTTGTTTTAGAGCCAACGCCCAGCTTCATGTTTGGTTTGTCTACTCAGGGTTAATACTCAGGTGCTGGCTGAGTGGCTTCTCTGAATCTGGTCCATTCAGAACCTGGGGGTGGGATATCTTCCTGCTTATATTCCTATCTTTCTCTCTGCTCCTTGCTGGTTTTTGCAATATCCTTGCTATTCCTGCTTTCGTTGTATGGTGTATCCTGACTTCGTATTTGACCCTCGGCTTGTATTTAACTACTCTACCGTCTTTCGATTTTGTACTTCGTTATTCCTGGTTTTGACGCGGCTTCCTGACTATTCATTTGGTGTTTTGTCTGTCTTGTTTGTTGTCCCTGTTCCCTGCACTTTATTCAGTGTATTTCGCAGTCCTCGTGGTTGTCGCCCCACGGTTTAGCGTGGGTGAGGCAATAGGCAGGGACAGAGGGTTGGGTAAGCTCAGGGCACACGCTCCTCTGTTGTCTGTTTATCCCAGCCCTGACAGTGGGATTTGCAAAAAGAAATTAAACCCATCTCTCCCCAAAGTCTGTTCTCAAGCGTGTTTGGACAGAGTGGTAGTGGAAGATTCCCTATCTCTCTTCTACAACATACAGAACCTGGTCAAAATGGAGGTTCGTTCCTCTGTAGAACAGCTTATGAAATCTCTACCTAGTTCCACCAAGCTGAGAAAAGTTCAGATGGTAGAGACGGACTCTACTGAGTCAGATTCGGAGGAAGAAGGCTTATTGGAGGTTTTGATTCTTCCTCTGAAAATCTTGCTGGGAACTAGAGATGAGTGAGCACTAAAATGCTCGGGTGCTCGTTATTTGAGTCGAACTTTTCCCGATGCTCGGGTGCTCGTTTCGCGTAACGAACCCCATTGAAGTCAATGGGAGACTCGAGCATTTTTGCAGGGGACCAAGGCTCTGCCTAGGGAAGGCTGAGTGAAAACCTGGAAACCTCAGAAAATGAAGGAAACACCACGGAAATGGACAGGAAACAGCAGGGCAGCCTGCATGGCTGCCTAATCCCACCATTACCCCAAATTCTCCTGCAACAGCCTGGTGGTTACCCTCATGGCAATTGTGCTCACCCAGACCAAGAAAGGCGAGGCACATGCCCATCACATGTTAGGGAAGCACCCAACTAGGTTCAACGAAGGTCCATCACCCATGCCCATGCTGGCACTGCTCTCCTATCCCCAGCCACACGATGCAGGCATAAGTCTGACACAGCATGGCGGTGACACCAACAAGTGACCAAGTTAGATGAGGTAGCAGGTGAGCCACTCAAAAATTTAGCCTGACGCAGTATGGCGGTGACAACAGAGTGACCGAGTTAGACTGAGGTAGCAGGAGGTGAAGCATGGATGGTAATTCAAAGGAGGAGGAGGAGGGGTTGGAGGAAGAGGCATAGTAAGTCTGAGAAACCGGGACCGAGGTAGGCCCCGCAATCCTGTGGGCAGTACATGAGCGGCCCCAGGGTCAGACTCGGTCAGAGTGACCGAGCTACACGACGGTAGCAGGTAGAGCACATAAAAAATTTAGCGTGGCCCTGTATGTGGACGTTGAGGGCTTGTGCATGTAGGTGGGCTGAACTTTTTTTCTGCTTGTGCTCCAACGTCTGCTGTAATGATAGCTGAACGTTGTGCAGGGACACATTGGTGGACAGTGTGGAGGATCATGGAGGCGAAGGGGTGGTTTTCCGGCGGGAGGCGCTCGTGCCGGGGTCCTGGGCTGGGGGTTGACTCGCAGAGGCAGCGAGTGACACAGGGGAAGGAGCAGTGGTGGGAGCCGCATGAGGGGAATGGACGGCCTTGATTCCATAGTGTTTAGCACTCGTATACCTGCGCATGCTGGTGGTGGTTAGGCTGGTAGTGGTGGAAGCCCCACTTAAAAATTTGGCATCAACTGGTACGGCTGTCAACATTGAGCTTGAACTAGTGGGGCATGTGTGGTATCGATTCTTCTCAGTTTAAAATTGTATACGTCCCCTATCTTGGGACCATATATTTCATGGATTTTTCGAACAAGGAAAATGAAAAAGAGCTTGCTCTGGCCAGGGGAATGTCTTTTCTATTTCAGCTAAGGGGACGTGTCCATGCTCTGCCTGTCACAGGTCAGGAGCCAATTAAAAGAAGAACCAAAAAAAATCTGTTCTTCTTATCAGTTCAAAATCTAATACGTCCCCTATCCGGGTAAATTGTTTGGAGAGAGGGCCTGTAGGTGGGGGGCAGGCTGGGGGGAAGGAGGTTGAGCTGGAAGAGCCAGAGGAGTGCCCCCTTGGCTAGCGTGTGTGGTGGTGACAACAGCCGGATGGAGTTCGAATGACGACGCAGGACCCCAACTTAAAAATTTAGCATCAACCAGTACGGTTGTCAACTCTGAAATTTGTCAAGTGGGGCATGTGTTGTATGCATTCTTCTCAGTTTAATACCGTATACGGCACCTATCCCGAGGACTGTGACTGTGACGAGGGGACATCCTCTGTGTCTGGAGGAAAGAAGGTTTGTACATAAACATAGAAGAGGATTCTTTACGGTAAGAGCAGTGAGACTATGGAACTCTCTGCCTGAGGAGGTGGTGATGGTAAGTTCACTAAGAGAGTTCAAGAAGGGCCTGGATGTATTTCTGGAGGGTAATAATATTACAGGTTATAGTTACTAGAGATGGGTCGTTGATCCAGGGAGTTATTCTGATTGCCTGACTGGAGTCGGGAAGGAATTTTTCCCCCTAAAGTGAGGAAAATTGGCTTCTACCTCACAGGGTTTTTTTTTGCCTTCCCCTGGATCAACTTGTAGGAAAACAGGCTGAACTGGATGGACAGATGTCTTTTTTCGGCCTTACAAACTATGTTACTATGTTATCCGGAAAAATAGTTTGGAAAGAGAGGAAAAAGACGTATTTTTAAAAGTGACGCTCAGTATAGATCAGTTAAAGAGAAACAAATCCATTTCATAAAATCCTTTCTATCACTGAGAGCAAAAGAATGTATTTTTTTACGTGACATGCAGTATAGATCACTTGGAGATAAAAAGGGGAATGTGCAAACTTGGGCTGCTATAGTGCAAACCACTATGGTGGTGACAACAGAGTGAGTGAGTGACACTGCGGGAGCAGGCGAACCACATAAACATTTTTCGTGGCCCTGTATGGTGGCGGTGACAACAGAGTGACTGAGTTAGTATGCGGTAGCTGGTGAAGCACCCAAAAATTTAGCCTGACACAGCATGGCGGTTACACCACCAATGACTTTGTCCGACTGAGAATGCAGTGAAATGGCTTTTGTTGAGCCTCCAAAAATTTTTTCTTTTCGGAGTACATAAAGTTGACCCTCAGCAAAAAAATTTTTTTTAAATGTCGGTACTTGCGCCTCCTGAAAAATTGTTTTGGACTGTCTGTTTGACGCTCCTGAAACATTGTTTTACAGTGTCTGTAGTTGACACTGCAGAAAAATTGTTTGGAGAGAGGGCCTGTAGGTGGCCCTCCGGAAAAATTGTTTAGAGAGAGGACCTGTAAGTGGACCTCCGGAAAAATTGTTTGGAGAGAGGGCCTGTAGGGGACCCTCTGGAAAAATTGTTTAGAGAGAGGGCTTGTAGGTGGCCCTCCGGAAAAATTGTTTAGAAAAAGGGCCTGTAGGTGGCCCTCCGGAAAAATTGTTTGGAGAGAGGGCCTGTAGGGGGCCCTCCGGAAAAATTGTTTGGAGAGAGGGCCTGTAGGGGGCCCTCCGGAAAAATTGTCTTAAAAGAGTGCCAGTTGGCCCTCTAAAAAAATTGCGTTTTGGGTCAGCGTTAGGCAAAGACGACAAGGAGGAGGAGGAGTAGGAGGAGTAGAGAAGAGGAATCGGATACATAAGTAATGTTAATCTTTAGCTGCTTTCCCCCGGAGGAGATTTGAATTCCGGTGAAATCCAGGCTTTGTTCATTTTAATAAGCGTCAGCCTGTCAGCGCTGTCAGTTGACAGGCGTGTACGCTTATCGGTGATGACGCCACCAGCTGCACTGAATACCCGCTCTGACAACATGCTAGCGGCAGGGCAGGCCAGCACCTCCAAGGCGTACAGCGCCAGTTCAGGCCATGTGTCCAGCTTTGAAACCCAGTAGTTGTATGGAGCAGAGTGATCACGCAGGACGTTGGTATGGTCAGCTAGGTACTCCCTCACCATCTTTCTGTAAAGCTCACCCCTACTCTGCCTAGACTGGGGACAGGTGACAGTGTCTTGCTGGGGTGACATAAAACTGGCAAAGGCCTTGGAGAGCGTTCCCCTGCCAGTGCTGGACAAGCTGCCTGCTCGCCACCTCTCGCCCGCTACTTGGCCCACAGAACCACGCCCTCTGCCGCTAGCGGCGTCAGATGGGAAGGATTGTTTCAGCTTGTGCATCAGGGCCTGTTGATATTGATTCACTCAGTTGTAGGCGGCGTTGCGCTACCCTGAGAGTGGCAGCAACTGTGGTCGACTTGCGGAAATGCGCACAGATGCGGCGCACCTTGGTGAGCAAATCAGACAGATTGGGGTATGTCTTGAGGAACTGCTGAACTATGAGATTGAACACGTGGGCCAGGCATGGCACATGTGTCAGTCTGCCGAGTTGCAGAGCCGCCACCAGGTTACGCCCGTTGTCACACACAACCATGCCTGGCTTGAGGTTCAGCGGTGCCAGCCACAGATCGGTCTGCGCCGTGATGCCCTGTAATAGTTCTTGGGCGGTGTGCCTTTTGTCACCTAAGCTCAGCAGTTTGAGCACCGCCTGCTGGCACTTAGCCACGGCACTGCTGCTGCGCCTAGCGCTACCGACTGAAGGCGCCGTGCCCAAAGATGGTAATTCGGAAGAGGAGATGGAGGAGGAGGAGGGGTCGGAGGAGGAGGCATAGTACGTCTGAGAGACCTTGACCGAGGTAGGCCCCGCAATCCTTGGTGTGGGCAGTACATGAGCGGCCCCAGGGTCAGACTCGGTCCCAGCCTCCACCAAGTTAACCCAATGTGCCGTCAGTGAGATATAGTGTCCCTGCCCGGCAGCACTTGTCCACGTGTCCGTGGTTAGGTGGACCTTCTCAGAAACAGCGTAGGTCAGGGCACGGATGATGTTCTGTGACACGTGCTGGTGTAGGGCTGGGACGGCACATCGGGAAAAATAGTGGCGGCTGAGGACCGAATACCGAGGGGCAGCCACCGCCTTGAGGTTGCAAAAGGCCTCGGTCTCTACCAGCCTATAGGGCAGCATCTCCAGGCTCAGCAATTTGGAGATGTGGACGTTGAGGGCTTGGGCATGTGGGTGGGTGGAACTGTATTTCCTCTTGCGCTCCAGCGTCTGCTGTAAAGTCAGCTGAACGCTGCGCAGGGTCACATTGGTGGATGCTGTGGAGGATCGTGTAGGCGAAGGTGTGGTTTTCCGGCGGGAGGCGCTTGTGCCGGGGTCCTGGGCAGGGGGTTGACTAGCAGAGGCAGTGAGTGACACAGGGGAAGGAGCAGTGGTGGGACCCGCAGGAGGTGAACTGCCTTGGTTCCATTGAGTGGGGTGTTTAGCACTCATATGCCTGCGCATGCTGGTGGTGGTTAGGCTAGTAGTGGTGGCACCCCTGCTGATCCTGGTGTGGCACAGGTTGCATACCACAGTCCGTCCATCATCCTCAGTTTCTTTAAAGAACCTCCAGACTTGCGAACATCTAGGCCTTGCCACGGGAGCTTCACTACGTGAAACAGTTGCTGCTGATGCACCAGCTCTGGCTCTGCTTCTCCCTCTGGCCACACCACTGCCTCTTCCAATCTGTTCTGGTGCAGCACTCGCCTCCGCCTCAGAAGCACTGTCTTCACTCAGCTTATCAACCCAGCTTGGGTCAGTCACCTCGTCATCCTCCGATTCCTCAGTCTGCTCCCCCCTCGGACTTCCTGCCCTGACAACAACTTCACCACTGTCTGACAACCGTGTCTCCTCATCATCCGACACCTCTTTACACACTTCTTCCACTAAGTCAACAATGTCATCACCCTCAGACTGCGACAGTTGGAAAACTTGGGCATCGGGAAAGAGTTCAGCAGCAACCTGAGAAGTGGTTTGTGACTCTGGGAAGGGTCCAGAAAACAGTTCTTCAGAGTATGCCGGATCGCATTCCAAATTTTCCTGGGAGGGGGCAGACTGGGGGGGAAGGAGGTTGAGGTGGAGGAGCTAGAGGAGTGCTCCCTTGGGTAACGTGGGTGGACTGCATGGAAGACTGACTGGTGGACAAATTACTTGAAGCATTGTCCGCAATCCACGACATCACCTGTTCGCACTGTTGTGGTTTCAACAGTTCTCTACCACATGTCCCTGTAAGTTGAGACATGAAGCTAGGGAGTGTAGCTCTGTGGCATTCCCCTGCTCCCTCATCAGCAGGTACTGTCTCACCCTGCCCAGGACCACGGCCTCTGCCCTCTGCTGTAATTGAATGCCCACGCCCTCGTCCTTGACCCTTAGCCCTGGGGTTCAAAATTTTCTGTATATAATTGTATTAAATACACCAAAAAAAAAAAATGGGCGTGCTGTACTGAAACCCACAAACTTGTTCAATCTGAACAAGTTAATATATAGGTGGATAAGTTAGAGCAAAATTATGTATTTTATTACGTACCGTGCAGTATGGAGCAATTACACTGAAACTATTAGATTAGGCAGACTTGGTCTGCTTAAGTACAACCCAAACAAATGTCGCACTCAGATTTTTCTAATGTAGCTGTGTTAGTGAGAGCAAAAGACCTTTTTTAATTACGTGACGTACAGTATGGGTCCCCTGGACAGAAAATACGGATTGTGGTTTATATATAGGTGGATAAGTTAGAGCAAAATTACGTATTTTATTACGTACCGTGCAGTATGGCGTAATTACACTGAAACTATTAGATTAGGCAGACTTGGTCTGCTTAAGTGCAACCCAGAAAAATGTCGCACTCAGATTTTTCTAATGTAGCTGTATCAGTGAGAGCAAATGACCGTATTGGATTACGTGACGTACAGTATGGGTCACCTGGACCGAAAATACGGATTGTGGTGACTGGACAGCTGAACTGTGACACACAGAATGGTTCCACACAGCTGTATGAAATGGATTTGTATCACTGAGATAAAACAACAAAAAAACTAATTTTTTTTTTTTTGGTTTTCTTTTTTTTAACGTAACGTGCAGAATATATCAGAGAGCAAACTCAGCCCCTGCTGACTGTGGCTATTTTCACTTCAACCCAGAAAAATGTTGCACTCAGATTTTTCTAATGTAGCTGTATCAGTGAGAGCAAATGACCATATTGGATTACGTGACGTACAGTATGGGTCACCTGGACAGAAAATACGGATTGTGGTTTGTGGTGACTGGACAGCTGAACTGTGACACACAGAATGGTTCCACACAGCTGTATGAAATGGATTTGTATCACTGAGATAAAACAACAAAAAAACAAAGTTTGTTATATATGGCGATAGCTGCACTACTAGTGCTAGCCAGCCCAGCCAGGAGACAAAAAAGTGTCTTGTAGCCCTTAGAAGGGCTTTTGGGTTCTTTTGAGATCACTCCTGCCTAACAGAGAACTAAATCCAGGCCCTAACACTCCCCCTGAAACGCAGCAGATCTGTCCCTAACGACATCCAGACAGCCTCTGAGCCGAGCACCACCAGACGTCACTAGTATATTCCAGGGTCACCTGATCTGGCCATCCAACCCCTGCTATCGACATGTAAGGGCCCCACGTAATGCTGGGTGTACCGCAGAGTCTTCTGGCTTGTGAATGGCTGAGTTATAGGCGCCAAAAATTCAAAATGCGGGAGATGCCATTTCCTCGAGCATGGCGAGATACTCGTCCGAGCAGCGAGCACTTACGAGTACCCTAATACTCGAACGAGCACCAAGCTCGGACGAGCATGCTCGCTCATCTCTACTGGGAACCCATTGTTTAAAGATACAGAGATACAGAGCGTGTTCCCTATACAGGACTGTGTAAAAGAATTGATAAAAAGAGAAAACCTAATATAGCTACTACAACAGTAGCTAGATCACTTAAGCCCCATTCACACTTACAGTGGAATCCTGACATTTTCTGCAGTTTTCCTGGAGGGACTGTATGTGTGAATACACACATCAGCAATATCAGTCCCAGACTGTTTCTCTCCAGTAAATGTTCCAGAAATCCCAGGGGCCATGCCTAAGTTTCCACCCCTTGTCTAGGCACCTGGAATATTTCCTCTGTAGTGAGAACGCACCCGACATGGAACATCTCTGGGGTGATAGCTATATGTGTGAAAGGCCAACACTGGTAAATCTCCAGACCTGATCATCTGGAAATATTCCGGGATTTAGGTGTGAAAACTGCATCAGAGTTGGTTGGGGTAATTAGAGTTCCATATTGCTAATAAAACCCTGAGGGAACAATTGCTAGAAGCGATTCCTACTATGCTGAGGGCAGTTGATTTTATTTCGGATGCGACAGCTGACTCTTTAAGATTGTTGGTCTGCTAGAGCAGCAGCTGTGTCTAATTCTGCCAGGAGATCCCTTTGGTTAATTAGGTGGAAAGGAGTCATTGTATCTAAGTCCAAAATAATTTGCTCTGCCCTGCCAGGGTAATTTTTTATTGGGTCCTGCACTGGATGATGTTTTAAACAAAGCTTCTGACCGAAAGAAGAGGTTTCCTGTACCATCCTTTCCTAGACAAAGAAAGCCATTTTGGGTTGTGGATGCCAGGCCTCGGGTGGGGTATCACCTTACGTTATTTTATCAAGCATGACAAATTATTACAGCGAGTCCCTAGATAAATAGTATAACAGAGAGTGGACTTCAAGAAAACCCCAACAGAAAAAAAAAAAATTATTTGTGTCAGCGTTCTCCAAAGTAGTTAGCCTTGTTAGGGGATATAAAAGACCTAATGGACAGAGCAGTTTTAATTCCTGTTCCATTAAAGCAAATAGGTGAAGGGTTCTGTTCGACTCTTTTCCTTGTCCTCACATGGATCAGATGGATCTTATTGGACAATAATACATTTAAAAAACCTGAACTTGTATCTGACTTATCAGAAATTCTGGATGGAATCAATTGCATCTACAGTCCTGCATCTGTTCTCCAGTTGTGTTATGGTGTTGATAGATAGATTATCACGTGCCCATACACCCTTCATCTCACAGGTTTCTTAGGATAGTGGTACAGACAGGACTCAGTCCTTCATCTGCAGTTCAGAGCACTTCCTTTTGGGGTATCTCCGGCATCGAGATTTTTCACAAAACTAATGGCAAAGGTGATGGTGCAAATAAGGAGGTTGGATATTATAATTATCCCATACCTGGACGACCTCCTTATAGTGAGCAGTCCCCAGACTCCCTTTTAATACAGGTTCAGGAAGGGTTAAAGATCTTGACTGATCTAAGTTGGCTTGTAAATTGGGAAAAGTCATCTCTGACTCCAAGTTATCAATGTACTTTCCTAAGGATTCAACTAGATTCCACATCCAACAAAAATTTTCCTTCCCGGAAAGAAGGAGTTTGCAATTTAACAAAAGATTCTGAAATTCTGCAAAGCAAGAGTAACTACCCTGTGGGAAGCCATGTTAGTATTAGGAATAATTACATCTTGTATTCCAGTGGTGAAATGGGCTCAGTTCAGGGCCCAGGTTCTTCAGTCTCACATTCTGTCATACAGGAATGGAGATCAGTGATCCCTGAACTACAAAATTCAGATTCCTGAGTCAGTGAGGAATTCCCTTTAGGGGTGGATGAGTCCAGTAAATTGGAGGTCAGGGGTGGAATGGATAAAAGACAATCCCATAATAACAATGGATACCAGCCCCAAGGGGTGACGAGCTTACTCAAATTTGGGGAGATTGGTGCCTTTGTCAAGCAATCTTCAACCAAATAGTGCATCTTTGGGTGTCCCCCTCAATAGATCTGTTTGCTTCCAGTGAGAACAAGAAATGCAAAAAGTTTTTTCCCTTAACCCCTAGCGGATCAGTCTCAGGAGTTAGATGCTCTGTCACAACAATGGGGGGAAAGTTCTATGTTATGCATTCCCCCCTCTGGGCCTGTTACCCAGAGTGATTCAAAAGATCAGAAGGGAGAAAGCTACAGTATTTTTGATAGCCCCCTATTGGCCGAAAAGAGTTGGGTTCACGTGATTGAGAAAACTGTCCCTTTCAGACCCTTGGGTGCTGCCAGAGAGGGAGGATTTGTTATATCAGGGCCCTCTACTTCCTCCAGAGGTAGTGAAAGTACACCGGACTGCCTGGATATTGAAAGGGAATTCCTTAGATCTAGAGGCTTGTCAGAGCGGGTGATTAATACGCTTCAAGCTACCGGGAAAACAATTACTTCAGATATATACGTGAGAATCTGGAAAGCATTTATCCATTTTTCCATCACGTTTGCATTTATCCTCACCTCCGGATATTCCATTAATCCTAAAAACAAAGGTGAAGAAAGGTTCCACACGCTACATGAAATGAGAGGGGTGTGTTGTTATTTAGATTCTACTAAACATTGGAAGAAGGCTTCTCAGTTGTTCATTCAATTTCACAGTCCAAATGGAGGTCTGGAAGTCGTATGTCGTACTATTACATAGTAACATAGTTTATAAGGCCGAAAAAATACATCTATCCATCCAGTTCGGCCTGTTTTCCTACAAGTTGATCCAGAGGAAGGCAAAAAAAAACCCTCTGAGGTAGAAGCCAATTTTCCCCACTTTAGGAAAAAAAAAAATTCCTTCCTGACTCCAATCAGGCAATCAGAATTACTCCCTGGATCAACGACCCATCTCTAGTAACTATAACCTGTAATATTGTTACCCTCCAGAAATACATCCAGGCCCCTCTTGAACTCTTTTAGTGAACTTACCATCACCATCTCCTCAGGCAGAGAGTTCCATAGTCTCACTGCTCTTACTTGCTAGGTGGATTGTTAGAGCAATAGGTGTAGCATACTCTTCTGTGGGATTTTCAGCAAACTTTACAATAGCCTTGCCTTAGCGACATCTTGGGCAGAGAGAGGCTTCGCCTCTATTGACCAAATTTGTAGAGCTGCTACCTGGAGCTCTCCAAATAAGCTTTACAGACCGGACCTTTTGACTAATCAGGACTTAGCTTTTAGAAGGAAAGTCCGGCAGGCTGTATTCCCCCCCTGAGTCATCTAGTCTAGTCTCTCACGGGTGCTGTCATAGGGCATAATGGAAATACATAGATTACTCTTACCGGTAATCCGTTTTCCATGAGCCTATGACAGCACCTATATTATTCCCCACCCTAAATAAATATATAAAAAAAAAATATATATATATATATATATATATATATATATATATATATATACATAAAGATTTTGTGTATGGCTATAGATATATAGGTGCATATATGTGTGTTTTTGAAGTGAGTGTTTCACTGTATATAGAATTATTTCAGTCCTATGGATCTTGTCACAAACTGAGGAATGAAGAGAGGAAGATCCTTTTAAAGATCTGGGAAGTTCCTGTTTCCTGTCCGGATGGGGGAGGATCTCTCACAGGTGCTGTCATAGGCTCATGGAAAACGGATTACAGGTAAGAGTAATCTATGTATTTTTATACAGCAGTAACATATAATTGCACTTTATTGCTAAGTGTGAACTCAGACTGGGGATCCTTTTATATGGGCTGATGATCAGGGCAATTATTGGGGTTGAGTGTATCATTCCTGATAATTACCATTGTGCTGCCAACTCCCGATGAATGAGCAAATGCTTGTTTATCGGTTGATCATATCTTTTATGCATATAGGATCATAATTTACCAGCAGCACATTGTCCTGTGTAAACAGAAATGTGCTGCCAGAAAACAATCTCTCTCTATGAAGATGAAGAATCATAGTTGCATATACAGAGAAGATGATTGCTGCATGTAAATGCAGCTGACCCCTCCACTCACGATCAGGAAGTTACAATGAATGTTAATTCCTAATAATTGCCTGGGCATCGGCCTAGTTAAAATGTCCTTTATACTACACAACATGGTCTGGGCCCTCAGGCAAGAAAGACTATGGGCCCATTATGACTCACAAAGCCAACTCCTGACTCCATGAATTTTAGGGCAAGTGGATGTCTAAGAGGGATGTTTACTGCTCAACAGCTTTCCCCCCTGTTCAGGACACATGCATGCTCTGCCAAGCCAAGCTTATGAAAAGAGTCAGAAGGGATGGCTGCCGGCTTAAGGAGCATTTGGCTGACCGCTATCTACTGTATATGTTTATACCTATAGAAGCAACCATGTAATACCTAATAGTATAATAGACCAGCATAACCCACTAATATAACATAGTCATGTACAAACACAATATTGTAGTTGGCTGCACCAGCACACAGCATTCAACCAATAATGCAAAAAATTGAATTCAAAATGACTAGAGGTGGATGAAGATTATTTAGACTCTATTAACATGGGTTGGTATTAGTAGTATTAACTTGCTTGACTTGATTATCATACTGTAGTGGGAAGTTTTCTAAATGTATTGGCAATGTTTACTAATTTATGTACCGTATAATGTCATAGCTGTGTATTTGTATATAATTGTGTTATGGGCCTTATTCTTGCATCTATGCTTACACAGTGTTACTCATTTTAATTCAATTTTTGTGATCAATATTTCACCCTTAAAGAGGACCTTTCACTGTTCCTGACATTACTGTTTTAATAGCTTCATGCATTCCCCATGTAACAACAATTCTGGAGCATCTATTCTTATGGCTATATGTTGTGCCATTCCTTTATTATTTGCACTAGAAGTTATATGTGAATTGCTATTTGTCTTCAGTAAAGGAACAGAGGGGAGGTAACAAGTTGGGGGTGTGTACCTGAACAGTCTGAACATGACAGCACTGATTGGATAGAGTCAGTCTGTGCAGGAACACCCCCCCCAACTGGTTACCTCCCCTCCCTTACTGAAGGCAAATAGCAATTCATTCACAACTTCACAACGCCTTAAAACTGTTAGCCCATTCGGCCCTTATTAACAGATTTCTTACACTTGCTTTCTATAGTTGCCTATCTTCTCTTGTTCTAAAGGGTTTTCCAATATGCCATTATGTATTTAATATTGAGATACGTCCTTAGAATTAATTGAACCTGCCATTCATCGGACTGTGAATAGTCCAATTGTTTATATCTAATTACCTTATTTTCTGGTAATCCATCTACACCTTATTATTTGGTGCATTTGGTTAATAATGCTTATCTAACAATTCATCCGATCTTGAATTTACACCCAGTACCCTGTGTATGGTATTGCTCTTTCAGCGCCTTGTAATTTAATATTATATATCATTTAGTATTGTATTATTTGGCATAATTATTCATTTACACATAATGAGTATCTAATTTCCATTGTATTAAATTTTAATGTAGCATTTACAGGATCGCTAAGCATGCGTTCCAGCATGGAACGCACTGGACTTCTGGTCCGATTTAGAACCTCATGTATAACACTTATAATTTCTGTATTTTCTTTATCAATATACCATCATATTACCCTTATTTACATCTTAACTATGAATAGCTACCACTATTTTATCATTAAGGGCTTGATTGTAGCGATATGTCACTTCCGGTTCACATTTACACATTCCGGAGGCAGCGTCATAACAGATGACTTTAGTGAGCAACGAGCACTTCCGATTTGCGTTCCAATTACCGTAAGTGACATACACAGCACTCACACGCGGCTCCTGTGGATCCTGTTGGCGCTTTTTCTCTATGCACTACCGATACAGGTATTTATAGACGCACTCTACTTACCTCTGTGTGCTTCTTATCATCTGGGTGCCACATCATACTAAGTCCTATGGTATATCCTGCCAAAGTCTCCTGAGGAACCATTAACTTACAACGTTTTTGGGGAAACTCGTTGAGACGAAAATCCATACTTAAGGACAACCATACAATCTCCAGGGATTTTTTAGGGTATAGTAAGGGTTTAGCCACCTTTCGGGGTGGGTGCTCCGCTTTTAGGCAGGGGTAGCCCCAGTGACATATAAGGGACAGTAGTTGTCCATTGACCCGACCCCACTTTATTGGCTCTCGACCTTACCATCGCATTGTGGTCATCTGAACCGTGAGTTTATTCTCTCTAAAGGTCTGTTGCATATTCATAATTAATGTGCAAGGTGATTTATCTCAAATCATGGTTTGAATCTGGAGATATGAATTTTCTTTTATTATATGATATTTACTTTGGGATGAAATACATTTATGTTAACAATAATTAAAGGTTAAGTTTTAATTGGGAATTTCTAATAGGATATTTGATGTCAGATGAACATTGTAAATAAAAAAATAAAAACGGTGCCAAAAAAGCTATATTTTGTTACCTTTATATACACAACAGCCAATGTAGGCTCTTAACCAAACTTAGACCCAGATAACTAACATATACTAATAAAATATAACTTTTAATGTACTAATATAAAAGAGAGCCGCGACAAAAGAAAAAGTTAAAATCACTGCCCTCTATATTCTGTCAAGGTGTGTATACAATCATGTCTGAGTGTATTGTACGTCCATGGTGGTGTAGGTGTGCACTAAATCCACTACCACCATAGAATGTAGAGGAAGTTAGTGACTGGTTGCTGTCACCGGCACTATGAATCACCCAGTGATCACTATCCTCATTGATCGGTAAATATCTTATTGATTCCTGACATAGCACACATAGACAGTTAGAGCAGAAACTAAAACCTAACGCTGCCCCCAACATGTTTCACCAGCACATCTGGCTTCTTCAGGGGTTTGGGCAGAGATGAGAAAAGACGCTAGACGCCAACTACTTAGCTCTAGGGACTTGTGATTGATGGATCAGTCCGTGAATGTGTGGGTAGAACGTCAGGCACAAAGGGTGTTACACTATTCTAGGTGAATAGGTCATTGGTTAGACATTGTGTGACCCGTTTAGACTTACCCTATCACAGCCGATACCTGGTAGTGAGCTATGACAAGCTGCGCTTCTTCTAGCTACGCACGGACTTAGCTGCGCGACGGGTACCGTTCTAGCACATGCGCATTATTTCCCCGACGCCTGCTTCTTCAGAGAAGACTCCAAAATCACTCAAGGCGCATGCGTGGGGAAATAGACTCCGTTCTTATCACCCTTCTATAATACGCTTGCGCAGGGACTTAGACTTAAATCCCTGCATATTCCTATAGACCGGCTGTATGATATACCACAGGGTGAGCAAAGGAAACATAATGTCAAGCTAGCTCACTATCATGTTAGGAACAATTGTTTCACATGGTCTTGGACTTATTACCATGACAAGTCACTAACTGCTGGACTTTACTTGATATCATGTGGTTTTATTAATGCATTTACTCATCAGTTCTGTACCATTGCCCCTATATTTGGTTAGATAAGTAGATAAATCTACTGTACTAATAACTTAATTCTTAACCCTATTCATTAATTGCTTGATTGTTCTACCTTTTGGACTACTCACTCAGTACACAGGGCCCAAATTAGGCCAAAAGACCAATACAAAAAGCTAGACCAATACCTATAGAGCTAATAGTGGCAAGGGATTGAATAATCACTATAGTAACATGGGTTGTTATTAGATCTTGTCATCTTGAGTCCCCAAATAAATAGTTGCCAAACTGTACAATGGTTAACTATGACTCACTCACAGTGTCCACTGTGTCATGATAGATGTCAATGCTAACTCTTCTCTCAACTCAAAAATGCTCACATATACTCAGTCCGTGCGTAGCTAGAAGAAGCGCAGCTTGTCATAGCTCACTACCAGGTATCGGCTGTGATAGGGTAAGTCTAAACGGGTCACACAATGTCTAACCAATGACCTATTCACCTAGAATAGTGTAACACCCTTTGTGCCTGACGTTCTACCCACACATTCACGGACTGATCCATCAATCACAAGTCCTTAGAGCTAAGTAGTTGGCGTCTAGCGTCTTTTCTCATCTCTGCCCAAACCCCTGAAGAAGCCACATGTACTGGTGAAACATGTTAGGGGGCAGCGTTAGGTTTTAGTTTCTGCTCTAACTGTCTATGTGTGCTATGTCAGGAATCAATAAGATATTTACCGATCAATGAGGATAGTGATCACTGGATGATTCATAGTGCCGGTGACAGCAACCAGTCACTAACTTCCTCTACATTCTATGGTGGTAGTGGATTTAGTGCACACCTACACCACCATGGACGTACGATACACTCAGACATGATTGTATACACACCATGACAGTATATAGAGAGCAGTGATTTTAACGTTTTCTTTTGTCGCGGCTCACTTTTATATTAGTACATTAAAAGTTATATTTTATTAGTATATGTTAGTTATCTGGGTCTAAGTTTGGTTAAGAGCCTACTTTGGCTGTTGTGTATATATGTAATAAACCAGTACCTAGATAGGGTCCTCCTTTTTTTTTTTTTTTGGTGTACATTTTGTTACCTTGCCTCACAAAGAGTGTAATATAGAGCAGCCAAAAATCATCATGTACCCTAAAATAGTACCAACAAAACTGCCACATTATCCTGTAGTTTCCAAAATGGGGTCACTTTTTTGGAGTTTCCTCCAGGGCTGTGGAGTTGGAAAGCCAAAGCCACGACTCCAACTCTGATTCCGACTCCTCAATTTTCCCCAACTCCGACTCCCACTTCGACTCCCTCATATATGGCGCATGTTTAAGTGATAACTTTAAACAAACTTTGCATAAATCAATAGTACAGATATGTCATGACTAGAGATGAGCGAGCATGCTCGTCCAAGCTTGGTGCTCGTTCGAGTATTAGGGTACTCGTAAGTGCTCGCTGCTCGGACGAGTATCTCGCCATGCTCGAGGAAATAGTATCTCCCGCATTTTGAATTTTTGGCGCCTATAACTCAGCCAATCACAAGCCAGGAGACTCTGCGGTACACCCTGCATCACGTGGGTCCCTTACATGTCGATAGCAGTGGTTGGCTGGCCAGATCAGGTGACCCTTGAATATACTAGTGACGTCCGGCGGTGCTCGGCTCAGAGGCTGTCTGGATGTCGTTAGGGACAGATCTGCTGCGTTTCAGGGAGAATGTTAGGGCCTGGATTTAGTTCTCTGTTAGGCAGGAATGATCTCAAAAGAACCCAACAGCCCTTCTAAGGGCTACAAGACACTTTTTTTTGTCTCCTGGCTGGGCTGGCTGGCACTAGTAGTTCAGCTATCGCCATATATAACAAACTCTATTTTTTTGTTGTTTTATCTCAGTGATACAAATCCATTTCATACAGCTGTGTGGAACCATTCTGTGTGTCACAGTTTAGCTGTCCAGTCACCACAAACCACAATCCGTATTTTCTGTCCGGGTGACCCATACTGTACGTCACGTAATCCAATACGATCATTTGCTCTCACCGATACAGCTACATTAGAAAAATCTGAGTGCGACATTTTTCTGGGTTGAAGTGAAAATAGCCACAGTCAGCAGGGGCTGAGTTTGCTCTCTGATATATTCTGCACGTCACGTTAAAAAAAAACAAAACCAAAAAAAAAAATGTGTTTTTTTGTTGTTTTATCTCAGTGATACAAATCCATTTCATACAGCTGTGTGGAACCATTCTGTGTGTCACAGTTCAGCTGTCCAGTCACCACAAACCACAATCCGTATTTTCTGTCCAGGTGACCCATTCTGTACCTCACGTAATTAAAAAAGGTCTTTTGCTCTCACTGATACAGCTACATTAGAAAAATCTGAGTGCGACATTTTTCTGGGTTGAAGTCAAAATAGCCACAGTCAGCAGGGGCTGAGTTTGCTCTCTGATATATTCTGCACGTTACGTTAAAAAAAACAAAACCAAAAAAAAAAAATTAGTTTTTTTGTTGTTTTATCTCGGTGATACAAATCAATTTCATACAGCTGTGTGGAACCATTCTGTGTGTCACAGTTCAGCTGTCCAGTCACCACAAACCACAATCCGTATTTTCTGTCCAGGTGACCCATACTGTACGCCACGTAATCCAATACGGTCATTTGCTCTCACTGATACAGCTACATTAGAAAAATCTGAGTGCGACATTTTTCTGGGTTGCACTTAAGCAGACCAAGTCTGCCTAATCTAATAGTTTCAGTGCAATTACGCCATACTGCACGGTACGTAATAAAATACGTAATTTTGCTCTAACTTATCCACCTATATACAAAACACAATCCGTATTTTCTGTCCAGGTGACCCATACTGTACATCACGTAATTAAAAAAAAGGTCTTTTGCTCTCACTAACACAGCTACATTAGAAAAATCTGAGTGCGACATTTGTCTTGGTTGCACTTAAGCAGACCAAGTCTGCCTAATCTAATAGTTTCAGTGTAATTGCTCCATACTGCACGGTATGTAATAAAATACGTAATTTTGCTCTAACTTATCCACCTATATATTAACTTGTTCAAATTGAACAAGTTTGTGGGTTTCAGTACAGCAGGCCCATTTTTTTTTTGGTATATATAATACACTTATATACAGAAAATGTTGAACCCCAGGGCTAAGGGTCGAGGACGAGGGCGTGGGCACGGGCGTGGGCATTCAATTACTGCAGGGGGCAGAGGCCGTGGTCCTGGGCAGGGTGAGACAGTACCTGCTGATGAGGGAGCAGGGGAACGCTGCAGAGCTACACTCCCTAGCTTCATGTCTCAACTTACAGGGACACGTTGTAGAGGACGGTTGAAACCACAACAGTGCGAACAGGTGATGTCGTGGATTGCGGACAATGCTTCAAGTAATTTGTCCACCAGTTAGTCTTCCACGCAGTCCACCCACGCTACCCAAGGGAGCACTCCTCTGGCTCCTCCACCTCAACCTCCCCCCCCCCCCCAGTCTGCCCCCTCCCAGGAAAATTTGGAATGCGATCCGGCATACTCTGAAGAACTGTTTTCTGGACCCTTCCCAGAGTCACAAACCACTTCTCAGGTTGCTGCTGACCTCTTTCCCGATGCCCAAGTTTTCCAACTGTCGCAGTCTGAGGGTGATGACATTGTTGACTTAGTGGAAGAAGTGTGTAAAGAGGTGTCGGACGATGTGGAGACACGGTTGTCAGACAGTGGTGAAGTTGTTGTAAGGGCAGGAAGTCCGAGGGGGGAGCAGACTGAGGAATCGGAGGATGACGAGGTGACTGACCCAAGCTGGGTTGATAAGCCGAGTGAAGACAGTGCTTCTGAGGCGGAGGCGAGTGCTTCACCAGAACAGGTTGGAAGAGGCAGTGGTGTGGCCAGAGGGAGAAGCAGGGCCAGAGCTGGTGCATCAGCAGCAACTGTTTCACGTAGTGAAGCTCCCGTGGCGAGGCCTAGATGTTCGCAAGTCTGGAGGTTCTTTAAAGAAACTGAGGATGACGGACGGACTGTGGTGTGCAACCTGTGCCACACCAGGATCAGCAGGGGTGCCACCACTACTAGCCTAACCACCACCAGCATGCGCAGGCATATGAGTGCTAAACACCCCACTCAATGGAACCAAGGCCGTTCACCTCCTGCGGGTCCCACCACTGCTCCTTCCCCTGTGTCACTCGCTGCCTCTGCTAGTCAACCCCCTGCCCAGGACCCCGGCACGAGCGCCTCCCGCCGGAAAACCACACCTTCGCCTACACGATCCTCCACAGTCGGATTCGGTCCCCAGCCGCCACTATTTTTCCCGATGTGCCGTCCCAGCCCTACACCAGCACGTGTCACAGAACATCATCCATGCCCTGACCAACGCTGTTTCTGAGAAGGTCCACCTAACCACGGACACGTGGACAAGTGCTGCCGGGCAGGGACCCTGGGGCCGCTCATGTACTGCCCACACCGAGGATTGCGGGGCCTACCTCGGTCAAGGTCTCTCAGACGTACTATGCCTCCTCCTCCGACCCCTCCTCCTCCTCCACCTCCTCCTCCGAATTACCATCCGTGGGCACCGCGCCTTCAGTCGGTAGCTCTAGGCGCAGCAGCAGTGCCGTGGCTAAGCGCCAGCAGGCGGTGCTCAAACTGCTGAGCTTAGGTGACAAAAGGCACACCACCCAAGAACTATTACAGGGCATCATGGCGCAGACCGATCTGTGGCTGGCACCGCTGAACCTCAAGCCAGGCATGGTTGTGTGTGACAACGGGCGTAACCTGGTGGCGGCTCTGCAACTCGGCAGACTGACACATGTGCCATGCCTGGCCCACGTGTTCAATCTCATAGTTCAGCGGTTCCTCTGTCTGATTTGCTCACCAAGGTGCGCCGCATCTGTGCGCATTTCTGCAAGCCGACCACAGATGCTGCCACTCTCAGGGCAGCGCAGCGCCGCCTACAACTGCCCGCTCACCGACTGTTGTGCGACGTGCCCACGAGATGGAATTCGACATTAAACGTTATCCAGAGTTTACCAGCAGCGCAGAGCGATTGTAGACTGCGGGACGTCAACTTCCACCAGAACTGGTAGTCAGGTCAGTCAGATTCCTCAAGTCTACAATGAGGAGTGGACGTGGATGTCTGATATCTGCCAGGTGTTGAGCAACTTTGAGGAGTCAACACAGATGGTCAGCGGCGATGCCGCCATTATCAGCCTCACCATCCCGCTGCTTTGCCTGTTGAAAAACTCACTGCTCAGCATGAAGTCGGAGGCTTTGCGCTTGTCACAAGAGACGGTGGAGGAAAATAAGTCGCTTGATAGCCAGAGCACCCTCCGGTCTGTTTCTCAGCGCGTATCGGAGGAGGGGGATGAGGATGAGGAGGAAGAGGAGGAGAATGTCGGCGAGACAGAAGAGGGTACCAGTGCTCAGTCCTTCTTAACTCTTGAGCGTGTATGGGCTGAAGAGGAGGAGGAGGAGGAGGAGGAAATGGAGTCAGGCCAGTGAGGAGAGGGAATTCTTGCGTGTTGGGACTCTGGCGCACATGGCAGACTTCATGTTAGGCTGCCTATCCCGTGACCCTCGCGTTAGAAGCATTTTTTCAAACACCGATTACTGGGTGTTCACTCTCCTGGACTCACGGTACAAGCAGAACCTTTCCACTCTCATCCCTGTAGAGGAAAGGAGTATGAGAGTGAATCAATATCAACAGGCCCTGGTGCACAAGCTGAAACAATCCTTCCCATCTGACGCCGCTAGCAGCAGAGGGCGTGGTTCTGTGGGCCAAGTAGCGGGGGAGAGGAGGCGAGCAGGCAGCTTGTCCAGCACTGGCAGGGGAACGCTCTCCAAGGCCTTTGCCAGTTTTATGTCACCCCAGCAAGACACTGTCACCTGTCCCCAGTCTAGGCAGAGTAGGGGTGAGCTTTACAGAAAGATGGTGAGGGAGTACCTAGCTGACCATACCAACGTCCTGCGTGATCACTCTGCTCCATACAACTACTGGGTTTCAAAGCTGGACACGTGGCCTGAACTGGCGCTGTACGCCTTGGAGGTGCTGGCCTGCCCTGCCGCTAGCATGTTGTCAGAGCGGGTATTCAGTGCAGCTGGTGGCGTCATCACCGATAAGCGTACACGCCTGTCAACTGACAGCGCTGACAGGCTGACGCTTATTAAAATGAACAAAGCCTGGATTTCACCGGAATTCAAATCTCCTCCGGGGGAAAGCAGCTAAAGATTAACATTACTTATGTATCCGATTCCTCTTCTCTACTCCTCCTACTCCTCCTCCTCCTTGTCGTCTTTGCCTAACGCTGACCCAAAACGCAATTTTTTTAGAGGGCCAACTGGCACTCTTTTAAGACATTTTTTCCGGAGGTCCACCTACAGGCCCTCTCTCTAAACAATTTTTCCGCAGTGTCAACTACAGACACTGTAAAACAATGTTTCAGGAGCGTCAAACAGACAGTCCCAAAAAATTTTCAGGAGGCGCAATTACCGACATTTAAAAAAAAAATTTTTTGCTGAGGGTAGACTTTATGTACTCCAAAAAGAAAAAAATTTTTGGAGGCTCAACAAAAGCCATTTCACTGCATTCTCAGTCGGACAAAGTCATTGGTGGTGTAACCGCCATGCTGTGTCAGGCTAAATTTTTGGGTGCTTCACCAGCTACCGCATACTAACTCAGTCACTCTGTTGTCACCGCCGCCATACAGGGCCACGAAAAATGTTTATGTGGTTCGCCTGCTCCCGCAGTGTCACTCGCTCACTCTGTTGTCACCACCATAGTGGTTTGCACTATAGCAGCCCAAGTCTGCACATTCCCCTTTTTATCTCCAAGTGATCTATACTGCACATCACGTAAAAAAATAGGTTCTTTTGCTCTCAGTGATACAAATCCATTTAATAAAATCCTTTCTTTCTCTTTAACTGATCTATACTGAACGTCACTTTTAAAAATACGTCTTTTTCCTCTCTCTCTCTCTCCAAACTATTTTTCCGGATAGGTGCCATATACGGTATTAAACTGAGAAGAATGCATACAACACATGCCCCACTTGACAAATTTCAGAGTTGACAACCGTACTGGTTGATGCTAAATTTTTAAGTTGGGGTCCTGCGTCGACATTCGAACTCCATCCGGCTGTTGTCACCACCACACACGCTAGCCAAGGGGGCACTCCTCTGGCTCTTCCAGCTCAACCTCCTTCCCCCCAGCCTGCCCCCCACCTACAGGCCCTCTCTCCAAACAATTTACCCGGATAGGGGACGTATTAGATTTTGAACTGATAAGAAGAACAGATTTTTTTTGGTTCTTCTTTTAATTGGCTCCTGACCTGTGATAGGCAGAGCATGGACACGTCCCCTTAGCTGAAGTAGAAAAGACACTCCCCTGGCCAGAGCAAGCTCTTTTTCATTTTCCGTGTTCGAAAAATCCATGAAATATATGGTCCCAAGATAGGGGACGTATACAATTTTAAACTGAGAAGAATCGATACCACACATGCCCCACTGGTTCAAGCTCAATGTTGACAACCGTACCAGTTGATGCCAAATTTTTAAGTGGGGGTTCCACCACTACCAGCCTAACCACCACCAGCATGCGCAGGTATACGAGTGCTAAACACTATGGAACCAAGGCCGTCCGTTCCCCTCATGCAGGTCCCACCACTGCTCCTTCCCCTGTGTCACTCGCTGCCTCTGAGAGTCAACCCCCAGCCCAGGACCCCGGCACAAGCGCCTCCCGCCGGAAAACCACCCTTTCGCCTCCATGATCCTCCACACTGTCCACCAATGTGTCCTTGCGCAACGTTCAGCTGTCATTACAGCAGACGTTGGAGCGCAAGCAGAAAAAAAGTTCAGCCCACCTACATGCACAAGCCCTCAACGTCCACATACAGGGCCACGCTAAATTTTTTTATGTGCTCTACCTGCTACCGTCGTGTAGCTTGGTCACTCTGACCGAGTCTGACCCTGGGGCCGCTCATGTACTGCCCACAGGATTGCGGGGCCTACCTCGGTCACGGTTTCTCAGACTTACTATGCCTCTTCCTCCAACCCCTCCTCCTTCGAATTACCATCCATGCTTCACCTCCTGCTACCTCAGTCTAACTCGGTCACTCTGTTGTCACCGCCATACTGCATCAGGCTAAATTTTTGAGTGGCTCACCTGCTACCTCATCTAACTTGGTCACTTGTTGGTGTCACCGCCATGCTGTGTCAGGCTTATGCCTGCATCGTGTGGCTGGGGATAGGAGAGCAGTGCCAGCATGGGCATGGGTGATGGATCTTCGTTGCACCTAATTGGGTGCATCCACATTTTCCTTTAATTCTTGTGGCACACCTAAAGTTTTACCAAAGTTTGTAAAATAATTTCTGAATACCTTGAGGGGTGTAGCTTTTAAAATGGGGTCATTTTTGGGTGGTTTCTATTATGTAAGCCTCACAAAGTGACTTCAGACTTGAACTGATCCTTAAAAAGTGGGATTTGGAAATGTTCTTAAAATTTTATGATTTGCTTCTAAACCTCTAAGCCTTCTTACGTCCAAAAAAAATAAAATGTCATATTCAAAATGATCAAAACATGAAGTAGACATATGGGGAATGTAAAGTAATAACTATTTTGAAGGTATTACTATGTATTTTAAAAGCAGAGAAATTGAAATTTGGAAATTTGCAAATTTTTCTAAATTTTTAGTAAATTTGGTATTCTTTTTTATAAATAAAAATTAAATATTTTGACTCAAATTTACCACTGTCATGAAGTACAATATGTGACTAGAAAACATATGTGACTAGAAAACAGTCTGAGAATGGCCTGAATAATTAAAAGCATTTTAAAGTTATCACCACATAAAGTGACACATGTCAGATTTGCTAAAAATGGCCTGGTCCTTAAGGTGAAAAATAGCAGGGCACTGAAGGGGTTAATGACATGAGTGTGTTGAGTTATTTTGAGGGCACATCAAATTTACACTGTTATACATGCTGTACACTGATTACTTTACATTGAATCAAAGTGTTATATCTTCAGTGTTGTCCCACGGAAAGATACAATAACATATTTGCAAACGTGAGGGATGTACTCACTTTTGTGAGATACTATACTTTAAGCACAGCATACCTAGATATTTCATGCACGCCCCATGTGCCTCCAACTAATCCCAATAGAGTAGGTACTCCAGTCATACCAGCACTTGCGCAGTAAGGAAATGTATTGGATCTTTCGATATAATTCACTAAGGCTACTTTCACACTTGCGTTTTGCCTGATCCAGCAGGCATCAGCAAAAACACTGCCGTTTGTGATAATACAACCGGCTGCATCTGTTATGAATGGATCCAGTTGTATTATCTTTATAGCAATGACAGATCCGGCATTAAAACCATTGTAGGTCAATGACTTGCATTGTGAGTCAAGCCGGATCTGTTTTGCTCCGCATCCCATGCCGGACAGAAAACCACAGCTTGAATGGGGACAAAAGGGAACCATTTTCCTCTGGTATTGAGATCAATACTGTAAAAGTTAAACGCAAGTGTGAAAGTAGCCTAACATCACTAGCTCTAAATGAGTCTCTGAAATATACCAGCTACAAAAACTGTATGGGGTAAAATGTGTACGTGCACATACATACATTTATATAGTACTAGCAGAAGGACCCGGCTTCACATGGGTATATTTGATCTATTTCATTAAATGTTTGTGTGTGTCATTAAAAGATATCAACAGTATTCCCTATAACAGTGACATCTACAGCACCCCGCCCCTTTAACAGTGAACACCACGGCCCCCACCCCTTAACACTGACCTCCCCGCAGTGCCCTGCCTCCTTTAATTAGGACCTCCACAGATCCCCTTAATTTTGACCTTCACAGCAGCCCGCCCCTTTAACAGTGGGTTTCACAGCACCCAACTTCCTTGACAATGACCTCCTCAGGGCCCGCCCCCTTTTTTTTTTCTCTGCGACTGTCACGTCGCAGTCGCAGCATGTCGCATGTCACAGTGCAACACCATAGACTATTATTATAAAAATTGTCAAGTGTAATTGATGCGACATCAATGTTGCACAACACATGTAGCAGTGTAGTTGGGCCCTATGCGACTTATTGTCATGCAACATTGTGCAGCCCTATGCACCTATAACAACTCGACCACTATGGGCTACCACAGAAAACATACATAGTCACCTATACAAAAGAATCTGTGCATACCCAAATCATACACACATATAACCCATAAGTTTAAAAAAATATATATCTTTATTAGTTATTAATAATAAAAGATCATATGCAGGACAAATGCCAAATGAAAGTATTAAAAAAGATCCAAAGGAAGGACACAGGGATTCAATTTACATATCATGTGTCTGAATTACAGAAATCACTAGTATCAAAGGCTGGTGATTATGAACAATCCAAATCAGTCTATATCAGTCTACAACCATATGTATATTACCATGGATTACATGATCATTTGGGAGGGCCTGTTACAATTGACCGCCCACAGCCACAGACTACATCCCGTGTCCTTCACTTACCCAACGCGTTTCGCCACCCGGCTTCGTCAGGGAAAAGTGAAGGATTGGAAAGGAGGGCCTCATTATATGTGTCTCCTCATCAGCCGATAGTGTCCCCACCTGATGCGTGCACCATTCATTACACGCCGCGCTGTGCCTAAGCGACACCATAGGTCATATCGGAGCGCTCGGCGCTCCGTAAACGTCATAGTCACGTGACCGCGCCTACGTCAGAGCATCTGATGTGTACCGCGCTTGCGCATTAGCCGGCAAAACATACTATGTTGAAGTTGTCCGCTACGGGCAATGCGCATGCGTAGATACTATAACCAAGCAGAGCAGCGTGTAAGTTCAAAAGACGGGCGCAACCATATAAGGTCAGGCACATCGCTGATGAGGAAGCACATAAAAGGTCATGTGATAACATTTATCGCATGATCACAGTTTGATTATCTTATCTACATATAAGTCAATTTATAGGGGAGATCGGACCATATGTTCAAGAGAAAATACATCAATTCTAGAAAACTAAAAATACATACCAATATTATATGTGCATTTATCATTAAAATGACCAAACATGATAAGGACATAGAATACTAAATTAATTAAACATAAAAATAAAATATAAAAACCAAGTAGAAAGTGGGAATATTATTAAAGTGCACAAGTCCTCCAATTAATGTGCTAATATCTAAAGTGCAACTAATGATATAAATATGGATTCAAAGTCATGACAGTAACCACCCTGTCCTTCCTTTGGATCTTTTTTAATACTTTCATTTGGCATTTGTCCTGCATATGATCTTTTATTATTAATAACTAATAAAGATATATATTTTTTTAAACTTATGGGTTATATGTGTGTATGATTTGGGTATGCACATATTCTTTTGTATAGGTGACTATTGTGCAGCCCTAGCCTAAAGCTGACCTATAGCAGTGAAGAAAAATGGCTGGGTTGTTATGGAAACATGGAGTAAAACTGTGTGCATGTGTTAGAAGCCAAGGCCTGTGGGAGGTAAGCACTGAATTGTGTTTCGGGGAGCTATTTACATGAGCTCCTCAGCTGGCTGCTAATTACTGTTCATTACCAGCCTGGTTACTACTACACATAGCAAAAACCTATTTCCGAAATCTTTCTTGTTCTCACCCAGTTTCCGCTGCCCTGCCCATAAAGCTGACTTAAAGCAGTGATGAAAAATCGCTGGGTTGCTATGGAAACCGGCAGTAAAACTGCATGTATATGGAGACTAACGGCCTGCAAGCTTCTATTGGCTGATAAGGGACATGTGACTGTGTGTATGGCAGTTGGGATTTGAAGAGAAAGACTTCCAGGCTAATATTGGCTAATGCAGGTCATTTTTTTAAAATATTTCAGGAACGGTAAGTCGTAGAGAGCTAAGACCCATTCTAAAACTTTCCCAGACACCTGATGTACCTGTGTGCCAAATTTGATGAAGATTGGTCCAGTCATTTGGACATAAAGAACAGACAGACAGACAGAAACTCATTTCTATAATATAAGAAGACTAGCAGAAGGACCCAGCTTTGCACAGGTATATTTAATCTATTTTATTTAATGTTTGTGTGTGTCGTTAAAAGATATCGACAGTATCCCCCATAACAGTGACCTCTACAGTACCCTGCCCCCTTAACAGTGCTCCGCCTCCTTAAAATGAGACCTCCACAGCAGCCCATTCCCTTAACTTTGACTTTCACAGCAGCCCGCCCATTTTACAGTTTCACAGCATCTTACTCCCTTAACAGAGACCTCCACAACACCCGTCCCTTTAATAATGACTGCTACAGTACCCGTTCCCTTAACAGTGACCTCACAGTACCCTCCTGCCTTAACAGTGACTTCCACAGCAGCTGTCCCTTTAATAGTGGCCCCTGCGCCCTTAATAGTGACCCCTAAAGCAGCTGCCCCATTAATAGTGGCCCCTGTCCCCTTAACAGTGACCTCCACAGCAGTTGCCTCTTTAATAGTGGCCCCTGACCCCTTAACAGTGACCTCCATAGCACCCTGCACCTTTAAGGGTAGGGCTATACGTCGACATGTGTTGCACGACAGTTTGTCGCACCAATGTCGCGCAACAATTTTTATAATGATAGGCTATGGTATTGCACTGCGACTGCAACACGTCAGTTGCAAAAATCCATCCAAGATGGATTTTTCTGCGACTATTGCGTAGCAGTGCAACACCATAGACTATGATTATGTCATCGTGTAGTCCTAGCCTAAGGCTGACCTACAGCAGTGAAGAAAATGGCTGGGTTGTTATGGAAACCTGGAGTAAAACTGTGTGCATGTGACCGTGTGTTAGAAGCCAAGGCCTGTGGGAGGTAAGCACTGAATTGTGTTTCGGGGAGCTATTTACCTCAGCTCCTAGCTCCTCAGCTGGCTGCTAATTACCTCTTATTAGCAGCTTGGTTACTACACAGAGCCTATCTTTCTTGTTCTCACGCAGCTTCATCTGCCCTGCTTCTGGCTGGGTTGTTATGGAAACCTGCAGTAAAATTGCGTGTATGTGGAGACAAAGGATCAGCGAGCTTCTATTGGCTGATGAGTGACATGTGACCGTGTGTATGGCAGTTGGGATTTGAAGAGAAAGATTTCCAGGCTAATATTGGCTAATGCAGGTCATTTGCTTTGGAATATCTCAGGAACAGTACGTCCTAGAGAGCTGAGACCCGGTCTAAAACCTCCCCGGACACATGATGTACCTGTGTGCCAAATTTGGTGAAGATTGGTCCAGTCGTTTATTCGTGCATAAAGAACAGACAGACAGACAGACAGACAGAAACTCATTTTTATATATAAAGGAGACAAGCAGAAGGACCCAGCTTTGCACGGGTATATTTCATCTATAACATTTAATGTTTGTGTGTGTCATTGCAGAGAGAAAGTCACTGTCACGCGAAGTCGGCGTCGCGCTCCCTCTGCACGACGTCGCCGGACCTCTCCGCCCCCTAGAGACGAGCAATAGGGAATTGAAGTGCTGGTCTTGTCAGCCAGCACTTCATGAGTTAATTCTCTGTTTGGGTTTAGCCATGTGGTGCTGATCACACCACATGGCTACTTTACATATTGTTTGGACAGCTTGCTCCGCCTCAGGTCATGTGATGCTGGCCACATCACATGATCCTGGGCGGGCTATTTAAAGATGGCAACTGCCTCACTCAGATGCCTGTGATTAGTCTTCTGAGATCAGTGCTGTGTGTTGGACCTTGCTTTTGGATTATTGGTATATTGGATTTTGGCTTTGGACTTAGACTACGCTTTTGTGATTCCCCTCGGTATTTGACGTGACCTCCTGTTCTTGACTTGGCTTGCTGACGATTCTGCTATTGTGTTTGTTTCTGTCTGTGTTCGTCTTTCCCTGTGTTCCCTTCCCTACCCTGTGCACGTACTCAGCATAGGGACCGTCTCCAAGTTACGGTTTTGTCGCCTAGGGCATCTACTGTAAGTAGGCAGGGAAAGAGGTGGGGTTCAGACAGGGCACACTATCCCTTGTTTCCCTGTCGTGACAGTCACCCTCCCACCCACCCCAGCAGCTGACGGAAGTTGATTTTTACCTTCATTTTTTCAATCCCCATTGGCTGTGGAGTGGGAGGGGGCATGGCCTGACTGGGTCAGGGGCGTGGCTTAGCAAGACCTTGGGCTGGGGTTTTATGTCCTTCTTTTGAGGGTAGCCTGAATTACAGGTCGATACCATGGTAATTTATGAGGAAACACAGTTGGTAGCAGTGGAAGAAAACATTTTATTACTACTGAATGATAAATATGTCAAATTTACATTTTATTAGGTAATGATTGATGATGAGTTAATCTAAAATATAAGTTACTAGCAGAAAGACCCAGCTTCGCCTGGGTATATTTCATTTATTTATTTAATGTTTCTGTGTGTCATTGCAGAGAGAAAGTCAATGCAGCTGACAGAAATTGATTTTTACCTTCATTTTTTCAATCCCTATTGGCTGCGGAGTGGGAGGGGGCGTGGTTTAATGGGACACGGGGGGGGGGTTAAGTCCTTCATTTCAGGGTGGCCTGAATTATAGGTTAATGCCATGGTAATTTGATTGTTTGAATGTTTCTGTAATTTGAATGTTTCTGTATGTTGTTGCAGAAAGAAATCCAACTTCCCTCCCACCCCTGCAGCTGACAGAAGTTGATTTTTACCTTCATTTTTTCAATCCCCGTTGGCTGCGGAGTGGGAGGGGGCGTGGCCTGACAGAGTCGGAGCGTGGTTTCCCGAGATCTGGGGCGGGGGTCAGAGTGGCATGAATTACAGGTCGATGACATGGTAATTTATGGGGACCCGCAATGGGTAGCAGTGGAAAAAAACATCTTTTATTAGTACTGAATGGTCGTAGTCTAAAATTAGTCAATTTCATCTACGATTTTTGTGTGTCGTTGCAGAGAGAAATTCACCCTCCCACCCCTGCAGCTGATTTTTTTCAATCCCCGTTGCCTGCGGAGTGGGAGGGGGCGTGGCCTGGCAGAGTTGGGGGTGTGGATTATCAAGATGCTTCGAACGGTTGTAGTCTGAAATTAGTCTATTTCATCTAAAATTTTGTGTGTCATTGCAGAGAGAAATTCACCCTCCCACCCCTGCAGCTGACAGAAGTTTATTTTTCCCTTCATTCTTTCAATCCCTGTTGGCTGCGGAGTGGGATGGGGCATGACCTGACAGAGTTGGGGGTGTGGCTTAGCAAAGCGCTTCGCATAGGTGATTTAATCTATTTCATTTAATGTTTCTGTGTGTCGTTGCAGAATGGCTGCAGAGTGGGAGGGGGCGTGGTCTGACAGAGTTGGGGGCGTGACTTAGCAAGACGATTGTAGTCTATAATTAGTCTATTTTATCTAAAATTTTTGTGTGTCGTTGCAGAGAGAAATTCACCCTCCCACCCCTGCAGCAAACAGAAGTTTATTTTTACCTTTATTTTTTCAATCCCCGTTGGCTACAGAGTGGGAGGGGGCGTAACCTGACAGAGTCGGGGGCGTGTATTAGCAAGACGCTTTACATGGGTGTATTTAATCTATTTCATTTAATGTTTCTGTGTGTCGTTGCAGAAAGAAAGTCAACCTCCCACCCATCCCTGCAGCTGACAGAAGTTGATTTTTACCTTTATTTTTTCAATTCCTGTTGGCTGCGGAGTGGGAGGGGGCGTGGCCTTACAGAGTCGGGGCGTGGCTTAGCAAAGCGCTTCGCATAGATGCATTTAATCTATTTCTTTTAATGTTTCTGTGTGTGGTTGCAGAATGGCTGCGGAGTGAGAGGGGGCGTGGCCTGACAGAGACGGGGCGTGGCTTAGCAAAAGGCTTCGAACAGTTGTAGTCTATAATTAGTCTATTTCATCTAAAATTTTTGTGTGTCGTTGCAGAGAGAAATTCATCCTCCCACCCCTGCAGCAAACAGAAGTTTATTTTTACCTTAATTTTTTCAATTCCCATTGGCTGCGGAGTGGGAGGGGGCGTGACCTGACAGTCGGGGGCGTGGATTAGCAAGACGCTTCGCATGGGTGTATTTAATCTATTTTATTTAATGTTTGTGTGTGTTGTTGCAGAAAGAAAGTCAACCTCCCACCCATCCCTGCAGCTGACAGAAGTTGATTTTTACCTTTATTTTTTCAATCTCTGTTGGCTGCGGAGTGAAAGGGGGTGTGGCCTGACAGAGTTGGGGGTGTGGCTTAGTGAGACCTGGGGCGGGGGTTTTAAGTACTTCTTTTAGGGTGGCCTGAATTAAAGGTCAATACCATGCTTATTTATGAACCCATGCAATAGGCAGCAGTGGAGGAAAACATCTTTTATTACTGCTGAACTGTAGTAATAGAAAAACACATTTGTTATATTTATGGTAACCGGAATACTAACAGTGTCAGTAAATAGAAATGGATGAGATCCTCAGCTGCTGATAATTACCTGGTTGTTATGGAAACCTGCCCTCCCTGTGTGTGGCTTTGCAGAGAATGGCAGTTGGAGTTGCGGACATATACACATACATAGACTGTAAGGGATCGTATCCTCTCAGGGGGTCGACATTACACAATCTCTTCACACCACTTTATTTTCACATTTTTTGCTCCAGCATGAAACAAAACCATCAAAATAACACCTGCCCGGCTAGGCTCTGACTACACATAGTTCCGCTAACTCACCTAAATACAAACGCTGTTCAAACACAGCTTTTAAGTGCGGCTTCCTCAGCTGTTCAGTCCAGCAGCCTCCTGGCTGTGACTCCAACCGTACCCTTTTGGGGGGAGATGGTCCAACAGTCCTCCCGACTATGACCGTGTGACCCGCTTCTCCTAGGGTCACTGGGCTCCCCAAACTTCCAGGCTACACAGAGCCTTGTGGCCCCTTAGCCTGCCTGGCTGAGACAACACACAGAGCCTCCGCAGGCTCTAACCTCTCAGGCCTCCTCAGCCTTTCCTCTCCCCCAGACTGACACTGAGGGCTGGTTTATCACACCAGTAATTACACCCAGGTGGCCTCACCTGTGGTGGAATAGGGATGTGGACTGGAATATCCACCCCCTCCAGACTTCTATGAAGCGTGAGGCCTGTCACTGCCTCACAACACACATACATACATACATACATACACTCAGCTTTATATATTAGAAGAAGATACATATATATATATATATATATATATATATACAGTACAGACCAAATGTTTGGACACACCTTCTCATTCAAAGAGTTTTCTGTATTTTCATGACTATGAAAATTGTAGATTCACACTGCAGGCATCAAAACTATGAATTAACACATGTGGAATTATATACTTAACAAAAAGTGTGAAACATCTGAAAATATGTCTTATATTCTAGGTTCTTCAAAGTAGTCATCTTTTGCTTTGATTACTTCTTTGCACACTCTTGACATTCTCTTGATGAGCTTCAAGAGGTAGTCACCTGAAATGGTATTCCAACAGTCTTGAAGGAGTTCCCAGAGATGCTTAGCACTTGTTGGCCCTTTTGACTTCACTCTGCGGTCCAGCTCACCCCAAACCATCTCGATTGGGTTCAGGTCTGGTGACTGTGGAGGCCAGGTCATCTGGCGCAGCCCCCCATCACTCTCCTTCTTGGTCAAATAGCCCTTACACAGCCTGGAGGTGTGTTTGGGGTCATTGTCCTGTTGATAAATAAATGATGGTCCAACTAAACGCAAACCGGATGGAATAGCATGCCGCTGCAAGATGCTGTGGTAGCCATGCTGGTTCAGTATGCCTTCAATTTTGAATAAATCTCCAACAGTGTCACCAGCAAAGCATGGTGGGAACCAGGCATGTAGAGTCCATCCGTTCACCTTTTCTGCGTCGCACAAAGACATGGTGGTTGGAACCAAAGATCTCAAATTTGGACTCATCAGACCAAAGCACAGATTTCCACTAGTCTAATGTCCATTCCTTGTGTTCTTTAGCCCAAATAAGTCTCTTCTGCTTGTTGCCTGTCCTTAGCAGTGGTTTCCTAGCAGCTATTTTACCATGAAGGCCTGCTGCACACAGTCTCCTCTTAACAGTTGTTGTAGAGATGTGTCTGCTGCTAGAACTCTGGGTGGCATTGACCTGGTCTCTAATCTGACCTGCTGTTAACCAGCGATTTCTGAGGCTGGTGACTCGGATGAACTTATCCTCCGCAGCAGAGGTGACTCTTGGTCTTCCTTTCCTGGGGCGGTCCTCATGTGAGCCAGTTTCTTTGTAGCACTTGATAGTTTTTGCGACTGCACTTGGGGACACTTTCAAAGTTTTCCCAATTTTTCGGACTGACTGACCTTCATTTCTTAAAGTAATGATGGCCACTCGTTTTTCTTTACTTAGCTGCTTTTTTTCTTGCCATAATACAAATTCTAACAGTCTATTCAGTAGGACTATCAGCTGTGTATCCACCTGACTTCTGCCAACACAACTCATGGTCCCAACCCCATTTATAAGGCAAGAAATCTTATTAAATCTTATTAAACCTGACAGGGCACACTTGTGAAGTGAAAACCATTTCAGGTGACTACCTCTTGAAGCTCATCAAGAAAATGCCAAGAGTGTGCAAAGCAGTAATCAAAGCAAAAGGTGGCTACTTTGAAGAACCTAGAATGTAAGACATATTTTCAGTTGTTTCACACTTTTTTGTTAAGTATATAATTCCACATGTGTTAATTCATAGTTTTGATGCCTTCAGTGTGAATCTACAATTTTCATAGTCATGAAAATATAGAAACCTCTTTGAAGGTGTGTCCAAACCTTTGGTCTGTACTGGATATATATATATATATATATATATATATATATATATATATATAATCAATATTACTAATAATACCACTATACAACTACCACCACATATTGTCTTTGTTTTTATTGAATAAAAACAAAGAGCAATATTAATACTAGAGACGAGCGAATCGAAGTTGACAAAGTGGATTTTGATTCGAATTTCAGAAAACATTCGATTTGCTCTGAATTTCCTCATACTTCGTGGTAACGAATCTCATTTTTCCTATAATGGCTGCTGCACATGTTAGGACATGGTTCAAAGAACTCTGGGAAGGAGGGATCACCCACAATGCCATGCATGCAGCCAATCAGCAGCCAGCCAGCTATTGTGATATCACAGCCATATAAATACCCTCCATTTTCTAGTGTACTTAGTGCAGGGAGAGATGTTAGCAGGCGTTAGAAGAGACTTTATTGCGCTTAAAAAACGATTTTCAAGTTCAGGGAAAGATTATTTAAGGTGTAGGGAAAGCATAGGGAGGCATCATCCACGCTATAAAAGTTGAACAGGGTCCAATAAGAGACTGTACAGCCTGAGTAATAGGAGAGATTCTATTACACCTTTCTGCACTTATTGGGGATCCAAATTGCCATTATACTGCTGCATTTAGGTTTGCACTAGATGATACCTCTGTAATTACTGCAAACCTTGTTTGTTATTGAGGTGCAAGTGCAAGTTTTTGGGGGTATATAAGTGTAAAAAAACTCTTATTTTACCGTTATGCGGTGTAGTTACTTTGTACTACAGCCTTTTTTGGGGTGTAAGGCCTCTTGCAGATGGACGTGTGACACTGCGAGTCCCCAGCGCAGCTCCCGGCCTGAATTCCAGCATTGACACTGACATGATACTGTTAGTGTTATCCAATACATTCCAGAACTGTAAGGGTTACATAGCATCATAAATCAATATAATGCTATGTGACCCCGTCAGTGCTAGGAGGTCAGACCGGTAGCTGCGCTGCAGACTCGCAGCATGACACACGCTGGTCTGCAAGGGGCCTAAAATTGTAAAAAAAAAGTACATCTTATTTTCCATTCTGCGGTGCAGTTTATCTTGTACTACAGGCTTTTTTGGTGTGTATAAGTGTATAAAAAATAGTATGTCTTATTTGTCATTCTGTGGTGCAGTTACTTTGCAAGACAGCCTTTTTAGGGTGCATTAGAGGAAAAAACAAGTACATTTTATTTGCCGCTCTGAGGTCAAAGTTACAGCTTTTTGGGGGTGTATTAATTTCCTTTTAATTTAATTATTTTATCTAACAGTATGTCAGACAGACAAGTGACAGGCCCTTCAAAGGGAACGGGCAGTGGTCTAAATGTTTCTGTCGCAGGCAGCAGAAGAAGGAGGGGGAGTGGCAGCACGAGTCGCAGCGAGACGCCTGAGCTCTCACTGTCATCTAGCAGTCGTGTCTTGACCAGCAACCCAGCGGTGCTTGAATCGTTGACTCGGTCTTCTGCTTCGTCGCAAGTGACATCAGACACCCCCAGCCAAGAGTTGGTGGGTTCTTCAGGCACAACGCTTAGTTGGCATGGCCCGGTAGCAGGCCATGTGCCCTCAACTATGCTCAAGCTGGCTTTGTCCTTTTCTGTTCCCTCTGCTAGAGAAGTATTATATGCAATAGGCTCTGTTCCACTTTTCAGTGAGGACGAGCTACTAGAGGACAGTCAACTGCTACTGACCAGCCAAGATCTGGAGGAGAGATCCGCCACTTCCTCTGGTAGGTGGGCAAGTAGTGATTATGAGAGTCACGTAGGAGCTGATGTTGCATGGCAATTTTTTGTTAGGCAGCCAGAGGAGATGAACATGGCTATTTGCCGAATTTGTGGGCAGAAAATGAAGTATGGGAAGGGTGCCAATGTTTGCACCACCGCTCTGCGTCAACACATGCAGAGTTACCATAAAGTGGTCTGGGAGAACCATTGCTCCGCTGTGGTGGTCTAGCCTGCCGCAGCAACTGCTACATCATCCAGTGGCATGCACCCAATTTCATGCAGTCAAGGCTCCTCCCATCATCTGCTGGTCCTGATGCTCCTGCTCATCCTACTCCTCGTCACTCAGTCATTCTGTCAGCAATTGATCACCGAAGCGATTACTAAGAAACAACAGTATGCGTGTGGTCATCCTATGGCGCAGAAGCTGAACGTGCTCCTGGCCAAGTTGCTGGTGCTGAAGGCCCTGTCTTTCCAAGTGATGGACTCTGTACCTTTCAGAAAACTGATGGCTTGTGCCGAGCCGAGGTGGAGAGTCCCAAGTCTCATTTTTTTTGCCAAAAAGGCAGTACCAGCCTTACACACATATGTAGAACAGAAGATGGGCCAGTCCTTTAGCCTGTCGGTATCTGCCAACGTGAGCGGCAGCGGCGATGTGTGGAGCTGTAAATACGGTCAAGGACAATATATGTCCTTTAAGGCTCACTGGGTAACTGTGGTCACCTGGCCACACCAGCAACTTTTCCAGGTGACCCGCTTCCGCCTCTACGTTCTCACAACTTTGATCCTCTGACAATGTCGACCTCTGCCTCCTCATCCTCCACGTGTCCTCAACCTCCACTATAGGGACAATTCACAGTGCCCCACCAGCATACAGGGCACGGCGGTGTCACGCTGTTCTGCAGCTAGTTTTCCTGGGCAAACGGAGTCACACGGGGAGGAACTGCTCCGCGTCTTTCATCAAGAAATTGAATCTTGGCTTTGTCCTCGACAACTCGATATCGGAACCATGGTGACCGACAACTGGAAGAACATGGTATCGGTGTTGCGTCAAGGAGGGCTGAGCCATGCACCCTGCATGGCGCATGTGATCAATCTGGTTGTAAAGCGGTTCTTGAAGTCTTCCGCCCATCTGCAAGACATCCTGAAAATGGCCAGGAAACTTTGCATGCACTTCAGCCACTCGTACACAGCAAATCACACCCTCCTTGAGCTGCAGCAGCAGAACGGCATCCCCAAACATAGACTGATATGCAATGTTTCCACCTGTTGGAATTCCACCCTCCATATGTTGGACCGATTATATGAACATAGAAAGGCTATAAATGATTTCATAATGATACAGGCGGACAGAGATACTCCCCTGTGTAACTTCGATGTTAGCCAGTGGCAGCTCATTGGTGACACCTGCCATTTGCTCGGGCCCTTTAAGGAGACCACTTTATTTGTCAGTTGCCAGGACTACGGGATGAACAACGTCATTCCACTGATTCATGTCCTAGAACAGATGCTGCTAAAACTGGCTGGCCAGGGGACAGGAGACGTGGCGACTACATTTCACAGCCACATGAGCCCTGTAGTGGCTGAACTAGAGGAGGAGGAGGGGGACATTCGAGAACAAGCAATGCAAAGAGAAATGGGTGGTTTTTCTACACAGGTGACAGGAGAGAAGGAGCAGGAGCAGCCAGAGGAGCTACAGGGTGATGAGGAAGTCGAGACAGAGGACCCAGACACACAGTGGCAGTATGCAGTGCAGATGGACACATGGAGTCTCCCCCCAGCCAATTGTGCAAATGGCCTGATGCATGCTCACTTGCTTGCGTAGTGACAACCGAATTGTCAGTTTTGGTTGGGGTAGGAGCAGGACCAGCTCCATTAGCAGCAACTTAAGTCTGGAGTCGCTCATGAGCAGTTTTCTTCACCCGCCTCCTGAAGAAACTACTCATCAGCAGCAGCAGAACCTGAACCAGCAGGTTGTGGCATACTTGGAGTGCACCCTGCCACCCCACATCAAAGATCCCCTGGACTACTGGGCATCCAAACTAGATTTGTGGCTGCAACTGGCCAAGTTTTCCCTCAACAAGTTTCCTGCATGGCCAGCAGTGTATCATCAGAGACCTGTTTCTTCTGGCTACCTGCTTCAGCTACTATTCTGATGTTGCCACCCACCTGATGCCACACCTGTCACCAGGTGCTCCTACTACTAGCTACCATATTCAGCTGGTACTGGTATTGTCCACCACCTCCCCACTCTGTCACTGGGCCACTCTGTGGTCTCCTCATGCTGCTGCTACCTCAACACTATGTCACTGGGCCACTCTATGGTCTCCTCATGCTGCTGCTAACTCAATGCTATGTCACTGGGCCACTCTGTGGTCTCCTTATGCTGCTGCAACCTCAACTCTGTCTTTGGGCCACTCTGTGGTCTCCTCATGCTTCTGCCACTTCACCACTCTGTGTTCTCCTCATGCTGCTGCCATCTCAACACTATGTCACTGGGCCACTCTGTAATCTCCTCATGCTGCTGTCACCTCAACACTATGTCATTGGGCCACTCTATGGTCTCCTCATGCTGCTGCCACATCACTACTCTGCGGTCTCCTCATGCTGCTGCCACCTCAACACTATGTCGCTGGGCCACTCTGTGGTCTTCTCATGCTGCTGCCACGTCACCACTCTGTGGTCTCCTCATACTGCTGCTACCTCAACACTATGTCACTGAGCCTCTCTGTGGTCTCCTCATGCTACTTTTACCTCAACACTATGTCACTGATCCACTATGTGGTCTCCTCATGCTGCTGCCACCTCACCACTATGTCATTGGGCAACTCTGTGGACTTCCCATGCTGTTCTCACCCTCTACACTTAATGACTGGGCCACTGTTTTGCCTTTTTTTACCTGTTTGCCATCATCATTTATTTGACCCTTCTTCTAATATGGCAGAATGAAGGAAAAATGAGATGCGCAACGTATCCTGTCTATGTAGTAGCTGTAAGGCCTTCATGACAAGGTCCGTATTTTGCATCAGAATTGGCTTATGATTTGGTAGCCAAAAGCAGGAGTGGGTACAAAACGCAGAAGACATTCACATGTCATCTCTGTTTTCGATCCACTCCTGTTTTTTTTTTGGCTTTAGCAATGCTGATGGATTACTGACCAAATGCTGACCGAGTTAAGACGGATGCTCAACAGACAGGATGCATTTTTTGGGGGTTATTACTCTGACGGATCAGAGGAAGGGCAAAATAATCAGTGGCGTCAACACAAACTTACTGCTGACAACCTCTCCACTCTATCAGGGGGGCTCTACTTGTATGAGCCTTTAATAGAACAGGTTCTGTAGACAAGTGGAATTAGCTGACGACGGTGTAAAAGGAGTGCGCTTCTTCTTGACGCTAATATCGACCTGTAAGGCTCGTTCACACTTGAGTTATTTAGTCAGTTTTGGCCTCATAACTGCCAAAATAAGTGAAGTGTGCAATGATTCTAAGAGCGACACCTGTCATCTGCATGTCATACTGACTCATTGTTTCACTACCACAGCAGACTCCCTATGCATGTTACTGCAAGGCACGGTGTTCTATACCACTATACAGGTTATCTGCAGCCAGGAAATAGCTGTTTTTAATGCCATTCGCCATGAATAAATTCGGATCAAATAGAATCTTTTTGTAAAATTCGGCAAACCAACCAAATCGAATCTTTGAGAAATTCACTCATCTCTAATTTTTATTACTCGAGGAATCATAGGGGGCCCTGTAGGGGTATTATTATTACTGGAGGCACTGTCAGGGCATTTTAGTACTGGAGGCAGGCTTTATTTTAACTGTGCATACTGTCGGGGGCATTAGTATTTCTACAGTATATTTTTGGGGGCTTTAGGGAGCACAGTGGTCACAGTATTGAAGGTAGCAGTAGGATAACAATGTTAAGGCACCATGGTGGGGAAGATGATGGAAATTTGAGGACACTAAGATGTCTCTGCAGAGATGAAAGACGGCTACAAGATGTCGTGTTGTCTAGTCCTAACAGAGAAGATGAGGAAAAAAATGTTTACATCAGAGGAGACGTCACTGATAGAAGTCACCATGGCAGTTTGATCCGAATGGAGAAGATGAGAAAAGAGAACATCCTACATCACAGAAGTCACTGAATCTGGTGCTGTATACACCTTTATGTATGGTAATGATTAAAGACCAGTCAAAATGCTGAAGGTAGGACTGGCTCTGTGCTATTACCTGTGTGTTAACTCTACGTCCCTTTTATGAAGGAAAAGGAGGATGACAGGACATGGCAATTGGCACTGGCCACTACACAGGGCAGCTTCTAGAGAGGTTTTTGGTTCTATGTGGCATGCTGCACTGAGCCCAATAAGAAAATTGCAGCATGATATACTGCTCCCTCTATGGTATTTATGGCGCTGCTTACTGGAGTTGACCCTGCCTACTTATGTTGGCCCCACCTTCTGTCAGTCTGGGCCCGGCAACAAAATAGGGCCACTTTTAGTTTTTTTTTCCAGGACCACTTTAAATTTCCAATCCGCCCCTGACCACAGCGGACTCCGTATGCATGTTTCCATAATGCACAGTGTTCTACACCAATATACAGGCTCTCTGCAGCCTGCAAATAGCTGTTTTTGCTGAGATTTGTCATGAATAAATTTGGATTGAATCTAATCTTTTGGGGAAATTTGGTGAATTATCCGAATCGAACGTTTGAAAAATTCGCTCATCTCTAGTCTTACTTGCAAGAAATGGCTAACTATTTTTTTGGGTGTATTTCTCCTGTTAACCCTTGTAAAAATTAAAAAACCTTTCAGCTACAACTACATATTATAGTTCACATTTTATTTTTGATGGACTTCTGGGTAAATAGTGCATGGCCACCTTTTAACCTTGCTCCCTCTACGACTCCTCTAATCCATCTGCATCCAAACATATTTATTTGCCGGACTGGACATATTAACTCACTCCTGACCTTTTCCTGCATCGTGGAAGCACCTCATTTCAATTCCCATAAGCCCTATACTGAAGTAGCACACCTGATATAGAAGGCTGTGGCGGCCATCTTGCAGCCTGTACCTGTCATTGATGTGCGACTACCAATGATCGGGTCCAGGGTCTGGTGTTCCCTGCAGACAAACCTCCAGCCATTTGTTCCCCAATGGATATCCCTCATTTAGTATAGCTACTTGCATCACCCTAAAAAAACTAGAGATCATAGGCCACACCCCAATCCAATCAAAAATGGACTAGAAGAGCTGAAGGTGAGCTGCACTTGGTCTAGAGTGCTTCTCTCACCCTCAGTCAGTCACAGAGTGACTTGTCCACTGTCTCTAGTAACTGACTGGGGGTGAGAGAAGCCACTGTCAGTTTGTGCATACCTACCAACTTTTGAAAAGAAGGAAGAGGGACACTATGTGCAGCGCAAAGAGACATTCTTTCCACATTAGGCCACACCTCTAACTAACGCCCAAACATAACTAAACACCTAATCCCACCCAGTCCCCTAAATGCCCCACAGTCCCCCTTTATGCCACCACACAGTAAGTATGTCCAGATACTTTCCCTTTTACACATTATGCCCAGATATGTGCCCCCTCACAGTAGCAATGCCAACATATTTGCCCCCTCATAGTATCGATGCCAGTTATGTGCCCCCTTACAGTATCGATGCCCAGATATGTGCCCCTGTATTGATGCCCAGATATGTGCCCCTCACAGTAGTTATGCCCAGATAAGTGCCCCCTCACAGTAATATGCCCAGTTATGTGCCCTGATATATGCCCCCTCACAGTAATATGCCCAGTTGTGCCCCCTCACAGTAATATGCCCAGGATTGTGCCAGTAGGAGGGACAGTTGCTTCATCATTACAGGCAACTGTCTCTGCTGAAGCAGGGACAGCTGTCTGAGAGCGGGACATACCTCCCCCATACCGGGACCACAGGACAGCCATTGAAATCCGGGACTGTCCCACCAGATCCAGGACGGTTGGGAAGTATGGTTTGTGCCTGCAGCTCAAGCTCAAACAGAGCAAAGCTGCTGTCTGAGCATTGAGCCGCTGAACAGGAGGACACCGGACCGTACATTCATGCTGTGTGCAGGACGAAGAACAGGGTGCCAGGAAACCGGATGTATGGCCACCCTACCCACATTGTGTGCCCACAAAGATCTGTGGCTGAGGGTGAGGACAGGTCTGACAATAAAAGCGGCGGCAATAGATCGGGCCCAGCTGCTGTCCCATGACTGTACCTCAATGCCACCTGACATACCCACCTCTCTAGAGGCAGGAGCTGCTTCTAGGTAGATCGTCTGTAGAAACTCTTCTTGTTGAACTGGAATATATGGCCTCTCAAAGGTGAGCCCCCTTCTCTACACTTGATTGACCTCTTAGAGGATCCTTGCTTGCCATTTTGACCCTTAAAGACCTGTGGCCTGGGATGGTGGAGTCTGAAAATGTAAAGCTGTTAAAGACATTATAGGAAGTAGTGTTGGGCGAATTGAAGTCCACAAAGTGGACTTCGATCTGAACTTCAGGGATAATTTGATTCGCCACAAAGCTGAATTATTTCATGTTTTGTGGTTGTGAACTGATTTTCCCTGAAATAGTGTAAAAAAAAACCAAAAAGTTGCACTTACCTCATCCATTTGCTCGTGACGGGCCGGTCGCAGCCATCTTGATTGAAGATCTCGCATGAAATCCAGTGCGCGGCGACATATGATGTCACCATGCGCCCAACATGATGACGTTGTCACAGGCTGCGTGAGATTTCGCACCAGATCTTCAATCAAGATGGCAGGGGCCGGCCCATCGCAAGCAAATGGATGAGGTAAGTATGATTTCAATTTTTTTTTTTAATTTTACGCTGCATCTGAGGGTTACAATTACAGAGAGTGGTGCAATTGCACCCACTACTTACAAAGAAATACGTTCCATGACATGACATTTTTTTGGTAAAATTCGGCGAAGCAGCCGAATCGAATTTTTTAATACTTCACTCATCTCTAGTAGGAAGCAATTTATCTCTACTGCGTCTATAGGATGTGAATTGTCTCCCATTCTCTATGTTAACACTGCCACCTAGTGGCCTCTGGTGGATTAGCACACACCTATAATTTCAGTTTCTCTGCTTTGTACAGTGCACCCAACTGCTATACTTTCTTATCCCCTTAGGGGTATCTTGTATTACTCTATGGTAGCCTTCAATCTAAGTGAATACTACAGTGCCATCTGGTGGCTTCTAGAGGAATAGAATAAAGATACTTTCAACTTTTCCCTGATTCTGTGGTGGTTTCTCCATACTAAGGAAAAAATTGCGAAGGAAAAAAAAACACAATGCAGCAGCACTCTGCAAACACAAATAACGTACAACACTGCCATAGTCATAGAAAATATTCTGGTGCTTATGCTATGCTTATTTTGCAAAATTGAGATTCTTGGCAAATACATTTTGTACAAAATTATTTGGGCCCGTCTGACAAACGTCAAGGTGATCTCTGTAAGACGGTAACCTAACACTAATTACTACCTGTTATGTGCCATAATGGCCACCATTAAATTCGGGGAGTGTTGGTTCCACATGCATCCTGGGTCCACTATGCATTTTGCCATTTTTGGTGCCTTAAAAGCCTCCATTAAATCCAGGGATGCGGGTACCAACGTGCATGCTGAGTCCACTCTGTACCTCTCCTGGTGCCTCACGGCTTCCAGTGCAGGCTACAGCTTTAGGACTCATGCACACGAAGGTATTTTCTTTCCATGTCCGTTCTGTTTTTTTTTGTGGACCATATATGGAACCATTCACTTCAATGGGTCCGCAAAAAAAACGGAAGTTACTCCGTGTGCATTCCTTATTTCCGTTCCGCAAAAAATAGAACATGTCCTATTATTGTCCGCATTACAGACAAGCATAGTAATGTTCTATTAGGGACCAGCTGTTCCGTTCCGCAAAATACGGAATGCACACGGACGTCATTTGTATTTTTTGCAGATCCGTTTTTGCGGACCGTAAAATACATGTATAGCTCCCCTGGCTCTATACTCACTGCTTCCTGGTCTACTTCAACTGCTCGCTGTGCTGTGTCCTGCGCAAAGTGTGAGGACGTCGGCCCTCTGTGACCTCATGCTGTGCAGTGTCAGGTCACAGCACAGCACGGCAAGATGAGCCCTGGGTTTCAGGAGCGGCAGCACTGTCTGGAACAGGAGAGGTAAGTTGATTTATTTTTTTTCTCTGATCTGAGGTCTGCTTCACAAGAAGGACTTATTAATAGGGAGAACTGATCTGAGGTGTGATTGGGGGACTTATTGACATGTAGGTCTGATCTTGGGTCTGATTGGGGGGTCCATTTGCCCATACATGCTAGTAAACCACCTCCGGTTAGCCCATACATTCTATTGAACCACCCCCTGTTTGCCCATACGTTCTAGTAAACCAAGAGGAGCAAGGGGAGGTACCGAGAACATGTAAAGAGGTGGGCCTGGGCTCCGGCAGAAGGCAGGCCTGGGCTCCTATAACAGTTATGCACTCCCCGCTGGGCACCTAGAGACCATATTTGCATAGAAATAAAAGTTAATTTTCTGCGCTTCAGAAACACACAAAATACTAAGACAGGTATGTTTTGCATTTTGTTAGGCAGCACTATGTAGCCCTGGACTGGGTTACATATAGTTAGATTTGCTGACAGATTTCCTTTAAACAGTCCTCTTCGTCATGATGTTCACATTTTGACATCACAAGACCAAGACGACACCCAACAATTGATCAACAGTACGTGATTTACAGGAACAATAAATGGATTGTAGCAGCGCTTACAGGTCAATAATATTAGTTCATCAAGTGGCGGTGCAAGCGGTGATCGGTACCAGTCAGTAGTGCTCCCAGAATCCAGGAAATTGAAAGGAACCGCAGCACTCCCAAGTCTTCCAGCAATACGCTTTATTTCACCAAACCGTGCAACATTTCGACCTTGAAAAAAGACCAAGTAAGGTCGAAACGTTGCACGGTTTGGTGAAATAAAGCGTATTGCTGGAAGACCTGGGAGTGCTGAAGTTCCTTTCAATTTCCTGGCTTTAAGCAGGGAGGTGAGAGGCACCCAAGTGTCACATCAGACCATTCTAAACTGTTTACATCAGCGTGGTCTGTGTGCTAGATGACCTGCCAGGGTACCTGACCACACCACCAGACACAGGTGTCATTGTCTTGCATGGGCCAGAGAGCATCTACAATGGACGAGAGACCAGTGGGCGTCAATGCAGTTCACTGATGAAAGTTGATTCACGCTGAGCAGTAATAATGGCCACCAAAGATGTTGGAGACGTCAAGGAGAGCCCTATGCATCAACCACTGTTAACACCAGACGAGCCTTTGGTGGTGGTGGGCTTACAGTGTTGGCAGGTGTCTAGTCAATTTGTCTAGTGTGTCTAGTCTGCCCTACAATTTGAGGATGGTACAATAACAAACCAATATTACTTAAAGGGGTTGTCCGAGTTATTTTTTTGTTCTTTATATGTTTCTAACTTGTCAGGTATAACAACTTTCCCATATACTTTGTGTTTCCAAAGCTGCTGGTTTCTCAGAGTTGACTCAGGGTCACATGACCTGTGATGTCACCTTATCTCTCTGCTCTGTGATGTTTCGTTCACAAGCCTCAGTTCAGATAAGAGTCTGTACACGAGACGTCACTGGCCACGCCCCCTTTCTTTGCCGGGCTCCTGCTATCTGCTTTCTTCCTGGTTTCCTTCAGATAAAACATTAACCCCTTCAGCCAGAACACACTGAGGGCTCAAGGCTTTAGAACAAACAGTAGCTGCAGCAGTGAGAGGAGACAAATGCTGGGCAAGGAGCTATAGAGGAATTGTATTGTACAAGAACAGGTAGGGAGAATTTCCTGTGTGTATCAGCAGTGTCATTGTACAGATGGGACTTGTAGTCCTACACATACAACATGCTGCTGAGTATTCCAGCAGGCAGACATGTCACTCAGCACTTGTATTCATTCCCTTTGCAGAGAGGGGGGGAGAAGGGGGAGGGGCTGAGATTGTTGTTATTGCATGTAAACAAAGACCAGAAGAGAACCAGGGAAATGAGGAAATATGGATTTTTTTTGCCTAAAACTTGCTTAACTTAGTTATATATTGCTGCCCATCAGATTTGAAGTGCTATATATTTTTTTTCATAACTCGGGCAACCCCTTTAAATAACATCACTAATCCAGTCATTGTTCCTCTGCTTGAACAACACAGGCCTAATTTCATCTTCATGGACGACAATGTGACTGTTCTTCGAGGTCGCATCAGCAGAGAATGTCTGCAGGAGAATGGGGTACCTCAAATGGTGTGGCCTGTACTTTCTCCGGACCTGAATCCCATTGAAAACCTGTTGCCGTGTAGAGGATCATAACTCTGTACCCCAGAAGTAGGGATGAGCGAACCCGGACCGTACTGTTCGGGTTCATACCGAACATTACGGTGTCCGTGTACCCAAACTCGACCACGGACATTGGTGGTCTGTGTTCATGTGTTCGTTGTTCGGAGTTAACAAAGTTTGTAGTGCAGCCAATCAATAAGCGTTTAAGTTGTGAGCACTTGGAAGCCATCACAATCATGCCTAGTATTGGCACAGTGGTGCACTGCCATTCTGCTCTGACTAGTGGAGGGACAGGACTCTGATGCATTGAGGGACAGTGTTAGGATTTTTTTTATTTTATTTTTTTATTTCTGTGGGTGACCTGGAGGCATTTATGTGGGTGTAATACAACACCTTTGCACCAGTGACACAGAAATATTATACTTAATTGGGCTGTTCAGTCTGTGGGTGACCTGTAGGCATTTTTGGTCAGTGCAATACAACACCTTGGCCCCTGTGGAACAGAAATACAATGCTTAGTCGTGCTGTTCAATCTATGGGTGACCTGTAGTAATTTTTGGCCAGTGCAAAACTACTCCTTTGCACCAGTGACACAGAGATAATATACTTATTTGGGCTTGTCTATTCTGTGGTTGACCTAAAGTCATTATTGGGGTTCAAAACTCCACATTTTCATCCATCTTACTGTTATAAGACAGTTACCGTATTTTTCGCCCTATAAGACGCACTTTTTTTCCCCCAAAAGTAGGGGGGGAAATGCGGTGCGTCTTATAGGGTGAATACAAGTGAGCGCTTCCACAAGTGAGCGCTTCCATATGACCTTGCAGCGTCAGGTCATAGTGCGCGCCGGCAGGGAAGAGAGAGGAGCGCGGAGCGTGGGACCGGAGGGCAGCGGCAGCGCAGAACAGGTAAGTATGGTCTTTAAGTGGCTGGGTGGGCTGATCTGAGGTCTGATAGGGGCACAAGACGTGCTGATCTGAGGTGTGAAGGGGCACAAGACGCTATGTGAAGGGGCACAAGACGCTAATCTGAGGTCTGATGGGGCACAATATGCCAATATGAGGTCTGTTGGGGGCACAATATGCTAATCTGAGGTCTGTTGGGGGCACAATATGCTAATCTGAGGTCTGTTGGGGGCACATTCTGCTGATCTGAGGTCTGATGGGGCACATACTGTTGCTCTGAGGTCTGAAGGGGGCACATTCTACTGATCTGAGGTCTGATGGGGGCACATTCTGCTGATCTGAGGTCTGATGGGGGCACATACTGTTGCTCTGAGGTCTGATGGGGGCACATACTGTTGCTCTGAGGTCTGATGGGGGCTCATTCTGCTGATCTGAGGTATGATGGGGGCACATTCCGCTGATCTGAGGTCTGATGGGGCACATACTGTTGCTCTGAGGTCTGAAGGGGGCACATTCTGCTGATCTGAGGTCTGATGGGGGCACATACTGTTGCTATGAGGTCTGATGGGGGCACATACTGTTGCTCTGAGGTCTGATGGGGGCACATTCTGCTGATCTGAGGTATGATGGGGGCACATTCTGCTGATCTGAGGTCTGGTGGGCGCACAGTGAGATGGTATGGGGGCACAGTGGGCTGATCTGAGGTCTGGTGGGGGGCTGACATGGTGGGCTGATGGAGTTCTGACATGGAGGGCTGATATGGGGGTCTGATGTGATGTCCTAAAATTTATGGGCAGTCTGATAAGAGGATCTGCTGAAAAATATTTTTTTCTTATTTTCCTACACTAAAACCTAGGTGCGTCTTATGGGCCGGTGCGTCTTATAGGGCGAAAAATACGGTAATCAGTCTGTTAATTGTGTTGGTGATATGAAGCAATTTTTTTGTTTAATTACACTGCATCCTCATCTGCCTGTTATAAGCCATTCAGACGGCCATGGTATTGCGGGTCCGCAAAAATGTGGATCCGCAATACCACGGATGCCACCCGGCGTGTGTTAGCCGGGCGCCCCGTTAAAGATGCCTAATCTTATCAGCTGTTGTGGACAAGAATAGGACATGTTCCATAATTTCTTGCGGAGCCGCAGCTCCGCAAGATCGATTGCTGGCCATAGAAGTGAATGGGACGCACCTATTCCGCAATTTTGCGGAATAGGTGCGGACCCGTTCACATGGTCATGGTCATGTGAACGGGCCCTTATTAATCAGTCTGTTAATTGTGTAAAGCAATTTTTTTATTGTAATAACACCGCATTTTCATCTGTCTAACTTTTATAAGACAGTAAATTAGTCTGTTAATTGTGTCATTGACATAAACCAATTTTTTTTGTTTAATTACAAAGCATTTTCATCCGTCTAACTGTTAAAAGACAGTTAATCAGTCTGTTAATTGTGTTGTTGACATAAACAAATCTTTTGGTTTAATTACACTGCATTTTCATCCGTCAAACTTTTATAAGTAGAGATGAACGAATCAAAGTTGACTAAGTGGAATTCGATCCGAATTTCAGCAAAAATTTGATTTGCACTGAAAATGATTGGTGCACGTTAGAACATGGAGCTAAGAACTCTGGGAATGAGGGATCACCCACAATGCCATGTATGCAGCCAATCAGCAGCCAGGCAGTCACAGATGTCACAGCCCTATAAATAGCCTCAGCCATCTTGGTTTCTTCTATTTTCCAGTGTACTTAGTGCTAGGAAGTGACGTGACAGGCGCTAGGGACAGTGTTAGGAAAGACTTTATTCAGCAAAAAAAACTATTTAGAAGTTCAGGGAAAGATCATTCAAAGTGTAGGAAAGGATAGGGAGGCATTATCCACACTATAGGGAGAAAGCAGGGACCAATACGGGAGTGTAAAGCCTGCATAATAGGAGCGATTATTATTACACCTTGCTGCACTAACTGGGGATCCAAATTGCACTATATTCCAGCAAACCTTGCTTGTTATTGGGGTGAAAGTGCTGTGTGATACAGCCATTTTTGGGGTGTATTTATAGGGAATCTAAGTATGTCTTATTAGCCGCTCTGAGGTGAATTCACATTGTTATACAGCCATTTTTGGGGTTTATTTATAGGAAATATAAGTACGTCTTATTAGTTGTTCAACGGTGAATTTAGATTGTGACACAGCCTTTCTTGGGATTTATTTATAGTTAATACAAGTACGTCTTATTAGTGGTTCTGCAGTGAACTTACATTATTATACAGCCATTTTGGGGGTTTAATTATGGGAAATATAAGTACGTCTTATTAATCATTCTGCAATGAACTTACATTGTTATACAGCCATTTTTGGTGTTTATTTATAGGAAATATAGGTACGTCTTATTAGTCGTTCTGTGTTGAATTTAGATTGGGACACAGCCTTTTTGGGGGTTTATTTATAGTAAATACAAGTACGTCTTATTAGCCATTCTGCAGTGAACGTACAATGTTATACAGCCATTTTTGGGGTTTAGTTATAGGAAACATAAGTATGTCTTATTAGTCGTTCTGCGATAAACTTACATTGTTATACAGCTATTTTTGGGGTTTAGTTATAGGAAATATAAGTATGTCTTATTAGCCGTTCTGTGTTGAATTTAGATTGTGAAACAGCCTTTTTGGGAGTTTATTTATAGTAAATACAAGTACGTCCTATTAGCAGTTCTGCAGAGAACTTACATTGTTATACAGCCATTCATGGGGTTTATTTATAGAGCCCTCTGCCCTCACGTTTCACTGCCATGGCTGTTGGGGGCAGGAGCAGTACCAGCTCCATCATCAGCAACTTAAATCTAGAGTCTCTGATGAGCAGTTTTCTTCACCCTCCTGGTAAAGAAACCACTCACCAGCAGCAGCAGCTAGACATGGAGCAGAAACTAAATCAGCTGTAGTAGCATACTTGGACTGCACCCTGCCACCCCACATCGAAGATCCCCTGGACTACTGGGCAGCCAAACTTGACTTGTGGCCACAATTGGCAGAGTTTGCCATGGACAAGCTTTCCTGCCCAGCCAGTAGTGTGGCATCAGAGCGGGTGTATAGTGCAGCAGGGGCCATAGATACCTCAAGGAGAACTCGCCTTTCCACCCAAAATGTGGAGAAACTGACCTTTGTGAAGATGAATCAGGCGTGGATCAGCCAGGATTTCCACACACCAGTGCCTGATGCATCAGACTAGATCATCCATGATACCACACACAAACTTTGTCAAAAGAGACCTGTTTCTTCTGGCTACCTGCTTCAGCTACTATTCTGATGCTGCCACTCTCCTGATTCCACACACCTGCTGCCAGGTGATACTACTGTCACCCAACATCTTGTGCTGGTACAGGCTAGGCTTTTGTCCCCCACCTCCCCACACTGGGCCACTATGTGGTCTCCTCATGCTGCTGTCACCTCACCACTCTGTGGTCTCCTCATGCTTCTGCCACCTCAACACTCTGCCACTCTGTGGTCTCCTTATGCTGCTGCCACCTCAATACTCTGTCACTGAGCCACTCTGTGGTCTCCTCATACTGCTGCTACATTAACACTCTGTGGTCTCCTCATGTTGCTGCCACCTCACCACTCTGTGGTCTCCTCATGCTGCTTCCAAGTCAACACTCTGTGGTCTCCTCATGCTACTGCCAGCTCAACACTCTGTGGTCTCCTCATGCTGCTTCCAAGTCAACACTCTGTGGTCTCCTCATGCTGCTGCCAGCTCAACACTCTGTGGTCTCCTCATGTTGCTGACACCTCACCACTCTATGACAGGGCCGCCATTTTCCCTTTTCAGCCTTGTTAACATCACCGTTTATTTTACCCTTCTTTAGATCGGAATCTGTCTTTGGAGCAGCTGTAAGGCCTGTATCACATGGTCCCTATTTTGCATCAGGATATGCTCATGATTTGGTAGCCAAAAGCAGGACAGGGTACAAAACACAGAAGACATGCAAATATTCCATTCACATGTCATCTCTGTTTTGGATCCACTCCTGTTTTTTTTGGCCTTAGCAATACTGATGAATTACTGACCAAATGTTGACCGAGTGAGGTCGGATGCTCAATAGACCGGATACGTTTTTTGGGGGTTGTTCTTCTGACATTTCAGAAAAAAGGCAAAATAATCAGTGACGTCAACACAAACTTACTGCTGACACCATCTCCACTCGGTCAGGGGGGCTCAACTTGTATCAGAGTTTAACATAACAGGTTCTGTAGAAATCTATGTGGAATCAGCTGACGATGTATAAGGAGTGCACTTTTTCACGCTATAGAAGGATCTTGGGCCGCTGCAGTCCTTTATACCTGACATTAACATTGACCTGTAAGGCTGAGTTCACACTTGAATTATTTGGTCAGTTTTGGCCGTGTAACTGATCAAATGAGTGAAGTGATTCTAAGAGTGACACCTGTCATCTGCGTGTCACACTGACTCACAGTACTGTTTCACTATCACAGCTGACTCCCGATACATGTTTCTACAATGCACTGTGTTCTACATCACTATACAGGTTCTCTGCAGCCAAGAAATAGCTGTTTTTTTTTTCAATTTTTTGGTTGTCATAACACCAAATTTTCATCAATCTAAGGGCTCATGCACATGAATGTATTTTCTTTCCGTGTCCGTTACGTTTTTTTTTGCGGACCGTATGTGGAACCATTCATTTCAATGGGTCGGCAAAAAAAACGGAAGGTACTCCATGTGCATTCCGTTTCCGTATGTCCGTATTTCCATTCCGCAAAAAAATAGAACATGTCCTATTATTGTCTGCATTACGGACAAGGATAGTACTGTTCTGTTCCGCAAAATACGGAATGCACACGGATGTCATCCGTATTTTTTGCGGATCCGTTTTTTCATACGGGCGTGTGCATGAGACCTAAATGTTATAGTAGGTTTAATCAGTGTGTTAATTGACACAGTGACATTGAAGCAATTTTTGGCGGTCATAGCACCACATTTTCAGACATCTTAGGCTACTTTCACGCTATCATTTTTGCTAAATCCGGCAGAGCTTAGCAAAAACACTTCCGTTACTGATAATACAACCGTCTGCATCTTTTATGAACGGGTCCGGTTGTATTATCTTTAACATAGCAATGACAGATCCGCATTTAAACCATTCTAAGTCGATGGGGGATGGATCCGTTTTATATTGTTTCAGATTGTAACATAGAAACATAGTAACATAGTTTATAAGGCCGAAAAAAAAGACATCTGTCCATCCAGTTCGGCCTGGTATCCTGCAAGTTGATCCAGAGAAAGGCAAAAAAAAACTGTGAGGTAAAAGCCAATTTTCCCCACTTTAGGGGAAAAAATTCCTTCCCGACTCCAATCAGGCAATCAGAATTACTCCCTGGATCAACGACCCCTCTCTAGTAACTATAACCTGTAATATTATTACCCTTCAGAAATACATCCAGGCCCCTCTTGAATTCTTTTAGTGAACTTACCATCACCACCTCCTCAGGCAGAGAGTTTCATAGTCTTACTGCTCTTACCGTAAAGAATCCTCTTCTATGTTTGTGTACAAACCTTCTTTCCTACAGATGCAGAGGATGTCCCCTCGTCACAGTCACAGTCCTGGGGAAAATAGATCATGGGAGAGATCTCTGTACTGACCCCTGATATATTTATGCAGTTATTAGATTTCCCCTAAGTCGTCTTTTTTCTAATGTGAATAACCCTAATTTTGATAATCTTTCTGGATACTGTAGTCCACCCATTCCAGTTATTACTTTAGTTGCCCTCTTCTGAACCTTCTCCAGCTCTGCTATGTCTGCCTTGTTCACAGGAGGCAAAAACTGTACACAGTACTCCATGTGTGGTCTGACTACTGATTTGTAAAGTGGCAGGACTATGTTCTCATCACGGGCTTCTATGCCTCTTTTGATGTAACCCATTATCTTATTGGCCTTGGCAGCAGCTGTCTTGACACTGGTTTCTACAGCTTAGTTTGCTGTTCACTAAAATTCCTAGGTCCTTTTCCATGTCAGTGTTACCCAGTGTTTTACCATTTAGTATGTACTGGTGACTTGCATTATTCCTTCCCATGTGCACAACCTTACATTTGTCAGTGTTAAACCTCATCTACCACTTCTCTGCCCAAGTCTCCAGTCTATCCAGATCCCTCTGTAGCAGTGTACTGTCCTCTTCTGTGTTAATTACTTTACACAGTTTAGTGTCATCTGCAAAAATTGAGATTTTACTGTGCAAGCCTTCTACAAGGTCATTAATAAATATATTAAAGAGAATAGGGCCCAATACTGACCCCTGTGGTACCCCACTAGTGACACTGACCCAATCTTTGTGTGTACCATCAATAAAAACCCTCTGTTTTCTATCACTGAGTCAGTTACTTACCCACATACAGACATTTTCTCCCAGTAAAAGCATTCTCATTTTATATACTAACCTTTTATGTGGACAGTGTCAAATGCTTTGGAGAAGTCCAGATATACAACATCCATTGATCTGCCGCTGTAAAGTCTAGAACTTACCTACTCACAGAAACTGGTTAAATTAGTTTGACATGACTGATCCCTCATGAAGCCATGCTGATATGTTATTTGCTTATTTTCATTGAGGTTCTCCAAGATAGCATCTCTTAGAAAACCTTCAAACAGTTTAAAACAGTTTACCCACGACAGATGTTAAACCTACCGGCCTATAGATTCCAGGCTCTGTTTTTGTGTCAGAGAAAACGGATCCGTCTTGCTCTGCATCCCATGAGGAAACGAAAACCGCAGCTTACTGCGGTTTGCTCTCCGGTATGGGAACGCAACCAAACGGAATGCTTTTTGGAGCATTCCGTTCAGCTACTTTTTGTCCCCATTGACAATGACTGGAGACAAAACAGAAGCATTTTTCTATGGTATTGAGATCCTATGACAGATCTCAATAGTGGAAAATAGAAACGCTACAGTGAAAGTAGCCTTACTGTTATAAGAGAGTTAATCAGTCTGTTAATTGTGTTGGTAACATAAAGCAATTTATTGGTTTAATTACTCTGCATTTGTATCTGTCTTACTGTTAAAAGACAGTTAATCAGTCTGTTAATTGTATCAGTAACACTAAAGCAATTTTTGGTTGTGATAACACCACATTTTCATCTGTCTTACTGTTATAAGACAATTAATCAGTTTGTTAATTGTGTCGGTGACATAAAGCAATTTATTGGTTTAATTACACTGAATTTTCATCCGTCTAACTGTTATAAGACAGTAAACCAGTCTGTTAATTGTGTCGGTGACATAAAGTAATTTTGGTTGTCATAACACCGCATTTTTATCTGTCTTACTGTTATAAGACAGTTAATCAGTCTTTTAATTCTGTCGGTGACATAAAGCAATCTCTTGGTTTAATTGCATCACATTTTCATCCGTCTAACTCAGAAGCATAGCTAGAACTGACTGGGCCACACGGCAAATTTTTGTACAGGGCCCCTCCCCAACTTAATGGATGCACTCATACATGCACTCACCACATACATGGACGCACTCATACATGCACTCACCACATACATGGAGGCACTCAAACACGCAGTCACCACATACGCACTCATACACACACTCACAACAAACATAGACACACTCATATATGCACACACCACATACATGGACACACTCACATACACACTCACCACATATATGGACATCCAGAAAGCTGCAGTGGTTTCAGCAAAGTGTAGTTTGCTGAGAAAGGGTTGTCTAGATTTTGTTCTGGGCTGGACTTTATTTGTACTGGTGGATAGGTTTGGTAGTGGGATCTGCCAGTCCATACCCTTCCAGTACACTTTTTGCCTTTAGCTGAGGAGATCGCAGGTGAGGCCTGCTGTTGTAATCACGGAGGGATGAAACAACCTCTGTGTATGAGTAGGAGAGAGGACTTGGAAGGAAGCCTGCAGAGGCTCTGTGTGGTCTCAGCCAAGATGGCTGAGGGGCCACGAGGCTGTGTGAAAGTCTAAAGTTTGGGGGGCCTAGCTACACCTGCGGAAAGAGGGTCGCACAGTTAGAGTTGGCAGGACTTCTGGACCATATCCCCCCAAAGGTACTGGTGTGGTCACAGCCTGGAGGCTGCTGGACCGTATGGCTGAGGAAAGCCGGATCTAATCCCATGTGTTAACTGTGCTCTATAGGTGAAGTAGAGACCACCTATGTATTAAGTAGTGCCTAGACGGGCAGGTGTTTAATTTGATGTTTATGTTTTGTGCTGGTGCTGAAGTGGCAAAATAAAGCACTATTTGGACTTGAACCCCGTTGTCAGAGGAGAAGTCTGTGATTGCGACCCCCTGAGAGAGAGCAATCCCTTACAATATATATCTAATATATAAAGCTAAGTGTATGTATGTGTGTGTATGTATGTCCTCTAAAGAAATCCGCACCACCGCATTTACAATCATGAAGTTGGCACACAGGTATATCAGGTGTCCCGGAAGGGTTTAGACTGAGGCTCTCTAGGACATACTGTTGCTGAGATATTCCCAAAAAAATCATATATGGCACATCACATGACCTACATTAGCCAATAGAAGCCTGCAGGTCTTTCTCTTCATATCCCAACTGTCATATACACGGTCACATGTCCCTTATCAGCCAACAGAAGCTCACAGGTCCTTAGTCTACACACACACATAGTTTTACACCAGGTTTCCATAACAATCCAGCCATTTTTCTTCACTGCTGTAGGTGCAGGGTGCTGTGGATGACACTATTAAGGGAGCGGAGTGCTGTGGAGGTTACAGGACTTAAAAACCCCGCCCCCAGGTCCCACTAAGCCACGCCCTGATCCATTTTGGTCACGCCCTCTCCCATTCCGCAGCCATCAGGGATTGAAAAAATGAAGGTAAAAATCAACTTCTGTCAGCTACAGTGGTGGTGGGGGGTGACTTTCACCCTGCAGCTCATGATCAGACAGCACAGGGCTGCTGTCTGAGAGTGAGCTGCTCAAAAGGACATCCCTGTGTCCATCCAGGCCCTGCGCCGAACGGAGGACAGGGAGTCTGAAAGCCAGACTATCCAGCCTAAAATCGGACCTCTGGCCACCCTAGGGGCAGGCTCCTGCGGAGGTCATAGTTAAGGGGATGGTTCATTATGGAGGTCAGTGTTCAGGGGCAGATTACTGTAGAGGCCACTGTTAAGGGGCGGGGTGTTGTAGAAATCACGGTTAAGGAGATAGGGTACTGTGGAGGTCACTGTTAAAGGGGAGGGCACTGTGAATGTTACTGCTAAGGGGCAGGCCGCTATTGAGGTCACTGTTAAGGCAGCAGGGTACTGTGAGGTCACTGTTAAGGGAGCGGGATACAGTGGAGGTCACTGTTAAGGGGCAGTCACTGTGGAGGTCTCTGTTAAGGGGGCCAGGAATGGTGGAGGACAGTTAAGGGGACTGTAACTTATCGTCAATGTTAAGGGGTGGGTGCTGTAGGTGTCACTGTTAAGGGGGTGGGCCCCTGTGGAGGTCACTGTTAAGGGGGCGGGGTGCTGTAGATGTCACTGTTATAGTGGATACTGTCAATATCTTTTAAAGAGACACACAAACATTAACTGAAATAGATTGAATATACCCGTGCAAAGCTGGGTCCTTCAGCTAGTGTATGTATATATATATATATATATATATATATATATATGTACAGTACAGACCAAAAGTTTGGACACACCTTCTCATTCAAAGAGTTTTCTGTATTTTCATGACTATGAAAATTGTAGATTCACACTGAAGGCATCAAAACTATGAATTAACACATGTGGAATTATATACTTAACAAAAAAGTGTGAAACAACTGAAAATATGTCTTATATTCTAGGTTCTTCAAAGTAGCCACCTTTTGCTTTGATTACTGCTTTGCACACTCTTGGCGTTCTGTTGATGAGCTTCAAGAGGTAGTCAACTGAAATGGTATTCCAACAGTCTTGAAGGAGTTCCCAGAGATGCTTAGCACTTGTTGGCCCTTTTGACTTCACTCTGCGGTCCAGCTCACCCCAAACCATCTCGATTGGGTTCAGGTCTGGTGACTGTGGAGGCCAGGTCATCTGGCGTAGCACCCCATCACTCTCCTTCTTGGTCAAATAGCCCTTACACAGCCTGGAGGTGTGTTTGGGGTCATTGTCCTGTTGATAAATAAATGATGGTCCAACTAAACTCAAACCGGATGGAATAGCATGCCGCTGCAAGATGCTGTGGTAGCAATGCTGGTTCAGTATGCCTTCAATTTTGAATAAATCCCCAACAGTGTCACCAGCAAAGCACCCCGACACCATCACACCTCCTCTTCCATGCTTCACGGTGGGACCAGGCATGTAGAGTCCATCCGTTCACCTTTTCTGCGTCGCACAAAGACACGGTGGTTGGAACCAAAGATCTCAAATTTGGACTCATCAGACCAAAGCACAGATTTCCACTGGTCTAATGTCCATTCCTTGTGTTCTTTAGCCCAAACAAGTCTCTTCTGCTTGTTGCCTGTCCTTAGCAGTGGTTTCCTAGCAGCTATTTTACCATGAAGGCCTGCTGCACACAGTCTCCTCTTAACAGTTGTTGTAGAGATGTGTCTGCTGCTAGAACTCTGGGTGGCATTGACCTGGTCTCTAATCTGACCTGCTGTTAACCAGCGATTTCTGAGGCTGGTGACTCGGATGAACTTATCCTCCGCAGCAGAGGTGACTCTTGGTCTTCCTTTCCTGGGGCGGTCCTCATGTGAGCCAGTTTCTTTGTAGCGCTTGATGGTTTTTGCGACTGCACTTGGGGACACTTTCAAAGTTTTCCCAATTTTTCGGACTGACTGACCTTCGTTTCTTAAAGTAATGATGGCCACTCGTTTTTCTTTACTTAGCTGCTTTTTTCTTGCCATAATACAAATTCTAACAGTCTATTCAGTAGGACTATCAGCTGTGTATCTACCTGACTTCTGCCCAACACAACTCATGGTCCCAACCCCATTTATAAGGCAAGAAATCCCACTTATTAAACCTGACAGGGCACACCTGTGAAGTAAAAACCATTTCAGGTGACTACCTCTTGAAGCTCATCAAGAGAATGCCAAGAGTGTGCAAAGCAGTAATCAAAGCAAAAGGTGGCTACTTTGAAGAACCTAGAATATAAGACATATTTACAGTTGTTTCACACTTTTTTTGTTAAGTATATAATTCCACATGTGTTATTTCATAGTTTTGATGCCTTCAGTGTGAATCTACAATTTTCATTTCATATTCATGAAAATACAGAAAACTCTTTGAATGAGAAGGTGTGTCCCAACTTTGGTCTGTACTGTGTGTGTGTGTGTGTATATATATATATATACAGTGCCTTGCGAAAGTATTCGGCCCCCTGGAACTTTTCAACCTTTTGCCACATTTCAGGCTTCAAACAAAAAGATATAACATTTTAAATTTTGGGTGAAGAATCAACAACAAGTGGGTCACAATTGTGAGGTGGAACAAAATTTATTGGATCGTTTAAACTTTTTTTGTAATAAAACTGAAAAGTGGGGCGTGCAAAATTATTCGGCCCATTTACTTTCAGTTCTGAAAACTCACTCCAGAAGCCCATTGAGGATCTCTGAATGATCCGATGTTGTCCTAAATGACTGATGAAGATAAATAGAATCCACCTGTGTGTAATCAAGTCTCCGTATAAATGCACCTGCTCTGTGATAGTCTCAGGGTTCTGTTTAAAGCACAGAGAGCATCATGAAGACCAAGGAACACACCAGGCAGATCCGTGATACTGTTGTGGAGAAGTTTAAAGCCAGATTTGGATACCAAAAGATTTCCCATGCTTTAAACATCCCAAGGAACACTGTGCAAGCGATCATATTGAAATGGAAGGAGTATCAAACCACTGCAAATCTACCAAGACCCGGCCATCCCTCTAAACTTTCATCTGAAACAAGGAGAAGACTGATCAGAGATGCAGCCAAGAGGCCCATGATCACTCTGGATGAACTGCAGAGATCTACAGCTGAGGTGGGAGAGTCTGTTCATAGGACAACAATCAGTCGAACACTTCACAAATCTGGCCTTTATGGAAGAGTGGCAAGAAAAAAGCCATTTCTCAAAGATATCCATAAAAAGTCTAGTTTACAGTTTGCCACAAGCCACCTGGGAGACACACCAAACATGTGGAAGAAGGTGCTCTGGTCAGATGAAACCAAAATCAAACTTTTTGGAAATAATGCAAAACTATATGTTTGGCATAAAAGCAACACAGCTCATCACCCTGAACACACCATCCCCACTGTCAAACATGGTGGTGGCAGCATCATGGTTTGGGCCTGCTTTTCATCAGCAGGGACAGGGAAGATGGTTAAAATAGATGGGAAGCTGGATGGAGCCAAATACAGGACCATTCTGGATGAAAACCTGTTGGAGTCTGCAAAAGACCTGAGACTAGGACGGAGATTTATCTTCCAACAAGACAATGATCCCAAACATAAAGCAAAATCTACAATGGAATGGTTCAAAAATAAACGTATCCAGGTCTTAGAATGGCCAATTCAAAGTCCAGACCTGAATCCAATTGAGAATATGTGGAAAGAGCTGAAAACTGCTGTTCACAAACGCTCTCCATCCAACCTCAAAGAGCTCGAGCTGTTTTGCAAGGAAGAATGGGCAAGAATTTCAGTCTCTAGATGTGCAAAACTGATAGAGACATACCCCAAGCGACTTGCAGCTGTAATCGCAGCAAAAGGTGGCGCAACAAAGTATTAATGCAAGGGGCCAAATAATTTTGCACGCCCCACTTTTCAGTTTTATTATTACAAAAAAAGTTTAAATGATCCAATAAATTTCGTACACACACATACACAAATTACACACACATGAACATACAAGTAGTTATACACCTATTTATACACACAGACACTTACCTTTCCTGTAGACAGCTAATGTCTCACAGGCAGCCTGGAGAAGTAAATGCCATCACCCTCTATGCCATCCAGAGACAGCAGTGGAGGAATTAATCAGTAACCTACTATGTGGGTTCAGACAACAGGACACATGGGGGGTAGGGGGGGCAGGCACTGTAGAACTCGCCTGCTCTACACTAGATTCACACTGGTGGGTGGGGCTTGATCCCATAAAGTTTTGCTATTGGCTGGCAGAGATGTCATAGTAAGCTGCCAGTCAATAGAAAACAGAAAGCAAGACTGGCAAGTGGTGTGCTAGTACTGCGGATCCCAGCCTGAGAATGGTCATAGGAGGAGGAGAAGACGGCAATTATACTGTATCTGCTCCTCACTGAGCAAGGACCTTTAGTGGGAGGAGCTCCAGCACTGCTGCTGTAAGTAGCATCTACCTCTATAAAGTACAGGAGCTGTGTGTAGGGGCAGCCCTAGATCTAATGAAAACATTCAGTACTGCTCTGGGACTCCTTCTGATCTCTGTTTCCCTGATAGCTACGCCACTGGTCTAACTTTTTTAAGACAATTAATCAGTCTTTTAATTGTGTCAGTGACGTAAAGCAATTTGTTGGTTTAATTACATCGCATTTGTATCTGTCTTACTGTTATAAACAGTTAATCAGTCTTTTCATTGTATCGGTGACAATAAAGCAATTTTTTGGTTGTCATAACACCACATTTTCATCTGTCTGTTATAGGAGGTTTAATCAGTCTGTTAATTGAGTCAGTAATACTAAAGCAATTTTTTGGGTGTCATAACATCACATTTTTATCAGTCTTACTGTTATAAGACAGTTAATCAGTCTGTTAAATGTGTCGGTGACATAAAGCAATTTTTTGGTTTAATTACACCGCATTTTCATCCATCTAACTGTTATAAGACAGTTCATCAATCTGTTAATTGTGTCAGTGACAATAAGGCAATTTTTTGATTGTCATAACAATGCATTTATATCCATCTTACTGTTATAAGACAGTTAATCAGTCTGTAAATTGTGTCGGTGATATAAAGCAATTTTTAACGTAACAGAACAGTACTACTCTTGTCCGTAATGCGGACAATAGGACATGTTCTATTTTTTGGCAGAACTGAAATATGGACATACGGAAAGGAAATGCACATGGAGTACCTTCTGGTTTTTTTTTGTGAACCCATTGTGATGGACGAATGGTTCCACATACAGTCCACAAAAAAAAAAAAAAGAATGGACACGGAAAGAAAATACATTTGTGTGCATGAGCCCTTACTGTTATAAGACAGATAATCAGTCTGTTAATTGTGTCAGTGACATAAAGCTATTTTTTTTGTTTAATTACACGCAGTTGACAGGCAATTTTGCATAATTTTGTAGGCCCAAATACCATTCTAAGAATGGTGAGGCCAGAACAAGTAGAGGCGGTAGTAAAATGGATGGCTGAAAGTGCCACCAGTTTCTTCACATTGTCTCCCACCCCGTCCCCTGCTGAAAGCACAGAGTTGGGACCAGCAGCCCACATGCATCCGTCTTCCACCTCAACCCCGTGCACATCAGCCAAGCAGTCTGAGCCCCAAGTCATGCAGCAGTCACTTATGCTTTTTGATGACTCTGCTGGCGTGGTTTCTGTGGGCCATCCACCTAGCTCTGAACTAGAAGTGGAAGAAATTGAGTGCACTGATGCCCAACAGCACCACTTTACCACCAGCGAGTGGGCCTCCATGTGGTATTGTGTGTGCCGTGTTGTGCTGTTTCGAGTACTCCACCAACATGGCCAGCACCTGACACCGTCTTCAGCGTTACTATCCCACTTCTATGTCTCCTTGAAAAAATATTTTGGGCGATGATGGATAAGAATGTGGCACAGGAGGAAGAGGAGGGGAGAGCAGGGATTATTCCCATGGTTCCTGCACCAACAGCGGCCAGGTACAGAACTGTCCAGCCAGGGCACAGTTTTGGAGGATGAGGCGGATGAGAATGATGAGGAGGATCCGCGTTCACAACAGGGTGGCACCCAAATGAGCTCATGGGCATCACTGGATCGTGGCTGGGGAGATTCATATAACACAGACAACACACTTCCCATGGAGGCACTGCCAGCAAATCAGAAGGGAAGGTTGGCATGGCCAAAATGTAGAAAAGCTTTGTCAGCATGTCACAATATGCAGCACCGCCATCTGATATGGACCGTCTTAGCAGGAGGCAGCTGTTCAGCAACATGGTAGAACAGTACTTATATATATTCACTAGGCATCAGACTCAATATTAACAGGTGGTCTAATATGTTGCCACTTGCCACGTTTATCTTGGTCACCTGCTGCACCATTCATACTTTATCTGTTCTGATATACACAGACTTACTGTGTGCCAGACTTAGTCTCAACAGGTGGTCTAACATATTGCAATGTTTATCTTGTTCGCCTGCTGCGCCATTCCTACTTGATCTGTTACATTACTGATTCAGTTACTGTACACTGACAAACAGACAGGGCCTTCCAAAGGAATGGGCAGTGGCAAAAAGGTAGCTGTAGCTGACACACGTAGCAGCAGAAGAAGGGTTGGTGGTAGCAGCAGCTGCAGCAACCGGGCAGAGCTGCCACTGTAATCCAGTGGTTATATTTTGACCAACAATCCATCTGTACTGGAATTGTTGACTCACTCTTCAACATCATCTCAGGTGACATCAGATACACACAGCCAGGAATCGATGGGTTTCTCTGACACCACGCTTAGTTGGCATGGCTCAGGAACTGTCTCTGTCCTGAACCTGCCTCTTGCTTTTGCTGCTCATTCTGTTAGCCAAGTAATGGTAGCCACTGGCACTGCTCTGCTTTTCAGTGAGGATGAGCTTTTTCAGGACAGTCAGCAGTTACAGACCAGCACAGACTTGGAGGAGAGGTCTGCTGCAGACTCCTTTAAGCATGCACCTACAGATGATGACAGTCGGGTGGGAGCACATGTTGTGAGAGGTCAGGGACATACGCAAGAGACAGATGAGGATGACATTAGTGAGAAACAAACCGCATGTGGGAGCCCAGTGAAGAGGGTGCATCGTCATCAACAGGGGACGAGGGGGAGCAGCGTGCCCGTGAGACAGGAGAGTGGAAGCATGCCCCGGAGACAGCAAGGTGGAAGCGTCCCAGTGAAACAGCAGGGAGGAAGAGTGCCCATGAGACAGCAGGGTAGAAGCAGTGGGAGATCTGCAGCCAAACACAGAAGGAGTACACCTTCTGCTACTTAGTAGACTACTTGTAAAGAACCCACTACCAGTGCATGGGTTCATAAAAGCAGCAGCCTGCAGGCATGGAGTGGTTAAGAGAAAATGCCGTACTTGGCAGTGTGGGAATTTTTTAGCAAGTTGCTGGGGAACTTTAGCATGGCGGTATGCAGGATATGTGAGCAGAAAGTGAGCCACGGCCACTGTGCTAATATTGGCAAGACAGCTCAGCGTCAGCACCTGGAGTGTTACCACAAAGTGGCATGGGAAAACCGTGCCACTAATTAAGTGTTACAGCCTTATGCAACAACCGCTGCATCTCCCGCCAGTGTGCACCCCCTCTCGATCAGTAAGGGCTAGCCAACGTCAGCAGAAGGAAGCTGTTGTTCCATCGACCTTAATGCCGTCTGTAGCTCCTGATGCTCCTCCTGCTCACCACTTGTTTCGATAGCAATCAATCACCGAGGTGATTGCTTAAAGACAACACTATGCGTGCACTCCAATGGCAAAGAAGCTGAACATGCACTTCGCCAAGTTGCTGGTACTACTATCCCTTTCCATGTAGTTGACTCTGCACATTTCAGAGAATTGAGGGCTTGTGCCCACCCAAGGTGGAGAGTCCCAAATCAATATTAATTTCCAAAAAAGCTGTAACAGCACTGCACATGTACGTTGAGCAGAAGGTGGGACGGTCCTTGGGCCTCTCGATGTCTGGTAGAGTTCATGAGAGCACTGATGTATGGAATTACAACTATGGTCAAGGACAATGTGCAACTGTGCATGCACTTCAGCCACTCTTACCGTGCAAAACACGCCCTTCTTGAGCTGCAGAGGCAAAATCCTTTCCCCAACATCGCCTGATATGCCGCTCCATATGTTAGACCGCCTAAACGTGCAAAGGAAGGCAGTCAGATGGACAAGTCTACTACCTGACAAATCTGACTGGCGAGGGGACAGAAGACATGGCACCTACATCTCATGGCCACCCGAGCCCTGAGGAGGATGAGGATGAGGACATAAACGCCCAGAACTTCTATATACAACTAGGTGGTTTATCTGCCCAAGTGACAGGAGATGAGTAGAGATGAGCGAGTAGTGAAATATTCGAAAGTTCGAAATTCGATTCGAATAGACCGCGAAATTCGACTATTCGACCAAATATCGAATCCCATTAAAGTCTATGGGAAAAAAATGCTCGCCACTTGGAAATCTCAATTCGACCACTTGGAGGTCACCAAGTCCACCCTGAAACCTCAGAAAAGGATGCCAACACTGCTGGAATGCAACTGGGACAGCAGGGGAAGCATGTCTGGGTGCATATAACGCGCCCAAGTCGCACTATTACGCCACTATCACAGCCTCTCAACAATACACTCCAAAGACAATCTAACCTCTCTGTAAAGTGAGACCATACAAGGAAACCTTCTTTCCTCAACATTGCCATGGACCCCAAGCCAAACTAGACAAAAAAGAAGATAAAATTCTGCACCCCTTAAAATCACGTTGCCTATGACAACCACAGATGGCATAGGCAAGGGGGAAAGCAAATAGACCCCACCCCTAATTGTCATTGTGTGTGTGTGTGAGATGTGGTCAGACATGTCTTCTTTAAAATGTAAAAACAACTCAAACACATGCAGAAGCCTTAAAATGCCCAAATTGTTGGCGCTTGAGATGTCAGTGACCCGACCTGGCCCAGTGTCATGTCTAGCAGGTAAAGCAGTGGGGATGTTGAGGGATGCGTAGGACCGCAAAAGGCAGGAAGAGGCCGTGGGCTGGCCAGAGGCTCATGGAAAATTTTGTGGAGGCCCAAGAGGTGAGACGTCTTAAAAATTGTGTGGAGGCTAAAGAGGTGAGACCTCTTAAAAATTATGTGGAGGCCCAAGAGGTGAGACCTCTTAAAAATTATGTGGAGGCCCAAGAGGTGACACCTCTTAAACATTTTGTGGAGGCCCAAGAGGTGAGACCTCTTAAAAATTATGTGGAGGCCCAAGAGGTGAGACCTCTTAAAGATTTTGTGGAGGCCCAAGAGGTGACACCTCTTAAAAATTATGTGGAGGCCCAAGAGGTGAGACCTCTTAAAGATTTTGTGGAGGCCCAAGAGGTGACACCTCTTAAAAATTATGTGGAGGCCCAAGAGGTGACACCTCTTAAACATTTTGTGCAGGCCCAAGAGGTGAGACCTCTTAAAAATTATGTGGAGGCCCAAGAGGTGTGACCTGTTAAAAATTATGTGGAGGCCCAAGAGGTGAGACCTGTTAAACATTTTGTGGAGGCCAAAGAGGTGAGACGTATTAAAAATTATGTGGAGGCCCAAGAGGTGACACCTCTTAAACATTTTGTGGAGGCCCAAGAGGTGAGACCTCTTAAACATTTTGTGGCAGGCCCAAGAGGTGAGACCTGTTAAAAATTATGTGGAGGCCCAAGAGGTGAGACCTGTTAAACATTTTGTGGAGGCCCAAGAGGTGAGACGTATTAAAAATTATGTGGAGGCCCAAGAGGTGACACCTCTTAAACATTTTGTGCAGGCCCAAGAGGTGAGACCTCTTAAAAATTATGTGGAGGCCCAAGAGGTGAGACCTGTTAAAAATTATGTGGAGGCCCAAGAGGTGAGACGTGTTAAAAATTATGTGGACGCCAAAGAGGTGAGACGTGTTAAAATTATGTGGAGGCCCAAGAGGTGAGACCTCTTAAACATTTTGTGGCAGGCCCAAGAGGTGAGACCTCTTAAAAATTATGTGGAGGCCCAAGAGGTGTGACCTGTTAAAAATTATGTGGAGGCCCAAGAGGTGAGACCTGTTAAACATTTTGTGGAGGCCCAAGAGGTGAGACGTATTAAAAATTATGTGGAGGCCCAAGAGGTGACACCTCTTAAACATTTTGTGGAGGCCAAGAGGTGAGACCTCTTAAACATTTTGTGGCAGGCCCAAGAGGTGAGACCGGTTAAAAATTATGTGGAGGCCCAAGAGGTGAGACCTGTTAAACATTTTGTGGAGGCCCAAGAGGTGAGACGTATTAAAAATTATGTGGAGGCCCAAGAGGTGACACCTCTTAAACATTTTGTGCAGGCCCAAGAGGTGAGACCTCTTAAACATTTGTGCAGGCCCAAGAGGTGAGACCGGTTAAAAATTATGTGGAGGCCCAAGAGGTTGAGACCTGTTAAACATTTTGTGGAGGCCCAAGAGGTGAGACGTATTAAAAATTATGTGGAGGCCCAAGAGGTGACACCTCTTAAACATTTTGTGCAGGCCCAAGAGGTGAGACCTCTTAAAAATTATGTGGAGGCCCAAGAGGTGAGACCTGTTAAAAATTATGTGGAGGCCCAAGAGGTGAGACGTGTTAAAAATTATGTGGACGCCCAAGAGGTGAGACGTGTTAAAAATTATGTGGAGGCCCAAGAGGTGAGACCTCTTAAACATTTTGTGCAGGACCAAGAAGTGAGACCTCTTAAAAATTATGTGGAGGCCCAAGAGGTGAGACCTCTTAAAAATTTTGTGGAGGCCCAAGAGGTGAGACCTCTTAAAATTATGTGGAGGCCCAAGAGGTGAGACTTGTTAAAAATTATGTGGAGGCCCAAGAGGTGAGACGTGTTAAAAATTATGTGGAGGCCCAAGAGGTGAGACCTGTTAAACATTTTGTGGAAGCCCAAGAGGTGAGACCTGTTAAACATTTTGTGGAGGCCCAGAGGTGAGACCTGTTAAACATTTTGTGGAGGCCCAAGAGGTGAGACCTGTTAAACATTTTGTGGAGGCCCAAGAGGTGAGACCTGTTAAACATTTTGTGGAGGCCCAAGAGGTGAGACGTGTTAAAAATTATGTGGAGGCCCAAGAGGTGAGACGTGTTAAACATTTTGTGGAAGGCCCAAGAGGTGAGACCTGTTAAACATTTTGTGGAGGCCCAAGAGGTGAGACTGTTAAACATTTTGTGGAGGCCCAAGAGGTGAGACCTGTTAAACATTTTGTGGAGGCCCAAGAGGTGAGACCTGTTAAACATTTTGTGGAAGCCCAAGAGGTGAGACCTGTTAAACATTTTGTGGAGGCCCAAGAGGTGAGACCTGTTAAACATTTTGTGGAGGCCCAAGAGGTGAGACCTGTTAAACATTTTGTGGAGGCCCAAGAGGTGAGACCTGTTAAACATTTTGTGGAGGCCCAAGAGGTGAGACCTGTTAAACATTTTGTGGAGGCCCAAGAGGTGAGACCTGTTAAAACATTTTGTGGAGGCCCAAGAGGTGAGACGTGTTAAAAATTATGTGGAGGCCCAAGAGGTGAGACGTGTTAAAAATTATGTGGAGGCCCAAGAGGTGAGACGTGTTAAAATTATGTGGAGGCCCAAGAGGTGAGACGTGTTAAAAATTATGTGGAGGCCCAAGAGGTGAGACCTGTTAAACATTTTGTGGAAGCCCAAGAGGTGAGACCTGTTAAACATTTTGTGGAGGCCCAAGAGGTGAGACCTGTTAAACATTTTGTGGAGGCCCAAGAGGTGAGACCTGTTAAACATTTTGTGGAGGCCCAAGAGGTGAGACCTGTTAAACATTTTGTGGAAGCCCAAGAGGTGAGACCTGTTAAACATTTTGTGGAGGCCCAAGAGGTGAGACCTGTTAAACATTTTGTGGAGGCCCAAGAGGTGAGACCTGTTAAACATTTTGTGGAGGCCCGCAAGAGGTGAGACCTGTTAAACATTTTGTGGAGGCCCAAGAGGTGAGACCTGTTAAACATTTTGTGGAGGCCCAAGAGGTGAGACGTGTTAAAAATTATGTGGAGGCCCAAGAGGTGAGACGTGTTAAAATTATGTGGAGGCCCAAGAGGTGAGACGTGTTAAAAATTATGTGGAGGCCCAAGAGGTGAGACCTGTTAAACATTTTGTGGAAGCCCAAGAGGTGAGACCTGTTAAACATTTTGTGGAGGCCCAAGAGGTGAGACCTGTTAAACATTTTGTGGAGGCCCAAGAGGTGAGACCTGTTAAACATTTTGTGGAGGCCCAAGAGGTGAGACCTGTTAAACATTTTGTGGAAGCCCAAGAGGTGAGACCTGTTAAAAATTTTGTGGAGGCCCAAGAGGTGAGACCTGTTAAACATTTTGTGGAGGCCCAAGAGGTGAGACCTGTTAAACATTTTGTGGAAGCCCAAGAGGTGAGACCTGTTAAACATTGTGTGGAGGCCCAAGAGGTGAGACCTGTTAAACATTTTGTGGAAGCCCAAGAGGTGAGACCTCTTAAAAATTATGTGGAGGCCCAAGAGGTGAGACCTGTTAAACATTTTGTGGAGGCCCAAGAGGTGAGACCTGTTAAACATTTTGTGGAAGCCTAAGAGGTGAGACCTGTTAAACATTTTGTGGAAGCCCAAGAGGTGAGACCTCTTAAAAATTATGTGGAGGCCCAAGAGGTGAGACCTCTTAAACATTTTGTGGCAGGCCCAAGAGGTGAGACCGGTTAAAAATTATGTGGAGGCCCAAGAGGTGAGACCTGTTAAAAATTACGAGGAGGCCCAAGAGGTGAGACCTCTTAAACATTTTGTGGAGGCCCAAGAGGTGAGACCTGTTAAACATTTTGTGGAGGCCCAAGAGGTGAGACCTGTTAAACATTTTGTGGAGGCCCAAGAGGTGAGACCTGTTAAACATTTTGTGGAGGCCCAAGAGGTGAGACGTGTTAAAAATTATGTGGAGGCCCAAGAGGTGAGACGTGTTAAAAATTATGTGGAGGCCCAAGAGGTGTGACCTGTTAAAAATTATGTGGAGGCCCAAGAGGTGAGACCTGTTAAACATTTTGTGGAGGCCAAAGAGGTGAGACGTATTAAAAATTATGTGGAGGCCCAAGAGGTGACACCTCTTAAACATTTTGTGGAGGCCCAAGAGGTGAGACCTCTTAAACATTTTGTGCAGGCCCAAGAGGTGAGACCGGTTAAAAATTATGTGGAGGCCCAAGAGGTGAGACCTGTTAAACATTTTGTGGAGGCCCAAGAGGTGAGACGTATTAAAAATTATGTGGAGGCCCAAGAGGTGACACCTCTTAAACATTTTGTGCAGGCCCAAGAGGTGAGACCTCTTAAAAATTATGTGGAGGCCCAAGAGGTGAGACCTGTTAAAAATTATGTGGAGGCCCAAGAGGTGAGACGTGTTAAAAATTATGTGGACGCCAAAGAGGTGAGACGTGTTAAAAATTATGTGGAGGCCCAAGAGGTGAGACCTCTTAAACATTTTGTGCAGGCCCAAGAGGTGAGACCTCTTAAAAATTATGTGGAGGCCCAAGAGGTGTGACCTGTTAAAAATTATGTGGAGGCCCAAGAGGTGAGACCTGTTAAACATTTTGTGGAGGCCCAAGAGGTGAGACGTATTAAAAATTATGTGGAGGCCCAAGAGGTGACACCTCTAAACATTTTGTGGAGGCCCAAGAGGTGAGACCTCTTAAACATTTTGTGCAGGCCCAAGAGGTGAGACCGGTTAAAAATTATGTGGAGGCCCAAGAGGTGAGACCTGTTAAACATTTTGTGGAGGCCCAAGAGGTGAGACGTATTAAAAATTATGTGGAGGCCCCAAGAGGTGACACCTCTTAAACATTTTGTGCAGGCCCAAGAGGTGAGACCTCTTAAACATTTTGTGCAGGCCCAAGAGGTGAGACCGGTTAAAAATTATGTGGAGGCCCAAGAGGTGAGACCTGTTAAACATTTTGTGGAGGCCCAAGAGGTGAGACGTATTAAAAATTATGTGGAGGCCCAAGAGGTGACACCTCTTAAACATTTTGTGCAGGCCCAAGAGGTGAGACCTCTTAAAAATTATGTGGAGGCCCAAGAGGTGAGACCTGTTAAAAATTATGTGGAGGCCCAAGAGGTGAGACGTGTTAAAAATTATGTGGACGCCCAAGAGGTGAGACGTGTTAAAATTATGTGGAGGCCCAAGAGGTGAGACCTCTTAAACATTTTGTGCAGGACCAAGAAGTGAGACCTCTTAAAAATTATGTGGAGGCCCAAGAGGTGAGACCTCTTAAAAATTTTGTGGAGGCCCCAAGAGGTGAGACCTCTTAAAAATTATGTGGAGGCCCAAGAGGTGAGACTTGTTAAAAATTATGTGGAGGCCCAAGAGGTGAGACGTGTTAAAAATTATGTGGAGGCCCAAGAGGTGAGACCTGTTAAACATTTTGTGGAAGCCCAAGAGGTGAGACCTGTTAAACATTTTGTGGAGGCCCAAGAGGTGAGACCTGTTAAACATTTTGTGGAGGCCCAAGAGGTGAGACGTGTTAAAAATTATGTGGAGGCCCAAGAGGTGAGACCTGTTAAACATTTTGTGGAAGCCCAAGAGGTGAGACCTGTTAAACATTTTGTGGAGGCCCAAGAGGTGAGACCTGTTAAACATTTTGTGGAGGCCCAAGAGGTGAGACCTGTTAAACATTTTGTGGAGGCCCAAGAGGTGAGACCTGTTAAACATTTTGTGGAAGCCCAAGAGGTGAGACCTGTTAAACATTTTGTGGAGGCCCAAGAGGTGAGACCTGTTAAACATTTTGTGGAGGCCCAAGAGGTGAGACCTGTTAAACATTTTGTGGAGGCCCAAGAGGTGAGACCTGTTAAACATTTTGTGGAGGCCCAAGAGGTGAGACCTGTTAAACATTTTGTGGAGGCCCAAGAGGTGAGACGTGTTAAAAATTATGTGGAGGCCCAAGAGGTGAGACGTGTTAAAAATTATGTGGAGGCCCAAGAGGTGAGACGTGTTAAAAATTATGTGGAGGCCCAAGAGGTGAGACCTGTTAAACATTTTGTGGAAGCCCAAGAGGTGAGACCTGTTAAACATTTTGTGGAGGCCCAAGAGGTGAGACCTGTTAAACATTTTGTGGAGGCCCAAGAGGTGAGACCTGTTAAACATTTTGTGGAGGCCCAAGAGGTGAGACCTGTTAAACATTTTGGTGGAAGCCCAAGAGGTGAGACCTGTTAAAAATTTTGTGGAGGCCCAAGAGGTGAGACCTGTTAAACATTTTGTGGAGGCCCAAGAGGTGAGACCTGTTAAACATTTTGTGGAAGCCCAAGAGGTGAGACCTGTTAAACATTGTGTGGAGGCCCAAGAGGTGAGACCTGTTAAACATTTTGTGGAAGCCCAAGAGGTGAGACCTCTTAAAAATTATGTGGAGGCCCAAGAGGTGAGACCTGTTAAACATTTTGTGGAGGCCCAAGAGGTGAGACCTGTTAAACATTTTGTGGAAGCCTAAGAGGTGAGACCTGTTAAACATTTTGTGGAAGCCCAAGAGGTGAGACCTCTTAAAAATTATGTGGAGGCCCAAGAGGTGAGACCTCTTAAACATTTTGTGCAGGCCCAAGAGGTGAGACCGGTTAAAAATTATGTGGAGGCCCAAGAGGTGAGACCTGTTAAAAATTACGAGGAGGCCCAAGAGGTGAGACCTCTTAAAACATTTTGTGGAGGCCCAAGAGGTGAGACCTGTTAAACATTTTGTGGAGGCCCAAGAGGTGAGACCTGTTAAACATTTGTGGAGGCCCAAGAGGTGAGACCTGTTAAACATTTTGTGGAGGCCCAAGAGGTGAGAACGTGTTAAAAATTATGTGGAGGCCAAGAGGTGAGACGTGTTAAAAATTATGTGGAGGCCCAAGAGGTTGTGACCTGTTAAAAATTATGTGGAGGCCCAAGAGGTGAGACCTGTTAAACATTTGTGGAGGCCAAAGAGGTGAGACGTATTAAAATTATGTGAGGCCCAAGAGGTGACAACCTCTTAAACATTTTGTGGAGCCCAAGAGGTGAGACCTCTTAAACATTTTGTGCAGGCCCAAGAGGTGAGACCGGTTAAAAATTATGTGGAGGCCCAAGAGGTGAGACCTGTTAAACATTTTGTGGAGGCCCAAGAGGTGAGACGTATTAAAATTATGTGGAGGCCCAAGAGGTGACACCTCTTAAACATTTTGTGCAGGCCCAAGAGGTGAGACCTCTTAAAAATTATGTGGAGGCCCAAGAGGTGAGACCTGTTAAAAATTATGTGGAGGCCCAAGAGGTGAGACGTGTTAAAAATTATGTGGACGCCAAAGAGGTGAGACGTGTTAAAAATTATGTGGAGGCCCAAGAGGTGAGACCTCTTAAAACATTTTGTGCAGGCCCAAGAGGTGAGACCTCTTAAAAATTATGTGGAGGCCCAAGAGGTGTGACCTGTTAAAAATTATGTGGAGGCCCAAGAGGTGAGACCTGTTAAACATTTTGTGGAGCCCAAGAGGTGAGACGTATTAAAAATTATGTGGAGGCCCAAGAGGTGACACCTCTTAAACATTTTGTGGAGGCCCAAGAGGTGAGACCTCTTAAACATTTTGTGCAGGCCCAAGAGGTGAGACCGGTTAAAATTATGTGGAGGCCCAAGAGGGTGAGACCTGTTAAACATTTTGTGGAGGCCCAAGAGGTGAGACGTATTAAAAATTATGTGGAGGCCAAGAGGTGACACCTCTTAAACATTTTGTGCAGGCCCAAGAGGTGAGACCTCTTAAACATTTTGTGCAGGCCCAAGAGGTGAGACCGGTTAAAAATTATGTGGAGGCCCAAGAGGTGAGACCTGTTAAACATTTTGTGGAGGCCCAAGAGGTGAGACGTATTAAAAATTAATGTGGAGGCCCAAGAGGTGACACCTCTTAAACATTTTGTGCAGGCCCAAGAGGTGAGACCTCTTAAAAATTATGTGGAGGCCCAAGAGGTGAGACCTGTTAAAAATTATGTGGAGGCCCAAGAGGTGAGACGTGTTAAAAATTATGTGGACGCCCAAGAGGTGAGACGTGTTAAAAATTATGTGGAGGCCAAGAGGTGAGACCTCTTAAACATTTTGTGCAGGACCAAGAAGTGAGACCTCTTAAAATTATGTGGGAGGCCCAAGAGGTGAGACCTCTTAAAAATTTTGTGGAGGCCCAAGAGGTGAGACCTCTTAAAAATTATGTGGAGGCCCAAGAGGTGAGACTTGTTAAAAATTATGTGGAGCCCAAGAGGTGAGACGTGTTAAAAATTATGTGGAGGCCCAAGAGGTGAGACCTGTTAAACATTTTGTGGAAGCCCAAGAGGTGAGACCTGTTAAACATTTTGTGGAGGCCCAAGAGGTGAGACCTGTTAAACATTTGTGGAGGCCCAAGAGGTGAGACCTGTTAAACATTTTGTGGAGGCCCAAGAGGTGAGACCTGTAAACATTTTGTGGAGGCCCAAGAGGTGAGACGTGTTAAAAATTATGTGGAGGCCCAAGAGGTGAGACCTGTTAAACATTTTGTGAAGCCCAAGAGGTGAGACCTGTTAAACATTTTGTGGAGGCCCAGAGGTGAGACCTGTTAAACATTTTGTGGAGGCCCCAAGAGGTGAGACCTGTTAAACATTTTGTGGAGGCCGCAAGAGGTTGAGACCTGTTAAACATTTTGTGGAAGCCAAGAGGTGAGACCTGTTAAACATTTGTGGAGGCCCAAGAGGTGAGACCTGTTAACATTTTGTGGAGGCGCCAGAGGTGAGACCTGTTAAACATTTTGTGGAGGCCCAAGAGGTGAGACCTGTTAAACATTTTGTGGAGGCCCAAGAGGTGAGACCTGTTAAACATTTTGTGGAGGCCCAAGAGGTGAGACGTGTTAAAATTATGTGGAGGCCCAAGAGGTGAGACGTGTTAAAAATTATGTGGAGGCCGCAAGAGGTGAGACGTGTTAAAAATTATGTGGAGGGCCCAAGAGGTGAGACGTGTTAAAAATTAATGTGGAGGCCCAAGAGGTGAGACCGTGTTAAAACATTTTGTGGAAGCCCAAGAGGTTGAGAACCTGTTAAACATTTGTGGAGGCCAAGAGTGAGACCTGAACATTTTGTGGAGGCCCAAGAGGTGAGACCTGTTAAAAATTATTGTGGAGGCCCAAGAGGTGAGACCTGTTAAACATTTTGTGGAAGCCCAAAGAGGTGAGACCTGTTAAACATTTTGTGGAGGCCCAAGAGGTGAGACCTGTTAAACATTTTGTGGAGGCCCAAGAGGTGAGACCTGTTAAACATTTTGTGGAGGCCCAAGAGGTGAGACCTGTTAAACATTTTGTGAGCCCAAGAGGTGAGACCTGTTTAAACATTTTTGGTGGAGGCCCAAGAGGTGAGACCTGTTAAACATTTTGTGGAGGCCCCAAGAGGTGAGACCTGTTAAACATTTTGTGGAGGCCCAAGAGGTGAGACCTGTTAAACATTTGTGGAGGGCCCAAGAGGTGAGACCTGTTAAAAATTTGTGGAGGCCAAGAGGTGAGAACGTGTTTAAAATAGTGGAGGCCCAAGAGGTGAGACCTGTTAAAAATTATGTGGAGGCCAAGAGGAGACGTTTTTATGTGGAGGCCCAAGAGGTGAGACCTGTTAAACCATTTTGAAGCCTGTTTAAACATTTTTGTGGAGGCCCAAGAAGGTGAGACCTGTTAAACATTTTTGTGGAGGCCCAAGAGGTGAGAACCTGTTAAACATTTTGTGGAGCCCAAGAGGTGAGACCTGTTAAAAATTTTGTGGAAGCACAAGAGGTGAGACCTGTAAATGTGGAGGCCCAAGAGGTGGAGACCTGTTAAACATTGTGTGGAGGCCCAAGAGGGTGAGACCTTGTAAAGATTTTGTGGGAAGCCCAGAGGTGAGACCTCTTAAAAATTATGTGGAGGCCCAAGAGGTGAGACCTGTTAAACATTTTGTGGAGGCCCAAGAGGTGAGACCTGTTAAACATTTTGTGGAAGCCCTAAGAGGTGAGACCTGTTAAACATTTTGTGGAAGCCCAAGAGGTGGAGACCTCTTAAAATTATGTGGAGGCCCAAGAGGTGAGACCTCTTAAAACATTTTGTGCAGGCCCAAGAGGTGAGACCGGTTAAAAATTATGTGGAGGCCCAAGAGGTGAGACCTGTTAAAAATTACGAGAGCCCAAGAGGTGAACCTCTTAAACATTTTGTGGAGGCCCAAGAGGTGAGACCTGTTAAACATTTTGTGGAGGCCCAAGAGGTGAGACCTGTTAAACTTTTGTGAGGCCCAAGAGGTGAGACGTGTTAAAAATTATGTGGAGGCCCAAGAGTGAGACGTGTTAAAAATTATGTGGAGGCCCAAGAGGTGAGACGTGTAAAAATTTGGAGGCCCAAGAGGTGAGACGTGTTAAAATTTGTGGAGGCCCAGGCCCAGTAGGTGAGACCTGTTAAACCATTTTGTGGAAGCCCCAGAGGTGAGACCGTTTAAACATTTTGTGGAGGCCCAAGAGGTAGAGACCTGTTAAACAGGCCCACCGTGTTAACATTTTGTGGAGGCCCAAGAGGTGAGACCTTTAAACATTTTGTGGAAGCCCAAAGGTGAGACCTGTTAAACATTTTGTGGAAGCCCAAGAGGTGAGACCTGTTAAATTTTGTGGAGGCCCAAG
>ONZH01008840.1:0-76140 GCA_900303285.1 Rhinella marina
AAATTTTATTTTATTTGGGACTTGTTCAATTCAATTAAACCAGCATATAGGTGATCAATAGAGATGAGCGAGCACTAAAATGCTCGGGTGCTCGTTATTCGAGTCGAATTTTTCCCAATGCTCGGGTGCTCGTTTCGAATAACGAAGCCCATTGAAGTCAATGGGAGACTCGAGCATTTTTTGCAGGGGACCAAGGCTCTGCCTAGGGAAGGCTGGGTGAAAATCTGGAAACCTCAGAAAATGATGGAAACACCATGGAAATGGACAGGAAACAGCAGGGGCAGCATGCATGGATGCCTCTGAGGCTGCCTAATCCCACCATTACCCCAAATTCTCGGGCAACAACCTGGTTGTGACCCTCAAGGCAATTGTGCTCACCCAGACCATAAAAATTTATTGTGGCCCTGTATGGCTATGACTACAGAGTGACTGAGTTACACTGCAGGAGCAGACGAAGCACATAAAAATTTATCGTGGCCCTGTATGGCTGTGACTACAGAGTGACCGAGATACAGTGCAGGAGCAAGCGAAGCACATAAAAATTTATCGAGGCCCTGTATGGCTATGACTACAGAGCGACCAAGTTACAGTGCAGGAGCAGGCGAAGCACATAAAAATTTATCGTGGCCCTGTATGGCTGTGACTACAGAGTGACCGAGTTACAGTGCAGGAACAGGCAAAGCACATAAACATTTAGCGTGACCCTGTATGGCTGTGACTACAGAGTGACCGAGTTACAGTGCAGGAGCAGGCGAAGCACATAAAAATTTAGCGTGACCCTGTATGGCTGTGACTACAGAGTGACCGAGTTACAGTGCAGGAGCAGGCGAAGCACATAAAAATTTATCGAGGCCCTGTATGGCTGTGACTACAGAATGACCGAGTTACAGTGCAGGAGCAGGCGAAGCACATAAAAATTTATCGTGGCCCTGTATGGCTGTGACTACAGAGTGACCGAGTTACAGTGCAGGAGCAGGCGAAGCACATAAAAATTTATCGTGGCCCTGTATGGCTGTGACTACAGAGTGACCGAGTTACAGTGCAAGAGCAGGCGAAGCACATAAAAATTTATCGAGGCCCTGTATGGCTATGACTACAGAGTGACCGAGTTACAGTGCAGGAGCAAGCGAAGCACATAAAATTTAGCCTGACACAGCATGGCGGTGACACCACTAATGCCTTTGTCCGACTGAGATTGCAGTCAAATGGCTGTAGGTGAGCCTCCCAAAAAAATTTTTTTGAAGTGTCTGAAGTCGACCCTCCAAAAAAAAATTTTTTTTTGTGTCTGTAGTTGACGCTCCTGAAATTTTTTTTAGAGTGTCTGTAGTTGACCCTCCGGAAAAATTGTTTGGAGAGAGGGCCTGTAGGTGGCCCTCCGGAAACATGGTCTTAAAAGAGTGCCAGTTGGCCCTCTAAAAAATTCCCTTTTGGGTCAGCGTTTGGCAATGAAGAGAAGGAGAAGGAGGAGTAGAGGAGAGGAATCGGATACATAAGGAATCTTATTCTTTAGCTGCTTTCCCCCGGAGGAGATTTGAATTCCGGTGAAATCCAGGCTTTGTTCATTTTAATAAGCGTCAGCCTGTCAGCGCTGTCAGTTGACAGGCGTGTACGCTTATCGGTGATGGCGCCACCAGCTGCACTGAATACCCGCTCTGACAACACGCTAGCGGCAGGGCAGGCCAGCACCTCCAAGGCGTACAGCGCCAGTTCAGGCCACGTGTCCAGCTTTGAAACCCAGTAGTTGTATGGAGTAGAGTGATTGGTCCGGACATTGGTATGGTCAGCTAGGTACTCCCTCACCATCTTTCTGTACAGCTCCCCCCTACTCTGCCTAGACTGGGGAAAGGTGACAGTGTCTTGCTGGGGTGACATAAAACTGGCTAAGGCCTTGGATAGCGTTCCCCTGCCAGTGCTGGACAAGCTGCCTGCTCGCCTCCTCTCCCCCGCTACTTGGCCCACAGAACCACGCCCTCTGCCGCTAGCAGCGTCAGATGGGAAGGATTGTTTCAGCTCGTGCACCAGGGCCTGTTAAGATTGATTCACTCTCATACTCTTTTCCTCTACAGGGATGAGAGTGGAAAGGTTCTGCTTGTACCGTGGGTCCAGGAGAGTGAACACCCAGTAATCGTGTGTTTGAAAAAATGCTTGTAACGCTAGGGTCACCAGTTAGTCAGCCTAACATGAAGTCTGCCATGTGCGCCAGAGTCCCAACACGCAAGAATTCCCTCTCCTCACTGGCCTGACTCTCCATTTCCTCCTCCTCTTCAGCCCATACACGCTCAAGAGTTAAGAAGGACTGAGCATTGGTACCCTCTTCTGTCTCGCCAACATTCTCCTCCTCTTCCTCCTCATCCCCCTCCTCCAATACGCGATGAGAAACAGACTGGAGGGTGCTCTGGCTGTCAAGCAACGTATCTTCTTCCCCCATCTCCTGTGACAAGTGCAAAGCTTCTGACTTCATGCTGAGCAGTGAGTTTTTCAACAGGCAAAGCAGCGGGATGGTGAGGCTGATAATGGCGGCATCGCCGCTGACCATCTGTGTTGACTCCTCAAAGTTGCTCAACACCTGACAGATATCAGACATCCACGTCCACTCCTCATTGTAGACTTGAGGAAGCTGACTGACCTGACTACCAGTTCTGGTGGAAGTTGACATCTGGCAGTCTACAATCGCTCTGCGCTGCTGGTAAACTCTGGATAACATGTTTAATGTCGAATTCCATCTTGGTCAATGTTTTTTGCAACAGTGGAGAGGCAGGACCTCAGCAACATGGCTAGGTCCTTTCGACCACCTAGCACCATATCATGGGGCTGGCTCCTGCAGCAGACACTTATCAGCCTCCTCCACCTCCTCTTTCATGGACACAATCCCGTTCTCAACAGCAGTAGGGCACAGTGTTGCTCAAACTACCCATCCTTCCTATCACATGTGTCAAGTCAAGCGTTGCCACATCGGGTTGGAGTGAAGCGGCCTGGGAGAGAGTAGTCCACACTGGTGAGCAGTTGCTTAAGTACATCAAACATACAAGGAATTGAGGATAGGTCATCAGTATAACAAAAGCTGAAAACCCCTTTAAGTGCGTCTTATGCAATAGTACTATTGCTAGTAGGTGTTTTTCGGCCTTATAAACTATGTTACTATTAGGGATGAGCGAACTTTTGATAAGTTCGCTTCGCTTCGACGAACTTTTTTTGAATTTCGGATTCGTACCAACCGAACCTAAAACGAACCTTGCTATAATTGCTGAATAATTGCTTCTACAATAATGGGAGTCAGATAGGGTATAGTTTCGTGTACTTGCAGTTGCTATTACAATGAAAAAAGTGGAAAAAATCCAAGTGACTTCAACAATGGCGACGCAAAATATACGCATATTAGAGTTTTTACACTAATGCGTACGCTAATGCGAACATTCCCGCACAAATAACGAACATACAGTGTAACGTTGTCAAAAGTGCGCTACTTAACTGAATATGTACGCATTAGCGTACGTATACACTGCGTCTGCGAACATTCCTACTCAAGTAACGAACATAGTGTAGCGTTGTCAATTGTACGCTACTTAACTGAATATGTACGCATTAGCGTACGCATACACTGCATCTGCGAACATTCCTACTCGAGTAACGAACATACAGTGTAGCTTTGTCAAAGGTACGCTACTTAACTGAATATGTACGCATTAGCGTCACGAACAGGATGAGTCTGAAGTGCCTGTACCGTTAAGGCCACAGCTCAACCATCCCTAAAACAGACTTTAAACTAATAGCCTTTTATCTACAAGGCCAAAGAATTAGTCAGAAAACCTGACAGATGTCTACTGAAAAATGACTTTGACACAGTTGCTGCGGTGCAGACGGCGCAAAACGCTGCGCGCCGGCACCAGAAGAGTTAACAACGCCATTTTCTCACTAGTGGCACAGCTTCTTCATGCTGAAGCAAAGAAACCATCCCCTCAAGAGCGTGAAAACCATGGCACGGCCCCCCTGTAGCACGGGAAAATGTAATCCAGCCCGCCAGGAACTTGCTGGGGGGGAGCATTGAGAGCGAACACTCCACCCCCTTAGCTCCTCCTTCATCTCCGGTGTATGCAAAGAAAGAGAGAGACAACAACATGGCGTCCCGTCAGCGCAGCCCTAGTTGGGGGGTTACGGTCTGGGGCACCGACCCATATGAGCCTACACCTAGACCAGAGGAGGTTCGCCTAGACCAATTTATCCGCAAGGCACAGCTGGTGCCGAACCCCAAAGTGCCTCATCTACCGGTGATAGCAGCTGGAAATCCTGCAAGCGAGGCCGCACACGTGGTCCAGAAGATGGACGCAACCAGCGGTGCACTCAGGAAGCCACCATTCGTTCGGGCCAAAGTCCGAGTCCCCACCTCGCCTAAGCCACGACATAACGACCTCCGACAGAACCCCATCGTTCCTGCTGCGGTAACTAAAAATGTTACTACCCTGTAGGACTATAAAAGGGTTGTAGAAGAGTGGGTGGTCGAGGTGCTGGAACATCCCCAACGTGGTGACCTGTCTCTTGAAAGGCGCACCGGGACTGTGCTTTGGTTCAGCGTGGACCGCAGCGTGGGGTTCATCACAGACGAGGAGTCTGCTGAGGAGCTGTACGTTAATCGTTGCTCCGTGAAGAGGCCGTACCTCCCTCCAGCATGACACAACCTCCATGCGGGCGACTTTGTAGAATTCACGCCTATGAGGAGCCTACAAGGCCTCTTTGCCACCGGGGTGAAGGTCATCACCAGACCACCGAGGCCGGAGGCACCTCAAGAGGAATGGGAAGATCACTCCGCGACCGCCACCCTTACTCACTGTCCACGAGAGGATGAAGCGGGAGACAGTCAGCCAGGAGCAAGACCTCTTCTCAGCGAGCCGGAGTTACTCATTTCCCGAGCTTCCTCCACCGCCAGCGTTCCAGGTGGGTCAGATTACAGGCAGCAAATTTATTTTCAACCCCCTGGCCACCTACCACCTGATGCAGGAGGCACCAGCAGCCCAATCTGTTGCCCGGGGTAGGCCTCTGGCCGAGCCTCTAAAACCCGAGGTTCGGTCGCCAGTGGGCCCGGCAGGAGCATCCGGGCCTTACAGGGTCTGTTCCAAAATGGCTACCACAGTCACCAGTGTGACCACTGGGACCCTGCCCCGACCAGTGCCACATCTATCTTTAAGAGGACGCTGGGGAATGGCCGCTGCCTACCGTGAGGCCTATCAGAGGAAGAAGTGCCCTTTTATGCCGTTCAGCTCCAGCAGCGACGAGGAGGATGTGCCGGCTTTCCACTAAGGGTAGCCCACACTCAAGTACTGGCAAAGAACTACAGGACTAATGGGAGCCACCCCGTGGACTGAGCCCTGACTGGTGAGAACCTGTTGGCTATGTTTTAATTTGTTCTGTTGCCCGTGTTTTAAGTCTCCACCATGATGGACACGTGTGGCTGGACTCCCACCATCTGCAATAATCCAAGTTGCGCCATGTTTGCGCACCACATCCTTTTTACCCCCTTTTCAGGTTGTTGGAAAATAACTTTTAAAAGGGTTTGTCAAGAAACCTTTTCAGCTATTTATAACCTATTTTATTACCCATGTGGATTACAAATTTCAATTGAATTTGGGACTTTGTTCCAATCTCAAGCCAAAGAAGAAGAAAAGATGGACTTGACTGTAACCACAGATATCCTATATTATGCTTTTAATATATTTGCACTTAAATGTTTGCACTAATATTTTAACTTTCAGCAACGATCAAGAATATTGCCCATTGTGTGTGTTTCTTTGCAGGTGCCACAATGTGTCCTCCAATGCACTTTAATGTATGTTCATTCACTTAGCCAGATAGTTAGCACCTTACTTGTCTCTACCTCAGATATATATGCTGCCTCTGAGGGCGTTTCACACTATCGGTTCATGGTAGCCAGGTGTCAGAGCCACAAGCAGTTTTCTCTTATTCCTTCAGGGTTATCCTCGCTGCTATAGATGTGTCTTATATGTGTCAGGAGAGAATAGTCTCTCACTGGAACTCTGGTAGGACAGGTAGATTCCTCCTCCTAGTTCACTATGTCCTGAGGCCTTGAGCACCGCCTCCAGGCAAAAAATAACTTGCAGCTAGGTGCAAGTGCATCAAGGTGACAAAGCGTAAAGCATTATCAGGCTTTGGTGCTTGGAAGGGATTACAGAATGAAGCCACCCTTCCGCTTGCGGGCTTATCATTTCACAATGGTGGGATTACAGAGTGAAGACACCCCCATGCTTTCTTTGGTATTCGTGGCCAGAATATTCAGAGTCAGTCAGAAATGGTTGCTTAGTGCAGTTTACATAGGTTGTTCGTCTGCTGAGAGGGGATAACAGAGATCGGACACCCTACTCACAAGGCAGAAACGAACCAGCATAGTAGCGCAATAGTCTATATGTGTATGTAATGTCATTTATATGTATCTGGTGGACCAGCAGGTGTCAGTAAATACTCTGGCAGATTCAGATGTAGTTTTACCAGAATGGTACGGTCCTTAGTCCATTCTGACCCCCTCTGCTGGAGAGAAGTTAAGTTCTTCCAACTTCCTGCAGTGAGGAGGAAATGACAGTTTAGTCAGGGAGTTGTCCCCTGTACCCTGATTGCGGAGGACATGTGCAGGACAGCAGAGCACCTTCAGCTCTGCTGTACCCTAAAGACAGAGTAATATAGTCAGCAATAAGGCACACCAATACTCTCAAGGGAAGCCAGACTTAAAGGGAACCTGTCATCTCCGAAACACCCCCGGAACTAGAGTAAGTGGTGTATAGTGTAAGTGATGCTGAATTAGAATATATAAGTTTTATCTTCATACTCACTTCCATTCCGACGCTGTGCTCCTACAAACCGGCAGTAAAATACATTGAGAGGACTCTTCTTTAAGTCCTTTCCATTATGTGAGTGAGCACCGGAGTCCACTGAGAGCATTTTACTGCCGGTTTGTGGGAGCACAGAATATAATAGAATATGAAGATAAAACTTACATATTCGGATTCAGCATCACTTACACTATGCATCTCTTACTCTAGTTCCGGGGGAGTTTCGGAGATGACAGGTTCCCTTTAAGAGGTAACCTCAGCTTAGAACAGGAAGCCTGAAACTTGAATTTCCAAGCATCTGCCAAGTATAAGCAATAAGCTGCACTTACTGGACACCAAGCTGAAGGATGAACTGAGTTATTTGCATTCAAAGTTAAGTCAATAAAACTATGTTGGATCATTCTCAAAAGTCTCCGCATCATTCCCATCTGACGACCCTCAATTATTACGACTAGTAATTTTCTGCAGCCGGAGCCACCGCCTGGGGCCTGTTCATCTCATGAGGTAGGAACACGTGACAATCCCACCAAAGACTTAAGTGGCCTAAATACTCCTTGGCACTCCTACCCCTGGGACATAAAGGAAAATCACCTTAGAGGGCCCTGGAGGGGGAAAGGGTCGCCCCCGTAGCAACCACGGCACCCCGGGCACTGCAACTGCCGAGACTGAACTCTCTAAACCCTCCACCAAACCACCCTCGCAGCCGGCCAATAAAACACACAACACCTTAAGTCGGGTAAGGGTCGGTCACAGCTTTATTTTCTTGGGGCAAGTCTGCCCTCTTCTCCATCTGAAATCGTCAACCGACCACTGATGTGCCTTGTAATGTAAAACACTGAAACAAACCAGAAATGAATCAGAAAAAGTAAAGAAAACAATGAAATAATGGGGAAGGGAGGGTGGGAAGCTTTCAGTGAAGATGCTGGAGAAAGAGGCCGTCCCCCTATCAGGGCCATCCTTTTAACCCCTTAGCCGCTACCACCACCTCAGCCAACCAGGATGCAGGGGTGTTGGTTAAAAGAAACACCCTCTCGCTGGTAATTAGAAACAGTGTTCACAAGAGAAACACCCCCGCGGGCAGAACCATTTTTTCCGCTTGCTGCAGGCTGAGTTTATTAACCCTTTAATGCACCACCGCTCGTCAGTCATAGACGCCTTCACTTAGGCACCTCGGCGTCTGCTAAATTAAAAAGTGTAATTGGTGGAACTTCTGTCTTCAAAACAGAATCTAAATTTATGCTTTATCTTTTGTAGCTCAGCACAGGACAGTCAACGTTAAAAAAAAAACCCTCTAACATTACAGCTAGTCTAGTAGGATACGGATACGGTGAAATAGACAGACAACCTCACCCACAGAATCCATGAGGTGAAAAAAGGCACAGATTCAAGAAGGCTTAATGCTAGTTCCATTATCCAAAAATACGTGTCCAATTTTCATGAAATGGACACCTCACTGGCACTCGCTTTACTAATTGACGCAACTACTCTGGTGTAAAACCTGTTGAATCTGGGCCTATGGCTGTTGTCAAGACATATATATATATATATATATATATATATATATCTTTGATACACCAGTTTGATGTCCTAACCGAGTGCAGCGCCCAAACCAATGGATGTATGCTTTTGTTTTTTTTAAGTGCTGTCACCAGCTGGCTTAAAGGATAAGTCCGGGCAATTCATAAGGCCCCATTCACACGACCGCAAAATTGAGGATAGATACAGCCCCATTCACTTCTATGGGGCCGAGAGCTGTGGCAGGGAGCTAGCTCCATACCGCGGCTCTTATGAAGAAAGTGCTATAGTTGTCCGTGCGCATGGACAACTATAGGCATTTTTAATGGGGCCGCCCGGCGTGTGGTCCGGGCAGGCCCCATTGAAAATGCCTATAGTTGTCCATGCGCACAGACAACTATAGCACTTTCTTCATAGGAGCCGCAGCATGGAGCTAGCTCCCTGCCGCCGCTCCCGGCCCCATAGAAGTGAATGGGGCTGTATCTATCCTCAATTTTGTGGATAGATATGGCCCCATTCACTTACGGTCGTGTGAATGGGGCCTAAGTTTCTGGGTCAAGTAAGGGCACAGAAAGTAATTAATTGCCTGGACTTATCTTTTAAAGTGGGTAGGGGAAAAACCCCTGATGGGGTATGGAAGTGACCTTCCCGCCCTCTCTTTGGTCACTCCCAAAAAACCTCACCCTATGGGTACCTTCACATGTGGCTGCGGGTCTGCTATGTAAAATCCACAGGGCATTTTTATACCGTTCACCAAACGGCGTTAAGTACTATGGTGCCGTCCGGACATACGCAGTTCTGCGCTAAACTGGGTATTTGCGTCCAGCCCCATAGTACTGAAGGTGGCATAAAATCAGCCAACGATGTGCTGTGGATTTTAGGCAGCAGAGAACCCCAAAAAAGCATCCCATTGTAAAGGCACCCGTAAATAAGGCAAGTTAACCTGCCTTTCAGCAACTGTTTGTTGCTGTAACTAACTGTGGAGGTTTTTTATATCACAGCTGAAGGACAGCAGCCTCCGTGATATATACCCCATAGACAGCCTTATTCCATGCGTGACTGCATGAGAGGCGTGAAATCATTCGCACAGAGAAGAACCCCATCGGGATTTGCGGTGCGAGATTTTACTACTCTCATGAGATCAACAAAATACCTCAAGAACAGTTAGTACCCGGTCACAAAACGGTGAGTAGTGTTCCTTGGCACGGGTGCCACAGATAGAACCCCACGGCTATAGTTCACAAAAGGTGAAATCCCCACTTTGTGAAGCATAGTCGTGGGGATTATTTTAGGGATGGTACTGTTCTTGGGGTATGGGTTGGATGGTGCACCGGTCTGAGGCATTAAGCTGGTGTGGAGATGTTAAATGGCCAACACACCATGGGCATTAAATTTGGAGATGGGGTTCTGTTTATTTAAATGTATCAGAATGAAGTAGGGAATTTTTAAGGTGATTTTTTTTTTAAATTGGGGTCTAAGGGGTGAACATTACTTAATAAGTTAAATTATGGATTTTTACGTTGGGCACATATTTGGAATCTTAAGGTCATTTTCTTGGACAAACGGATTGCCATGCAAGACGGGTGACTGATGACATCAGGCAGGGGGGTGGTATAATCCGATGTAATCCAGGCACGATTCATCTTTATAAAAGTCAGCATCTCAACACTGTGGCAATAGAGCCTCGTCCTTTGCGGTGTTACGATGTTACCCGCCACACTGAACACCCTCTCTGACGCGACACTACTGGGTGGGCAGGACAGCAGAGCCAAAGAAAACTCTGCCAGTTGAGGCCAAATGTCCAGTTTCTCTGCCCAGTACTGCACGGGGTCGGTGACACTTTGGGGCAGGGTACAATCCAGGTAGGCAGTGACCTGGTGGGTGAGCTCATGCTGGTCTACGCCATGAGTCAGGTGTTGTGTCCCCTCTTCAGCAGCTGGCTGCATGAAATCGCTCATCAGCGATTGGAGGCTGTAGCGATTTCTCACACCTCCACTAGTGGTGGTGGTAGTGGAGCGCGCTGGTTTCCCCCGAGCGGATGTTGTCTGTGAACCTGGCTGGTCTCGATGGTAAGTAGAGACCAGCTGTCGGGTGAGTAGGTCCCGGTAGTACCCCAGTTTTGCCTCCCTCTCTGATGGCAGAAAAAATTCTGCCATTTTGCGGCGGAAGCGAGGGTCCACCAGGGTGGCCAGCCAATATTGGTCCCTCTGTCGGATGTCCACAATCCGGCTGTCACTCCTCAGACACTCCCGCAGGCACCTTCCCATCTGCACCAAGGACAATGAGCGCCTCTCCTCTACACTGTCCTCGGTATAGTTCCAGGGTCTGCTGGGGTCTTCCTCCGCTTCCTCTACCACCTCATCCTCCATCTCCTCCTGTGATTGAGAGGCAGAGAAGCCAAGTGGCGGTGTGTGGAATGGCTGGGCATGGACATCTTCCTCCTCCTCACCCTCCATCTGCACTTCATCCATCTCTGGGCTCAAGGCGATGTTCAGCCTTGGAGTGGTGGCCTGGGAATCCTCGCTGATGATGGTTTTCAGTGCACTTTCCAGAACATGGACGAGTGGGATGATGTCGTTGATCCCATAGTCATTCCTGTTCACAAACAAAGTCGCGTCCTCAAAAGGGATCAACAATTGGCAGACTTCACGCATCATCTGCCAGTGTGTGACTTGGAAGTCGCAGTGTGGCCTGAAGCTGCCTGATTGCCCCATGAGGTAGTCTGTAACGGCTGACCTTTGTTCGTACAGGCGGTCCAGCATATGGAGGGCAGAATTCCAGCGTGTTGACACGTCGCAGATTAGCCGATGTTGGGGCAGACTGCGCTGTCTCTGGATCCTGAGCAGGGTGTTCCTTGCAGTGTAGGAATTGCTGAAGTGTTTGCACACTCTGCGTGACATTCTCATAAGGTCTTGTAGTGCAGGAAATGATCAAAGAAACCTGTGCACTATGAGGTTTATCACATGTGCCATACAAGGTATATGACTCAGCCCTCCCTGCTGCACTGCAGAGACAATGTTCCTCCCATTGTCTGCTACCACACTTCCCACCGTTAGTTGACGTGGGGTCACCCATTGATCTACCTCCTCCCTGATGGTCCGGAGGTGCTCCTGCCCACTGTGTCTCCATTCACCCAGGCTCACCAAATGGAGGACAGCCTGAGAGCGCCGGGACTGACATCGGTGGTAAGACACCGGGGCAGGTTGGACTGCAGTAGAAGCGGCGGATGTTTGCAAGGTGGTGGAGGCAGAACTTCTGCTTCCCGATGCTGGCCTCCTAAAGCACCGTGGAGGTGACAGTGGCAAGAATGGGCCAACTTCCTGATGGTCTTCTGGGAGGATGTTGACCCAATGGGCAGTAACAGACATGTACTGCCCTTGCCCATAATTTGAGGACCAGACATCAGCACTCAGGTGTACACTCTTGGACACCGAGAGTCCCAACGAATCGCCCACCTTTTTCTGCACATAACTGTGCAGTGATGGGACAGCTTTTCCAGAGATGTAGTGGCGGCTGGGGACTCGCCATCTGGGGTGCGCACACGCCATGAAATCCCTGAAAGGCTGGGAGTCCACGAGGTTGAAGGGCAGGGACTGAAGCACCAGCAGCTTAATCAGGTGTCCGGTCAGTTTCTGGGCCATGGGATGGCTGCTGGAATACACCTGACGTCTGCCCATGGACTCAGTCAGGGATTGCTCCCTCATTAGCGGTGTACATGGCAGTGACACTGTGCTGCTGCTGGCAACTGAGGCTGACGAGCCCTGAGTTCCAGTGAGAGGATGCTGCATGATGGGATCTGCAGTGTATGGTGCATCCTGACAGGAGGTGGTATTGGGGTCACGGTTCTTCCAGGCCTATTGGTGTTGCCTTTCCATATGCTTTCGCATGGATGTTGTCCCGAGATTATCACCCCTACCACGACTGACCCTCTCATTGCACAGTAGGCACAAAGCGATATGCTTATCTGTCCCCAGGCGGAAGAACTGCCAGACGACTGAGGACCGTGGTTTGCTGACAGCCACGGGGGGTCTTGCTGGCTGTTGACTGCCACTGCTGCCTGAGGGTGCCCTCAGGACCAAGGCTTTGAGAGGGTGATCTCTGCCTGGTAGCTTCTCTTCTACCCCTCCCTCTTGTGCCTCGGTTGCTTGCAACAGTGGGATGTTGCTGCGTCGGTGGCACCTCTATTTCCTCCACCGATGATGCTGAGGATAATGCTGCTTGAGGGCGCCACGTCCGATCAGCGACATCATCATCAAAGTCAGGACCACTGCTACTTTCCTCCGGTGGCTGGGACAGGATATCACTATATACGCATATTTTAGAATGTACACTGATGCGTACGCTAATGCGTGTACACATTAGTGAACATTCTCAAATATGCGTATATTTAAGGTATGGAATATGGCATATTCCATTCCCTAAATATACGCATAGTTGAGAATGTTCGCTAATGTGTACACATTTTATGAATTCATACGCATTAGCGTACGCATTATCGTACATGCTCAATAAATATGAGTATATTTTGCGTCGCCGTTATTTTCAGCAGATTCGTTACGAACTTTATCAAAATTCGGCTCGGTGACAAACCGAACTTTTAGGAAAGAAGAATCTGGTTCGTTACGGTTCGGTTCGCTCATCCATAATTACTATGTTAGAAAGGTGCCAGGGTCTTCATAATGGGTACTGACAAAAATGTTTCTGGAGCTGGCAGAAGTAGCAGCAGAAGAAGGGAGGTGGTAGCAGCAGTCGCAGCAACAGCCCAGAGCTGCCAGTGTCATGCAGCGGTCGTGTTTTGGCCAGCAACCCAGCTGTCCTTGAATGGTTGACTAAGTCTTCAACATCCTCTCAACTGACATCAGGCACCCACATCCGGGAGTCAGTGGGTTCCTCTGACACCACAGTTAGTTGAAATGGCCTAGGAACAAGCTCTGTGCCCCCACCTGTCCTGAACCAGCCTCTTTCTTTTTCTGCTCCTTCTGCTTGAGAAGTATTGTATGCTGCCGGCTCTGCTTTACTTTTCAGCGAGGATGAGCTTATTGAGGACAGTCAGCAGCTACTGCCCAGCCCAGATTTGGAGGAGATATCCGCTGCTTCCACAGGTAGGCAAGCAGCGATGGGGGAGTGTGGGATGACGGCGTAACGTGAGCATGCAGCCCCGAGGCTCCGCCCACCGGGGGAATGTGCGAAGGACGTGTGCCAACGCTGGAATAACCCGCCTGACTAACCTGGAGTGTTCGCTACCTACTCCAGCCCAGACGAGTGGTGTCTTGCACTGACCTGAAGCCGCTGATGCGGTGCTTTTGCGTCCCGGACTGTCCAGTCCCGAGTGCCAGGGTGGGGCAGCGGATGAGTAGGAGACCTGAGACTGGGTCAGCGTTTGTTGTGCCTCTGGGAGGATGGAGGTCGTCTCCAGGAGGATCCGTTAATGGATTGGCGGCACATGCGACCCTGGAATCTAAAGCGCTGTCCCGTTAAGAGGAAGGCTGGGTTGCCTGGAGGTCTGGAGGTCTCCTTCAAGGTCTGAAGGCTCTAGTAGGATCAAATAATTTATTATACCGATCGACCCGTGGGTGGAGAAGAGGTAACCGCTTGCCCTTGGTTATCTACTGTATGGAATAACAGTTGGAGAGATAGTTCAGAGTGTTAACAGTTGAGAGCGTGGCCCCCTGGAGGAACAGCTGTTGCGGGGATGATTGGGGTTAATTAACCCTGTAGAGTCTTGCTATACCATATACCCCACCTCAGCAGCTTATTGAATGTCTCCGCAAATCTGCTACTGGACTATAGTAATAATAATAACATCTTATCTCAGAGGTCAGTACAGAGATCTCTCCCATGATCTATTTATCCCCAGGACTGTGACTGTGATGAGGGGCCATCCTCTGCGTCTGGAGGAAAGAAGGTTTGTACACAAACATAGAAGAGGATTCTTTACGGTAAGAGCAGTGAGACTATGGAACTCTCTGCCTGAGGAGGTGGTGATGGTAAGTTCACTAAAAGAGTTCAAGAGAGGCCTGGATGTATTTTTGGAGGGTAATAATATTACAGGTTATAGTTACTAGAGAGGGGTCGTTGATCCAGGGAGTAATTCTGATTGCCTGATTGGAGTCGGGAAGGAATTTTTTTCCCTAAAGTGGGGAAAACTGGCTTCTACCTCACAAGGGTTTTTTGCCTTCCTCTGGATCAACTTATAGGAAAACAGGCCGAACTGGATGGACAGATGTCTTTTTTCGGCCTTATAAACTATGTTACTATGTTACTATGTTACTAATACCTAACAACAGCTAAGGATTACTAACTGGATTATACTTGGCCCGAATACTAACAATAACTGGATTAATAACTGGACTATATTCAGACTGAATATTAACAATAATAATATTAACAACAATAATAGCTAAGATCTGGACTGGCTTTGATTTATTCATTTGATTGATAAATACATTCCTTGCTTTCCGCCACGAACAATATTTGTTTTTTGTTTTTTCTTACTTCTTTCTCCCGTATCCTGGTTTAATAGAAATAGTAGTGATTTGAGAGAGTAAGAAGGAGGGAAAAGGAGGGAAAGAGAGAGGGAGAAAGGGAAAGGAAAGGAAAGGAAGAGAGGAAATAGAGGAGAAATGGAAAGGAGGGGGGAAGGGAGAGAAAAAAGAAAAAAAAATATGGCCAGGAAAATGGATGAAAAAGGCAAGATGGGAGAAAAACTGACGGAGCATAGACGCTCCGCAGGCTTAAGTTCACCTAAACAGTCAACAAAACGCATCAAAGTGGACACGAAAGATAACAGAATTGAGAAATATTTACAGAGCCCCAATTCAGGGGGAATTAAAAACACAAGGGGTAACATGCAGAATAAAGGGGACACTGTTGATAAGGCCGACAAGGCTGACATGATTGTAAACGAAACACAGGGGGCTACAGCTACTCCTGAAACACCTATACTGCCTGATATTTTGACTTCTGTTATTAAAAATAATTTAACCATGGAGGGACTTACAACGCAGATAGGAGAGTTAAAAATGGACATTCAGATAATCAGAGAAGAATAGAGATGAGCGAGCATACTCGTCCGAGCTTGGTGCTCGTTCGAGTATTAGGGTACTCGTAAGTACTCGCTGCTCGGACGAGTATCTAGCCATACTCGAGGAAATGGCAACTTCCGCATCATGCTTTTTTGGCGCCTATAAACACAGCCAATCACAAGCCAGGAGACTCTGCGGTACACCCAGCATCACGTGGGGCCCTTACATGTCGATAGCAGGGGTTGGCTGGCCTGATCAGGTGACCCTGGAATATACTAGTGACTGGCCGCGGTGCTCGGCTCAGATGCCGTCTGGATGTCGTTAGGGATAGAGCTGCTGCCTTTCAGGGACAGTGTTAGGGCCTGAATTTAGTTCTCTGTTAGGCAGGAATCACCCACAAAGAACCCAACAGCCCTTCTAAGGGCTAGAAGAAATTTTTTTTTTGTCTCCTGGTTTGGCTGGCTGGCTGGCACTAGTAGTGCAGCTATCGCCATATTTAACCCTGTTTTTTTTTTTTATTGCTCTATCTCAGTGATACAAATCCATTGCACACAGCAGTGTGGAACCATTCTGTGTGTCACAGTTCAGCACACTCACTCCAATCCATATATACTGTCCAGGTGACACTTTCTGTACATCACAGAATACAACCAAGTCATTTGCTACCAATAACGTATACAGCTTGATCCAGAAAACTCTCTGTGCGACGTTTGTCTGGGTTGCAGTCTAAATAGCCACCATTAACAGGGTGTCAGTCAGTTCTACCATAGTTTCTGCACGTCACGGTCCCAAAAAAACAAAATTTAAAAAAAAATTATTTTTTCAGTTGTTTTAGCTCAGTGATACAAATCCATTTTACTCAGCTGCGTGTAACCTTTTTGTGTGTAACAGTTCAACACACTCGCTCCAATCCGTATATACTGTCCAGGTGACGCTTTCTGTATGTCACTTAATTCTACCAGACAGAACAAGTTTGTGGGTTTCAGTACACCAGGCCCGTGTAATTTTTTTTTTTTTTTATCATACACCTATATACAAAAAATGTTGAACCCCAGGGCTAAGGGGGTACTGCAGGGGGCAAAGGCCGTGGTCCTGGGAAGGGTGAGACAGTACCTGCTGATGAGGGAGCAGGGGAATTCCGCAGAGCTACACTCCCTAGCTTCATGTCTCAACTTACAGGGACAGGGTAGAGGACTGTTGAAACCACAACAGTGCGAACGGCTGATCTCGTGGATTGCGGACAATGCTTCAAGTAATTTGTCCACCAGTCAGTCTTCCACGCAGTCCACCCACGTTACCCAAAGGAGCACTCCTCTAGCTCCTCCACCTCAACCTCCTTCCCCCCAGTCTGCCCCCTCCCAGGAAAATTTGGAATGCGATCCGGCATACTCGGAGGAACTGTTTTCTGGACCCTTCCCAGAGTCACAAACCACTTCTCAGGGTGCTGCTGACCTCGTTCCCGATGCCCAAGTTTTCCAACTGTCGCAGTCTGTGGGTGATGATGATGATGATGACAATGTTGACTTAGTGGAAGAAGTTTGTAAAGAGGTGTCGGACGATGAGGAGACACAGTTGTCAGACAGTGGTGAAGTTGTTGTTAGGGGAGGAATTCCGAGGGGGGAGCAGACTGAGGAATCGGAGGATGACGAGGTGACTGACCCAAGCTGGGTTGATATGCCGAGTGAAGACAGTGCTTCTGAGGCGGAGGCGAGTGCTGCACCAGAACAGGTTGTAAGAGGCAGTGGTGTGGCCAGAGAGAGAAGCAGGGCCAGAGCTGGTGCATCATCAGCAACTGTTTCACGTAGTGAAGCTCCCGTGGCGAGGCCTAGATGTTCGCAAGTCTGGAGGTTCTTTAAAGAAAGTGAGGATGACCGACGGACACCAGGATCAGCAGGGGGTGCCACCACTACTAGCCTAACCACCACCACCATGCGCAGGCATATGAGTGCTAAACACCCCACTCAATGGAACCAAGGCCGTTCACCACCTCCTGCGGGTCACACCACTGCTCCTTCCCCTGTGTCACTCGCTGCCTCTGCTAGTCAACCCCCTGCGTCACTCGCTGCCTCTGCTAGTCAACCCCCTGCCCAGGACCCCGGCACGAGCGCCTCCCACTGGAAAACCACACCTTCGCCTCCACGATCCTCCACAGTGTCCACCAACGTGTCCCAGCGCAGCGTTTAGCTGTCTTTACAGCAGACGCTGGAGCGCAAGAGGAAATGCAGTTCCACCCACCCACATGCCCAAGCCCTCAACGTCCACATCTCCAAATTGCTTAGCCTGGAGATGCTGCCCTATAGGCTGGTAGAGACTGAGGCCTTTCGAAATCTCATGGCGGTGGCTGCTCCTCGGTATTCCGTCCCCAGCCGCCACTATTTTTCCTGATGTGCCGTCCCAGCCCTACACCAGCGCGTGTCACAGAACATTATCCGTGCCCTGACCAATGCTGTTTCTGAGAAGGTCCACCTAACCACGGACACGTGGACAAGTGCTGCCGGGCAGGGACACTATATCTCACTGACGGCACATTGGGTTAACTTGGTGGAGGCTGGGACCGAGAATGACCCTGGGGCCGCTCATGTACTGCCCACACCGAGGATTGCGGGGCCTACCTCGGTCACGGTCTCTCAGACGTACTATGCCTCCTCCTCCTCCGACCCCTCCTCCTTCTCCTCCACCGAATTACCATCCGTGGGCACGGCGCCTTCATTCGGTAGCTCTAGGCGCAGCAGCAGTGCCGTGGGTAAGCGCCAGCAGGCGGTGCTCAAACTGCTGAGCTTAGGTGACAAAAGGCACACCGCCCAAGAGCTGTTACAGGGCATCATGGCGCAGACCGATGTCTGGCTGGCACCGTTGAACCTCAAGTCAGGCATGGTTGTGTGTGACAACGGGCGTAACCTGGTGGCGGCTCTGCAACTCGGCAGACTGACACATGTGCCATGCCTGGCCCACGTGTTCAATCTAATAGTTCAGCGGTTCCTCAAGACATACCCCAATCTGTCTGATTTGCTCACCAAGGTGCGCCGCATCTGTGCGCATTTCCGCAAGTCGACCACAGATGCTGCCACTCTCAGGGCAGCGCAGCGCCGCCTACAACTGCCCGCTCACCAGGTGTTGAGCAACTTTGAGGAGTCAACACAGACGGTCAGCGGCAATGCCGCTATTAACAGCCTCACCATCCCGCTGCTTTGCCTGTTGAAAAACTCACTGCTCAGCATCAGGTCGGATGCTTTGCGCTTGTCAAAAGAGATGGTGGAGGAAGATACGTAGCTTGATAGCCAGAGCACCCTCCGGTCTGTTTCTCAGCGCGTATCGGAGGAGGGGGATGAGGATGAAAAGGAAGAGGAGGAGAATGTCGGCGAGACAGTAGAGGGTACCAGTGCTCAGTCCTTAACTCTTAAGCGTGTATGGGCTGAAGAGGAGGATTTGGAGGAGGAGGAGGAAATGGAGAGTCAGGCCAGTGAGGAGAGGGAATTCTTGCGTGTTGGGACTCTGGCGCACATGGCAGACTTCATGTTAGGCTGCCTATCCCGTGACCCTCGCGTTAGAAGAATTTTTTCAAACACCGATTACTGGGTGTTCACTCTCCTGGACCCACGGTACAAGCAGAACCTTTCCACTCTCATCCCTGCAGAGGAAAGGAGTATGAGAGTGAATAGATATCAACAGGCCCTGATGCACAAGCTGAAACAATTCTTCCCATCTGACGCCGCTAGCGGCAGAGGGCATGGTTCTGTGGGCCAAGTAGCGGGGGAGAGGAGGCGAGCAGGCAGCTTGTCCAGCACTGGCAGGGGAACGCTCTCCAAGGCCTTTGCCACTTTTATGTCACCCCAGCAAGACACTGTCACCTGTCCCCAGTCTAGGCAGAGTAGGGGGGAGCTGTACAGAAAGATGGTGAGGGAGTACCTAGCTGACCATACCAACGTCCTTAGCGATCACTCTGCTCCATACAACTACTGGGTTTCAAAGCTGGACACGTGGCCTTAACTGGCGCTGTACGCCTTGGAGGTGCTGGCCTGCCCTGCCGCTAGCGTGCTGTCAGAGCGGGTATTCAGTGCAGCTGGTGGCGTCATCACCGATAAGCGTACACGCCTGTCAACTGACAGCGCTGACAGCGCTGACAGGCTGACGCTTATTAAAATAAACAAAGCCTGGATTTCACCGGAATTCAAATCTCCTCTGGGGGAAAGCAGCTAAAGATTTAAATAACTTATGTATCCGATTCCTCTTCTCTACTCCTCTTCTCTACTCCTCCTCCTCCTCCTCCATATCGTCTTTGCCTAACACTGACCCAAAAAACGCCATTTTTTAGAGGTCCAACTGGCACTCTTTTAGCACAATTTTTCAGGAGGGCCCCCTACAGGCCCTCTATTCAAACAATTTTTCCAGAGGTCCACCTACAGGCCCTCTCTTCAAACAATTTTTCCGGAGGTCCACCTACAGGCCCTCTGTCCAAACAATTTTTCCGGAGGTCCACCTACAGGCCCTCTCTTCAAACAATTTTTCCGGAGGTCCACCCACAGGCCCTCTGTCCAAACAATTTTTCCGGAATTCCACCTACAGGCCCTCTCTCCAAACAATTTTTCCGGAGGTCCACCTACAGGCCCTCTTTCCAATTCCAGTTTCCAGTTTTATTTGCGCAAACTGCATACATTTTTATTTTTGGGATAGGTGTGAAAAATAATATTACTTGCGAATCTATATTGCCCAACATTGGATACGGTAGCAAGTAGAAGACCAAACACATGCTGCCCACAGGGTTCCGCAAATTCCTGGTCCACCTGCAAATTCCTTGTCCACAATGTCAAGGAGGTCGAGGTTCTGTTGATGAGCAACAAGTCCTTCTGTACTGAAATCGCCGACAAAGTCTCCATCTAAGAACCTACAGACCATTGTGGAGAGAGCGGCACAGCTCGCCATCAAAGTGACGAACCCCAACGCCAGACTGCGCAGAGAAGATAACGAATAAATATCTCTGTGGTTATTTTTGCTAAATAAAAGTTAAATAAACCCCCCAAAAAATTCATCTGTTCCTGTGCCTGATCCACCCAAGTTGTATCTGTCCCATCATGAAAAATTCCCCCCAAGGAGTCCCCACTGTAACTTGCTTCCCATACAACTACATCACCCCCCGACACCTGTGTCTCGCCATTGTCCACCACCTCCTCAGACAACACTGGTAAATCCCCACTGTCAGCACACAGAAACAGCAAAAGGTCTTGCGAATTGGAGCAGAGAATATTCTGGGCTAGCACATCAGGGAAGGGGTGACTATGGGGTTCCAGGGAGTACGTGACCACATGCAATATCCATTTAAAAGTCATGCCACACTTGATCTAGCTCATAATTGACAATTGTACCGGTTGATGCTAAATTTTTAAGTTGGGGTCCTGCGTCGTCATTCTAACTCCATCCGGCTGTTGTCACCACCACACACGCTAGCCCCAGGGGGCACTCCCCTGGCTCTTCCAGCTCAACCTCCTTCCCCGCAGCCTGCCCCCCCCCCCCCACCTACAGGCCCTCTCTCCAGTTCCAGTTTCCAGTTTTATTTGCGCAAACTGCATACATTTTTATTTTTGGGATAGGTGTGAAAAATAATATTACTTGCGAATCTATATTGCCCAACATTGGATACGGTAGCAAGTAGAAGACCAAACACATGCTGCCCACAGGGTTCCGCAAATTCCTGGTCCACCCGCAAATTCCTTGTCCACAATGTCAAGGAGGTCGAGGTTCTGTTGATGAGCAACAAGTCCTTCTGTACTGAAATCGCCGACAACGTCTCCATCTAAGAACCTACAGACCATTGTGTAGAGAGCGGCACAGCTCGCCATCAAAGTGACGAACCCCAACGCCAGACTGCGCAGAGAAGATAACGAATAAATATCTCTGTGGTTATTTTTGCTAAATAAAAGTTAAATAAACCCCCCAAAAAATTCATCTGTTCCTGTGCCTGATCCACCCAAGTTGAATCTGTCCCATCATGAGAAATTCCCCCCCAAGGAGTCCCCACTGTAACTTGCTTCCCATACAACTACCTCACCCCCCTACACCTGTGTCTCGCCATTGTCCACCACCTCCTCAGACAACACTGGTAAATCCCCACTGTCAGCACACGGAAACAGCAAAAGGTCTTGCGAATTGGGGCAGAGAATGTTGTGGGCTAGCACATCAGAGAAGGGGTGACTATGGGGTTCCAGGGAGTACGTGACCACATGCAATCTCCATCTAAAAAGTCATACCACACTTGATCAATCTCATAATTTACGACTGTACCGGTTGATGCTAAATTTTTAAGTTGGGGTCCTGTGTCGTCATTCTAACTCCATCCGGCTGTTGTCACCCCCACACACGCTAGCCCAGGGGGCACTCCTCTGGCTCTTCCAGCGAAACCTCCTTCCCCCCAGCCTGCCCCCCCACCTACATGCCCTCTCTCCAAACAATTTACGTCTTTGTCCTATCTTTCTCTCTCTCCAAACCATTTTTACGGGTAGCTGCCATATACGGTTTTAAATTGAGTAGTATACATACCACAGTTGATCAATCTCATAATTTACGACTGTACCGGTTGATGCTAAATTTTTAAGTTGGGGTCCTGCGTCGTCATTCTAAATACATCCGGCTGTTATCACCACGACACACACTAGCCCAGGGGGCACTCCTCTGGCTCTTCCAGCGAAACCTCCTTCCCCCCACCTACAGGCCCTCTCTCCATACTATTTACCCGGATAGGGGACGTATTAGATATTGTACTGATGTTTTTTGTTTTTCTTCTTTTAATTGCCTCCTGACCTGTGATAGGCAGAGCATGGACACGTCCCCTTAGCTGCAGTTGGAAAGACACTCCCCTGGCCAGAGCAAGCTCTTTTTCCGTTTTCCGTGTTCGAAAAATACATTAAATATAGGGTCCCAAGATAGGGGACGTATACCTAGGCAGAGTCTTGGTCCCCTGCAAAAATGCTCGAGTCTCCCATTGACTTCAATGGGGTTCGTTATTCGAAACGAGCACCCGAGCATCGGGAAAAGTTCGACTCGAATAACGAGCACCCGAGCATTTTAGTACTCGCTCATCTCTAGAGAAGAACACAAGAAGGTTAAAGAGAGAGTGACGGAGATGGAACAGCGTATCAGTTACCTAGAGGACAAACTAATAAATGTTAATAAGAACTTGGAGTCCTTGTTGACCGATAAAAAAATCTCTAACAAAAAAAATCGTTGCTATAGAAGATAGGGATAGACACTCCAATATCAGAATAATTGGTATACCGGAAAAGATGCAGGGGTCTGACTGTACCATGCTTATACAGGACTGATTAACGAAAATCTGTCCAAGCTCTTTATGGTGGAGAGAGCCCATAGGATCCTGTTTAGAAATATTCCATGCAATAATCCACGTACAATATTTGCGAAAATATTCTCATATAGAGACAGGGACGTCATTATCCGCAAAACGAGAGCACTGAAAAATGTGGAGTTTAATGGATCTAGAGTGGCCATATTCCCAGATTATTCAAGGTCAGACTCAACACAGAAAGAAAGAGAGAAGTTCATAGAAATAAAGAGGAGGTTGCGTCATGCTGAGATTGTTTACTCTCTACAATACCCAGCAAGGATGAGAATAATACACCAAGAAAAGACATTGTTTTTTTCTTCCCCCACAGGAAGTTAATAATTGGCTGGAGTCTCTGGGGAGCTGAAATTGTTAGGTTGAAACTCTCTAATGCTATTTATTAGGATAGTTAGGCGTACAGAAAATATATATTACTCCTGACAATGCATGTGATGTTTTGTATTTTATATCCCGGTGGACGGAGTCCACGCAAGGTGTTAGGGTTATGGGGATACTCCGGCTGGAGAATCTTCATACCAAGGGGGGATCCATCCCGGGCAGTTCAGGGGTTTAGGGTGTTTTTTTTATAGTTATTTATGCATATTCTAACCTGGAATATTAGAGGCTTTTGAGATAAATTGAAGAAATTTGCAGTTTTTAGAACTATTGGTAGATATTTTCCAGCTATTATATGTCTTCTCGAGACCCACATGACAAAAGAGAAATTAGGGTTATTTAACAGAAGACGGATATCATATCAATATCATTCAACTTACAGTAATTATGCAAGAGGTGTCAGCCTCTTTATCCACAACAAAATCTCCTGTAAGGTTAATACTGTAAAATTAGATAAAGGAGGCCATTTTTTTATTTCTGTATGGGTTTTTTGATGAAGTACTGTGTGTCTTGGCATGTGTATATATCCCCCCCCCCCTCTCTCCAGAGGTTCTGTATTCCTTACAGGACTTCATGATCGATAAAGGGGATATTCCATTATATTTAACAGGTGATTTTAATATGGTAATGGATGAGGGAATTGATAGATTGAGGTAGCATGGGAAACAAATTACAGTTAGGAGCCCCCTAGAACAGATTTCAAGGGAATTTGGATGTTGGGATATATGGAGAGTTCAAAATCCATTCGTTCAAAATCCATTCATTCAATCCACACGTGTTATAGTAAGACACACAGTGTTCTATCCAGAATTGATTTGACCTTCGGTAATCACTTAACAAGGGGAGTGGCTGTCGAGTATGGGCCGAGATGCATCTCTGATCACGTACCGGTGCTGGTGAAGGTACCATCAAAAGTAAGCAGGGTGATGGGATATAGGATTAATTCTCATTGGCTCACCATATTAGGGGACTAATTTGATATAAGAAGGCAAATTAATGACTTTTTTACAGATAATCGGGTGACGGCAGAGGAGGGGGTGGTCTGGGTTGCATCTAAGGCCTATCTGAGAGGTATTCTCTTTAAAGAAATTGTGCAGTTGAAAAGGAGGTTTAGGCAGAAAGAGGGGGCACTGGTTCACAACATTTCAGTGGAAGAACTGATTCTCATAAGTAATAACACTACAGAGACACGCACAGATTGGCAGATGAAAGTTGATAATTATAATAATTATTTACTAGAGAAAGCTCAGGACTCAGAGCTGTTCTCTAAATGTAAACGGTATTCGGAAGGGGGTAGACCCGGAAGATATCTCTCTATGATTATTAGAAATAACAGTCCCAGTCCCAATATAATGGCAATTAGTGATGAAAGAGGTTTGGTTCAGAGTGACCCAGAGATGATTTTGGAGATTTTCTCTTTATTTTATGCTGAGTTTAGAGGAGGAAAAGATACTGACTTTCCTACAGGGTATTGATTTTCTAAGATTAGATAGAGATCAAATGGAGCGTCTAGAATATCCAATTACACTAGATGAGATAATGACAGCTATACAAGATATACCCACTGGAAAAGCGCCAGGTCCAGATGGGCTTCCAATCGAAATATATAAATTGGGCAAAGGATTATTAGAGATATATAGGTACGTCCAACAGAAGGGTAAATTGCCCGCATCTATGGAGGAGGCCATAATTGTTTTGATATACAAAGAGGGAAAAGATAGAGAGAATCCAGGATCTTACTGACCCATCTTGTTGATAAATAATGATGTTAAGATCATTGCAAAGATCTTGGCTACAAGGCTTAATAGTGTTATTTCTACCTTAATACATAAGGATCAGTGCGGCTTCATGCCGAAACAGATCTTCAATGATTAACATTCAGAGGGTCTTTGCTAATATTCAATGGCCAGAAGACCGGGGGAGCCAACGCTCCATACTGTCACTTGATGCTGCCAAGGCGTTTGACAGTGTGGGGTGGAGGTTTCTCTGGGCAACACTGGATAGATTTGGTTTTGGACCAGAGTTTATTAGATGGGCAAAGGTCAATTATAGATGTCCTAGAGCTAAGGTGTTGGTCAATGGGTCGACGTCTCCTTTTTTTAACATGGAGAGAGGGGTGAGACAGGGATGTCCTCTCTCCCCCTTACTATTTGCCTTGGCTTTTGAGCCATTAGCAATTAAGATTCGTACAGATACATCTCTGGAGGACTTTGGAGTGAGGGGGAGAGAGGACAAAATCTCTCTCTATGTTGATGATGTTTTATTATTTTTAGGACGTACTAGTAATGCCATAAAATACGTAATGTCACTCATCGAGGAGTATGGAGATATTTCTGGTATTAAAGGGGTTGTCTCACGAAAAATATTCTACAGTTTTTAAACCAGCACCTGGATCTGAATACTTTTGTAATTGCATGTCATTAAAAATTTTGTACAGCTACTGAGTTATTCAATAAAATGTATCTGTATAGTGCCACTTAATTTCTTATTTCTTTGACCTGGTCACTGAGCAGGCCGCACATGCTCAGTTTCAACTTTTAACTGCCTCCTAAGCTGTGATAGGCAGAGCATGGACACACCCCCTGAGCTACAGCATAAAAGACACTCCCCGAGCTGTCAGCTTGATATGAATCTAGCAGAGCAATGAATGGGGAGATCTCTGGATCCATGTGAAGTACAGGGCTGGTTCTAGCTTTGTTAAAAAGAGGTTGTCATGTACTATATGATGTCTGATTTTCATTTTTTACATTATTTGTGGGATAACCCCTTTAAGGTGAACTGGAGTAAATCTACATTATTACCGTTGCATTCTAGGATGGTCCTACCAAGCTTAAAATTACAAGTATTAGACCCTCAGGAGAGTTTTAGATACCTAGGGATAATTATATCTTCGGATCATAGAAGATTCAACGATCTTAATTTAAAGCCATTGATTAGTAAGATCAGGTGAAGGGTCGTCATCTGGAATAGGTTACAATTAAATAAAGCGGACAAGATCAGTCTAATTAAGACGGCAATATTACCACAAATAATGTATATTATTTCTAACTCTCCTGTGCACTTGGGGAATTTGGTATTCAAAGATATAGAGAATATTTTCAATCAGTTAATATGGGCTGGAGGAAGAGTTAAAAGGAAATTGTCATACTTGACTCTTCTATGATAGAGGGGGGTTGGAGGTTCCCAATGTAAAAGTGTATTTCTTGGCATCTGTAATTACGCGTTTGATGAAAGTTGGACGGTTTGATTTCTTGAGTTTTTTGCTCGAAAAAAAGTGAGGGACATTTTCCAAATATATTTGCATTGTTGGAATCTGCAGGGTTGGATAGGAATCAGATGGGATATGTACCTATGGTGAGAATGGTAATCACGGCATGGAAAAAATTAAAAAATATATTCGGAGTTCAGGGTTCACTTTGTGTCAATACATTATGGTTTAACGGTAATCTGGGCCTTAAAATTGACCCAGATATAGCTAAATATTGGATTAAAAAGGGGATGTGGTATATCTCACATTTTTTTCAAGACGGGGAGTTAAAGCCACAGGCAATACTATATGGTCACCATACTAGTAAAATGGGGGAGGAATTTAGGTATTCACAACTACAGGTACTACGTAGGGGTATTCAAAATAAGGCATATTTGAGTGTAGAGAAACACAAAATAATTTTATTACTGGTTGGAGAGGTAAAGATAAATTAATATCACTTGTATACGGTAGATTAAATGAATTAATGCACAAAGGCTTGGAGCACGATAGTAAGGTTAAATGGGAAAAGAATGTTGGATTGTTGACAACGGAACAATAGTATAGATTTTGTAAAAACTCTAGATTTACTCGGAATCCCTCATATAGAGTTACTCAGTTTATGGTTCTGCACATTCTGTTCTGCATATGTTACACTGAGATGGCTACATAAACTTAAGACTAATTCTCCTATAGTATGTCCCAGATGTGGAATATTGGACGCAGATGCACTCCTTCTTGCTGTGCGATCCCGGTTCCGGCTCCTGCACTCAGCAGGCAGGCGTACGGGCAGGCGTGCGTGCAGGCAGGCACGCACACGCGCGCTCGCTGGAATTGCCAGGGCCTGCGCAGTGCGCAGATGAAAGTTGGCTGAGTGCAGGAGCCAGGATCGCGCAGCAAGAAGGTACGCACTGTGCATGCGTGAGACTTGCGCGATCCCAGGCCACAGCAAGGATGTTAATCACTGGCAAGGGGGGCGTGCTTTACTTGACTTGAAGCAAGGAGGCCGCTGCCCCCTTGACTTCAAGCTGACTGGAGAGAGCGCGCTGATGGGGATTAAAACATCATTTTCATCAAGTTAGGGGGATCAATTTAATGGATGAAAGGCATGATTAGTAACACACTGGGGCCTTATATAAGGTAATGCTGGCAGTTTTATGTGTGTGTTGGAGGTGACAGGTTCCCTTTAAGCTTCAGGGGAGAGAAAGCATACGGTGGCTATACCTGTGATTAATGACCTATGGTTAGGACACAATGCAAAGATAAAATGCTATAATGCTGAAACAAATTCTATATTTGCCATGTTAAATGAAAATGAGGTACTTACTTAGCAAATATATTCATTTTAAGTAATGCATTTTGCATTATTCTATGTTTGCAGATTGCTGCTGAATTGTGTTTGCTTTTACTTCTGTATCTTTAGCCGTTGTAATGCTCGCTTCATTTTACAGGATGTGCTAACATTGTCTTTTTTTGCACTATAGTTTGGGGTCCGACACCAGAACCACCATTTTTCAGCTGCTAGCAGGAGCAGCAGCCAGCGGACCAAACCTTAGGTCATGGATAAACAAACCCTCATTCTAGTGGACATCTGATTTTCCTCAGCTGCAGTAACCCGGAAGGGCCATTACATACTGTATGGAGCTGTCTGCTTCCAGCTTCATACACTGTGTTAGTGGCTGCAGCACCTGCTTATCGACCTGATATTGATGACTTAAAGTGGTTCTCCAGGCTTTTAATACTGATGACCTACCTACAGGATAGGTCATCAATGTCTGATCGGTGGGGTTCTGACACCCTGGACCCAAGCTGATCAGCTGTATGAGGAGATGGCACGTGCACACTGCGCACGCGCCATCTCTCTTCCTGCTCTGCTGCTTTGCCATAGACATAGCATCAGTAGGAAGGCAGATGGTAGATGACAAGTACACACTACGTGCGCCGTCTCCTCATACAGTTGATTAACAAGGGTGGCGGTTGTCAGAATCCCACCAAATAGATATTGACGACTTATCCTGTGAAAAAAAATGTTGTCAAATTTTGATTTTATAGATGACAAGGGGCCCCCCAGAGCGCATCACTTGGGGGACACATGGTGGCACAGTTACCAATTTATTATTACATTTATATTGGTTTGGCTACGGCTTGGTATAGTTATCCTCCCCCTCCTTTCTCTTCTCCCCCCACCATTTCTGTCTTTTAGTTAGGGCTCATTCAGATGGCCAGTCCGCACATGGCCTGCACTATGATAGAAATGATTATTGTTAGAATACAGTGTACCATATAGGGCCACTCTCAATTCCAATGCACAACAGAAGTTCTAATTAATCCATCACGTTTAATATAAAGCAAACTCAAATAGACATATTCCGATTTTTTATGTTGTAACATAGTGAGTTATGTGTGAAAATGTATATGCTTTTCAATTAAACTTTGAATATATAGGAAATAACGTAGTGTGAACAGTGACCTATAATATAGTGAACAGTCGATGATCTGGTCCAGATTTTAGATATTGCTTAGATAAAGTATATTTGATGGTCCCGATCCATATTACACTTTTATGCTACTTAGGAAGGAACGAGAGGTTCCGAAACGCGTCTAGCCAGAGCGTGGACAGGACTACCTGATTAACCATATTAATGTTCCTGATCAACAAGGAAAAGTAACTACTGAAAATAAAGCTAACTGGAGCCGAACTAATACTTCTACAGGTTTGGCGTGCAGTATATCCTAAAGCGCACGCGCTGCCAGCCGCAGCAGAGGAAAACCAGCGAGAAAACATCCCGCAACATGAGCTTATGTTTGGTGTGCAGGATACTCCACAGCACATATGCTACGAGCCACAGCAGAGGAAAGTTAGCGAGAGAACATCCCGCAACAGGAGCCGCAGTAAGAGTCTTGATCCCGACTCCCTCAGGGAGAAAGGGAAGAAAACGCAACATCGGTAAGAGACATTAACAGCATTAAGTAACTGTAATGAAACAATACTAATATTGATACCATTAAGGGACAAGGTCCCAATACCTGTTGCGTGTACAACGGATGATTGATTATTCTCACCTGAGAGACGGTCATTAAAGGTGTATTCCGGTAACGTAACTTAATTTTTGATAAACTGCATTAAGGCTGCAAGCTGTGACCCAACCAGAACCCATACCTTTAACCAGAGCTTCATTTTACCTTGCAATCCATTTGTCTAGCTCCTGTGTGAGCCTGCAACCCACTGAGAGTATCATGGCTCCTGATCTTCCCTCACAAAACTACAATTCCCACAATGCCTAGCTTTCCTGCTGTGAGTTTCTGCGTGTTCATGAGTGTTGATGATTACTGATTGGCTGCCTGATATCACAGTGCGGTCACGCCCCCTCTACTCAGTAATAATCAACAGCACACTAACATTTAGCTAGAGACCTGATAGCAGCACACTGAGCATGCCTGACCTGACAAAGGCTCAGAACTACAGGTCGGTGCCATGGTAACTTATGAGGAAACACAGTGGGTAACAGGGAAAGAAAAGTACTTTATAACTACTGAACAGTAAATATATGAAATTGACATTATATTAGGTAATGATTGATGATCATCTAAAACATGTTATATTTATGGTAACCGGAATACCCCTTTAAAGTGTAAATGAGAGGACTAAAGTCCAGTGTGGTGAATAACAAACATATAAGATATCAATAACAACATTACTTATAAAATAAGGACGAACTGCACACTTATATAAATCCAGGATAACGAACTAAGTTCCGAACTACCTAATCTTTTAATTAAGTGTTGGTAGCCTGAAACGCCATAATAGGTGTAACACACCAGCGTGGGCCCTGCTGATGTGATTTATTTGGGAACGAGACAGTCACTATAGTATTGCGATTATAGTTTAGGGTGGATCCACCACTACTAGTGGTTACATTTTAGTAAATTGTCATTTTGTTTTATTTCATATTATATTGTATTTTAACGGGGGACATATGATTGATGCAAGTGTTGTTTATCGGAATATGTCTATTTGAGCTTGTTTTATATTAAACGTGATGGATTAATTAGAACTTCTGTTGTGCATTGGAATTGAGAGCGGCCCTATATGGTACACTGTATTCTATGATTAAGTTCTTTGCTTGTTGGTAGCAAGCAGGGCCAGCTCTGGTTACAGGTGTTCTAGGAGAGCACACCAATTTTGATATGTAATAAATGACTATTCCTGTCCGTAGTTGCGGACAAGAATAGGACTTGCTCTATGTTTCTTGCAGGGCCGCGGAACGGAACTACAGATGCGGACAGCACACAGATGCGGACCCATTCAAACGGTTGTCTGAATGAGCCCTTGTCTGGAAGGGTCTTCTGCTCAGCAACATGTTTATGCAGTGGTCAGCGTTAATTGGGGCTCCTTGTCAGCAGCAAATTGGCCAGTGGAAACTTCAGCTGGAGGAACAGCTGTTTAAATTGAGTGGTCTTTCGCTGCTGTGCTGCATGGATGGGTGGATTTTGGTGTCCAGCATGGATGGTTTGTTATTTATGGTGAAACAGTTATTTATTATACGGTTATGCATTATTATTATTATTTTTTAAACTATTTATTGTGGTTAATTTATATTTATTTGGTAACCCTTAATAAAGCAAAGCAACCAATTTTTATCCAATTTAAGGAGAAGTGTTTTATCTTATATTAGTGTGTTAGAATGTGACGTGTGACACCATGAATTCGCTCATCTCTACAAGGTAAGCATGATAACTGAGTGATAGACATCCTATAGAATAAATATGATCAACCATAACATTAAAGCCACCCAAATGAGGTGAATAACATTGATTATCTGACCTCCATTAATTAAATTTAGATCATTCATTTTTCGTGTCTAGGACAGCATAAACTGCAAATAAGTTGCTGCCAAAGTCCTGAAAAGTCAAACAAGCTTAATGTGAGAGGCATGTGATCACTAAGCTAATATGTGGAGAACATCAGTATTCAGGTGACAGGCATATGATTGTGCATGATTGCTGAGCTAATAATTTAAGAACTTTGTTTAAACGTATTGGACCATAAAATCTACATCAAATCTTACTGGTTATTGTAACTGGGTTGATATGAAACCTGATTTACATTTTAACACGAGCAAAGCCTTGGCCAATCCTCCATGGACACGGTGTTTAAATTCGTAAAAACCTGATTCCTTATCTCATTTTCAACCAGAATTCAAGTGAGGCAGACTGCTTCTTCGGAGAAGATAATAGAATGGAGAACTCATACTCTGCACAGATGTACATTGATGAATTTGATCCTGTACACTACTACCAGACATACTATTCTTCGGGGAAAGGAGGTATCGCTAGAGAATGGACAGACTTTGCCTTACAGAATCTGCATGAAACATTTGGTCCAGGTAAACTATGATACTATTCAATGATAAGTATAGACAGTTATTCTCTATAAAACAAGTTTATTATTAAAATTCAAAAAGACTTGATAGCCTTTGTATAAATGTAACTTACCTGAATGATGTGAAGTAAACTGTTATCCGGTAACCATGCAATCCCATCAGGACCACCTCGTCCATATGAGTAATGGCTCTTGGGGACTTGGGATGTTCATGTGAATAATCACCAATACTGCATTGTCCTTGCAGGAAGCCACATCCCCTGACAAAATCAGCTATTCCCTCACCTCGTCTCCCCTAAAAAATTGAATAAAAAATTATCCAAAAATGCTACCACTAAAATCTATAGATTGCCTGCAAAAAATGAAAGCTCACTCAGCTCAAATGGCAGAAAAATAAAATAGAATATGGTGACAAGTGCTTTTTGAATGTCTTAAAAGAAGTAAAACATTGCAAAAGCCTTGTAAGTGTGGTATCTGCATAATCATACTTAATAAAATATTTTTACCACACGCCGAAAAAAATAACCCCCCCCCCCACATTTTTTTTAATGGTATGGTTAAAAAAATACAACTTGTCCTACATAGAATTAGCCCTCATATGTTGATCAAGAAAAAAAAAGATTGGAGATTAAAAAAAAAAAAACAAGCCATAATGTGGTTGTGTCACTTTAACAAGTGGCCATGTTTCCTCCTTTGCTGGCTGGATTTATTTTTCCATCACATTATACACTGCTCGTTTCCATGTTTATGACCACCCTGCCGATTGATCCCGTCCATGCGCTGAGCCCGCTCACATCAGTAACGCGTGTAATTGTGGCTGCCCGAGACTAGGAGGACAACACTGATCAGTGCTTGACTTGTTTTTCCTCCTGGAAGTCATGCCGTCAGCACAACATGAGCTGGCTGTGACTGGAGGACCCTCGGTGCAGCAGGGAATGGGGCTAGGTAGAAAAAGTTTTTTTTTTTTTAACTGCCCCCCCCATCAATACCCCCAAGTGTCAAGTAACATCTACTACATTATCTGTACTAACAGAATTATCACTGTGTTATCTGTGGTGTTACATAGGGCTGCAGGTGACATGTACTACATTATCTGTACTCACAGAATTATCACTGTGTTATCTGTTGTGTTAAAAAGGATTGCAAATAACATATACTACATCATCTGTACTGAGAGTTGTAACTGTGTTATTTATGGTGTTACATAGGACCAGGGGCGTACATAGAAATCATTGGGCCCCATAGCAAGAATCTGAATGGGGCCCCTAACTCCGCCCACTACCCTGGCCCATCCCATATGCTGCCCTGGCTCCTCCCCTGTCCCACCCCCATTTGCCAATAAAGAAATATATACTTGACCTACTGAAAATCTTATTATACTGTATGGGGGCTGTCACAAGGAGACGTTATACTGTATGGGGGCCACAAGGAGAAGTTATATTGTATGGGGGCAGCCACAAGGAGACATTATACTGTATGGGGGGGCCACAAGGAGACATTATACTGTATGGGGCCACAAGGAGAAGTTATATTGTATGGGGGCAGCCACAAGAAGACAATATACTGTATGGGGGGGGGGCACAAGGAGACATTATACTGTATGGGGGCAGCCACAAGGTGACGTTATACTGTATGGGGGCCACAGGGAGACATTATACTGTATGGGGGTGGCCACAAGGAAATGTTATACTGTATGGGAGCCACAAGGAGATGTTATACTGTATGGGGGCAGTCACAAGGAGACGTTATACTGTATGGGGGCAGCCACAAGGAGATGTTATACTGTATGGGGGCAGTCACAAGGAGACGTTATACTGTATGGCGACCACAAGGAGGTGTTATACTGTATGGGGGCCACAAGGAGACGTTATACTGTATGGGGGCCACAAGGAGACGTCATACTGTATGGGGGCCACAAGGAGACGTTATACTGTATGGGGGCCACAAGGAGACGTTATACTGTAAGGGGGCCACAAGGAGACGTTATACTGTAAGGGGGCCACAAGGAGACGTTATACTGTAAGGGGGCACAAGGAGACGTTATACTGTAAGGGGGCCACAAGGAGACGTTATACTGTAAGGGGGCCACAAGGAGACGTTATACTGTAAGGGGGCCACAAGGAGACGTTATACTGTAAGGGGCCACAAGGAGACGTTATACTGTAGGGGGCCACAAGGAGACGTTATACGTAAGGGGGCCACAAGAGACGTTATACTGTAAGGGGGCCACAAGGAGACGTTATACTGTAAGGGGCCACAAGGAGATGTTATACTGTAAGGGGGCCACAAGAAGACGTTATACTGTAAGGGGGCCACAAGGAGACGTTACTGTAAGGGGGCAACAAGGAGACATACAGCCCAGCCAAGAATACCCATCCAAGTCAGTCACTGTCAGTCAGTTTGTTTTCCAACCTTTTACCATGGCTGGAGAGGTCCTCTTTGTGTGCAGCTGCCAGCGCTGGAACTGATGTGACTGGACGGACGGAGGGTGATGGTCACGCAGCAGGACTCAGGACAGGATGGCAAGTCATGGAGGTGGCAGGTGGCCACACATCAGGGGGGTGCATATCTTCCAGCCGGGTGCGCGCCTGCTGCTTGATTGCGCTGACACTGGCCAGCGCAGCAGCAGACGCTGGGTCCTGGGAGCACGCAGCCGCCCGCCCTGCTGCCCCAGCCGGCATCACAAAAAGGTCAGGTCAGATCAGATTAAGCCAGGCCCGGGGGGGGGTGAAACGGGATATAGGATTATCAGCCGGCCACATTCCGCGCGCTGCCTTTTTACCACAAGGAGACCAGTCCGGTGGCCAGCTAAAACTTACTGATCAGGGCCCGCCGGCTTGTGTGCAGAGGGGCGGGGCCTTCCATGCACTCCGGGCCCCCCTGTGCCGCGGGCCCCATAGCAGTGGCGTGGTCTGCCTACATTGGCGGTACGCCACTGCATAGGACTGCAGGTAACATCTACTACATTATCTGTACTCAGAGAGTTATCACTATGTTATTTATTGTGTTACAGAGGACTGCAGGGGACATCTACTACATTATCTGTACTCAGAGTTATTGTGTTGGTGTGTAACATAGGACTGCAGATGACATGTACTATATTATCTGTACTCAGAGAGCTATAACTGTGTTATCTGTAGTGTTACATAGGACTGCAGATGACATGTACTATATTATCTGTACTCAGAGAGCTATAACTGTTATCTGTAGTGTTACATAGGACTGCAGATGACATGTACTATATTATCTGTACTCAAGAGAGCTATAACTGTGTTATCTGTGGTGTTACATAGGACTGCAGGTGACACCTACTACATTATCTGTACTCAGAGAGTTATTGTGTCGGTGTGTTACATAGGACTGCAGATGACATGTACTATATTATCTGTACTCAGAGAGCTATAACTGTGTTATCTATAGTGTTACATAGGCAGGGGCCGATTAAGTGCATGAAAAGACCGGGGCTGTCTACCCCACTCAGGGCCTCCCTTTTTTTTCTGTATGAAGAGGCTGCGGTACTTCATGAGCGTCACAGTCTCTTCCTAAGCCATATGACATCACATTCATCGTTCACCTAGGTGACCTAGGTGCAGCTCATTCCCATCTGAGTGATTGGGTCTGATCTGCAATACCAAGCACAGTGCTATCAAATGGACGTCTCTGTGCTTGGTAAGGAGCAAAGAGGTTGCAGCGCTCACTGGAACATTGCGGTCTCCAGGAGCTAATTGGTGGGGGTGCCAGGAGTCAGACCCCCACCATCTAATAATGTTACCAGCAGTCCCATGTAACACCCCACATAACAGTGAATTATTGTGTTATGTGGAGTGTTACATAGGACTGAGGGAACATCTACTACGTTATCTGTACACACAAAGTTATCACTGTTACCTAAGCTGTTACAAATTTTCCAAATTCAAAATACATATGATTATAATAAAAAAAGACTTGGGGGAGAAGATAAGACGCAGGTCACATTAGTGAGCCAGCACTACGTATAGGACAATACAGCACCATATACCTCTTACTTCCAGTGACATCTCCTGTCATATAGACCTTCTCTTTCCTCATCTCCTTCGTTTGACCCAGACCACCATGACAAATTCTTTCAGCTGCATCTCGTCTCTACAGAGTTTGTTACACAGACATGTTAGATTTCTCAATTTTTCCATAAACCTCCCCATCCTGGGAGGTCATCCTGCTGCCACTTCCAATACTGTGCCCGTTGTGCTACCCAGTGCCCCAGGTACTATAGTGCTGAAAAAATAGTGAGTCCAGTAGACATAAATGGGCTCGTTTATCAAACTGGTGTAAAGTAGAACTGGCTTAGTTGCCCATAGCAACCAATCAGATTCCACCTTCATTTTCCAAAGGAGCTGTCAAAAATGAAAGGCGAGATCTGATTGATTGCCATGGGCAACTAAGCTAGTTCTACTTTACATCAATTTGATAAATTATCTCAAAGGTCCCTATAGTGTCTACAGCAATTATAATGTCCCCTAGAGTGCCCCCAGTAATAAGTATAACACCCTAGATTATGCTCCAGGTAATAATGCCTGTATAGTGTCCCCAAAAATAATCTCCCCCACACTGCTCAATATAGTCATTTCCCCCAGACTGCCCTGCCCCCATTTAGTAATTCCCCCCACACTGCCCTCATATCGTAATTTCCCCCACATAGTAATTTCCCCTTCACTACCCCCATATAGTAATTTTCCCCACACTTCCCCATATAGTAATTTCCCCCACACTGCCCTCATAGTAATTTCCCCCACATAGTAATTTCCCCCACACTGCCCCATATAGTAATTTTCCCCACACTTCCCCATATAGTAATTTCCCCCACACTGCCCTCATATAGTAATTTCCCCCACATAGTAATTTCCCCCACACTGCCCCATATAGTAATTTTCCCCACACTGCCCTCATATAGTAATTTCCCCCACACTGCCCTCATATAGTAATTTTCCCCACACTGCCCTCATATAGTAATTTCCCCCACATAGTAATTTCCCCCACACTGCCCTCATATAGTAATTTCCCCCACATAGTAATTTCCCCCACACTGCCCTTCATATAGTAATTTCCCCCATATAGTAATTTCCCCCCACACTGCCCCATATAGTAATTTCCCCCACACTGCTCCATATAACAATTTCCCTCACACTGCCCCATATAACAATTTCCCTCACACTGCCCCATATAGTAATTTCCCCCACACTGACCCATATAGTAATTTCCCCCCACACTGCCCCCAATGTAGTAGTTTGCTTACCGCACTGCCCTTATTAAGTAATTTGCCCCCACACTGCCCTTATTAAGTAATTTTCCCCCACACTGCCCCCATTAAGTAATTTGCCCCCACACTGCCCCATTAAGTTATTTTCCCCCATGAAATCATTTTCCCCCACTGTCCTGACAGTAATATGTCCTCCTCCGCCCCCCAAATTTGGCACACAAAAAAAAAAAAAAAAAAAAAGCTAATACTTACCTGTTTCTGGGATGGTGAGGTAGTTGCGCGGACATCAAAGCCCTGCACCCCAACACAGACACGCAATGACATCATCATACATGTCTGTGGCGGGATTTTACTACCACATTGGCCTCAGGCCTACTAGGCCTGAAGCCTATGGTGGTGATCGGTGGCGGAACAGGGAACTATGCGCTCCCGTGCCCCGCCGCAGTATGTGGGCGATGCTGGGCCTGAGGCTGCCGACCCAAACGCCCCTATTATAATCCATCACTGTACATAGGACTGTAAGTAACATATACTACATTATCTGTACTCAGCGAGATATCACTGTGTTATGTGTGGTGTTAAAGGGGTTCTCTTACTTCACCAAATGACATTTGACAGGATGACAAAATTAATACAAGGCACTTTCTAATTTATTGTCATTATCCATATTGCCTCCTTAGCTGGCTTCATTCATTTTTCCATCACGCTATAGACTGCTAGTTATAACCACCCTGCAATCCAGCAGTGGTGGCCGTGCTTGCCCTCTATATAAAAAACCACCAGCCTATGTGCACTCCCTCAGTCCCGGCCACCAGAGGCTGATGCTTTTTCCTATAGTGTGCAAGCACGACCACCACTGAAAAGGAAGTGTAACGATTCGGGTAATGTGGACTCACTGTGTTACCTACCAGCAGGAGTAGGAAACGGCTGGCCAGGCAGGACGAGCTGCAGAAGCTGAACTTGAGTAGCAGAGCTGAGGTAGTAGCAGAACTTGGAGTAGTAGAGCTGGGATTATGCAGGCGTGGCAGTAGCAGGGCTTGAATAGCAGAGCTGTGGTAGTAGTAGAACTCGGAGTAGCAGGGTCGACAGTTCGGGTCATACACAGGAGGGCAGCAAGGTACCAGAGAATAGACAGAGGCGTAGTCAGGAACAAGCAAATGGTCAAGGTGGGCAGCACAGTTTTAGGTCAGCAAACAGAGTCGGCAACTGGAGGATCAACGCGGTACCACAGGATCAGGCAGGAACTTAGAAGGCAGGAACAGGCAAGGGTCATACACGGAGTAACAACACAGGAGACGATAGCACACCTTCGCTATGGAATAAACCACAATATTGCTCAGGCATCTGAAAGTGGGCGGGGCTGCCTTAAATAGCTGATCTTGGTCCAGGACAGGTGGGGGACAGATTTCAGGTGCACACACTGCGTGTATAAGAAGCAGAGAGAGCCGGCGCCCGCCCCCTACGGGACACAGCCGGAGTAGCCCTGGAGGATGAGACAACATGGCGGTGTCCAGATGGAGCATGGACAGGAATCATGCGACGGTGAGTGCTGGGAATAGTAGTACGCCGGCAGCTGGCAACCACCAGCGTTACAGTATCCCCCCCTTACGCCCCTTCTTCTTTGGTCCGAAACGAGAAAGAAATTTTTTCAAGAGGGCAGGAGCATGGATGTTGTCTTCTGGCTCCCAAGACCTTTCCTCAGGACCATAGTTCTTCCAGTCCACTAGAAAATATCTCTTGCCAGCAATTCTTTTGCAATCAAGGATGCTCTTGACTTCGAATTCAGATTCGGATCCCGTAGCAACAGACGTTGAAGAAGAAGGCTTGGAATATCTGTTGAGAATTAGCGGCTTTAAAAGCGACACGTGAAAAGAGTTTGGGATCCGGAGAGAAGGTGGAAGCCGGAGCTTGTACGAGACTGGATTTATCTGCTTCAGGACTTCAAATGGTCCCAGGAACCGGGGAGCAAACTTATAACAAGGTATCTTCATACGGATATTTTTTGAGGAAAGCCACACCTTATCCCCAGGAGCAAATTGAGGAGGAGGTCTGCGCTGAACATCTGCATTCCGTTTCATACGGGACACTGCCCGAGAAAGAGAGGATTTAGTTTTCTCCCAGATCTGCAAGAAGTCAGACATAGAAGAATTAGCAGCAGGAACTTCCGAAGATTCAGAAGTGGGAAGTGGAACACGTGGGTGGAGCCCATAGACGATGAAGAAAGGGGAGGTCCCAGTCGATTCTCCGGAATGATTATTGTAGGAGAATTCTGCCCATGGCAGAAGATGCACCCAGTCGTCATGTTGTGAAGAGACAAAATGTCGTAAGTAGTTCTCCAAGATTTGATTGATGCGTTCAACTTGTCCATTAGTTTGTGGGTGGTATGCAGAGGAGAAGTCCAACTTGATTTCAAGCAGGCCACATAGTGCTCTCCAGAATTTAGACGTGAACTGTACTCCACGATCGGACACTATATGAAGAGGTAAGCCATGGAGACGGAAAATGTGTTCCACAAACAGATGTGCCAGACGAGTAGCAGAAGGTAGGCCAGAAAGGGGAATAAAATGTGCCATCTTCGAAAAGCGGTCCGCCACTACCCAAATCATGGAACAGCCAGCAGAAAGAGGCAAGTCAGTCATGAAGTCCATGGCGATATGTTGCCATGGCACATCTGGAATGGGTAGAGGTTGCAGAAGCCCAGCAGTCTTAGTTCTGGAAGTCTTGTTGCGGGCGCAGGTGGGACATGCCAAAACAAATTCCCGAACATCCTTGGGTAGAGAAGGCCACCAGTAATGGCGAGAAAGCAGGTCAAGAGTCTTGCAGATTCCAGGGTGGCCGGCTTATTTAGAACAGTGTCCCCAAATGAGTATGCGCTTTCTCTTGGCAGACGGGACAAAAATCTTCCCTGGGGGTATGTCTTTTAGCCGGACAGGAGTTACAGATAGCAGATGCGTGGGGTCTATGATGTGTTGGGGTTCCTCAGATTGATCTGCGGAGTCAAAAGACCGAGAAAGAGCATCTGCCTTGACATTCTTATCTGCTGGGCGAAAATGCAGAAGGAAATCAAACCTAGCAAAGTAGAGTGCCCACCTGGCTTGTCGAGGGTTCAAACGTTGAGCGGTTTGCAAATAGGTCAGGTTCTTATGATCTGTATATATGACCACCAGATGTAATGCACCCTCCAGGAGGTATCTCAATTCCTCTAGAGCCATCTTGATGGCGAGCAGCTCTCTGTCGCCGATAGTGTAGTTCTTTTCAGCAGAAGAAAATAACTTGGAGAAGAAACCGCAGGAAACAAATTTTCCCCTAGAATTCTTTTGCAACAGAACTGCTCCCGCTCCGATCGAGGAGGCATCCACCTCAAGGAAGAACTGCTTGGAGATGTCAGGATGGTGCAAGACGGGGGCAGCAGCAAAACAGTCCTTTAATTGTAAGAAGGCCGACTCAGCTTCAGGAGTCCAAATCTTGGCATCTACTCCCTTTTTAGTCAAGGCAGATATCGGAGCAGACAGGGAGGAGAAATTTGGTATAAACTGCCTATAGAAATTTGCAAACCCTAAAAATCTCTGAATGGCTCGGAGACCCTGTGGCCTTGGCCACTTTAAGACAGCTGACAACTTGTCTGGATCCATTTGCAGTCCGGAACTGGAGATGATGTATCCCAAGAATGGCAGGGAGGACATTTCAAACTCACACTTTTCTAGTTTTGCATACAGTCCATTCCCCCTTAGGCGCTGCAGAACGCTGGTCTGAAGAGTAGACTAAGATGTCATCTAGATACACCACCACACAAACATTGAGAAGATCCCGAAAGACATCATTTACAAACTCTTGGAAGACAGCGGGCGCGTTGCAAAGTCCGAATGGCATGACCATATATTCATAGTGGCCGTCACGGGTGTTAATCGCTGTCTTCCATTCATCGCCCTTGCGGATTCGGATCAGGTTGTAAGCCCCGCGCAGATCTAACTTAGAGAAAATCTGCGCTCCACGAATACGATCAAATAGTTCAGATATCAATGGCAAAGGGTACTTATTTTTCACCGTTATTTTGTTCAGCCCCCGATAATCGATGCAGGGACGAAGTGAACCATCCTTCTTCTCCACGAAGAAAAAGCCAGCTCCAGCAGGTGAGGTAGACTTCCGGATAAACCCCCTCTCCAGGTTTTCTTTAATATATTCAGCCATGGCTTGGGTTTCAGGTAGAGACAATGGATAAACCCTTCCACGAGGAGGTGTAGTCCCAGGCAAAAGTTCAATAGGGCAGTCATAAGGACGATGGGGTGGTAAAGTCTCTGCCTTCTTTTTGCTGAAGACGTCAGCAAACACTGCAAATTGCGGAGGTAACCCAGACAAGTTCGGCGGTATTGGAATAGCCGATGCGGGATGGACCTCAGACAGGCAGGTATTGTGACAGCGAGAACCACAGCGAAGGATCTGCCCAGTTTGCCAATCAATAACCGGAGAGTGCTGGCATAGCCAGGGAAGGCCCAGGAGAATAGGATCGGTGGAGTGTGGCAGGACGTAGAAGGAGATCTCTTCAGAATGCGGAACTCCAACTTGTAGCTTTAAAAGGTGCGGTAACCAACTGGATAGGCTCAGGTAAAGATTGTCCATTAACAACTGTAGCCACTAAAGGTTTTTCCAGGCGGATAGTTGGCAACTGGTACTGAGAAACCAGGGCTTGACGGATAAAGTTACCAGCAGAACCGGAATCCAGGAACGCAGGCACGGATATACTGGTTTTCGGCATAGCGAGAGTCACTGGTATATGGAGCTTAGGAGAGCAGACATTATCGCCTAGGTTCACCTCTCCTAAAGAGCCTAGGCGCTGGAGTTTTCCGCCTTTAGTGGGCAGTTGCGCACAAAGTGTCCCTTGCCACCACAATACAGGCACAAATTTTCATTACGTCGTCGCTGGTGTTCCTGGTCCGAGAGTTTCAGGCGTTCGACTTGCATGGGTTCCTCAGTCGTCTTGGAAGCTGGAGACAGAATGGGCTTCTGGAAAGAGAGTGCAAGTCTTGGAAACCTCTTTGCTCGAGCCACCTGAGCAAAGCGGTCACGAAACCATATATCAATACGAGTGGCAAGAGTGATTAGTGCATCAAGGGAGGTAGGCTGATCTCTGCCAGCAAGTTCATCTTTAATATGGTCACTAAGACCCTCCCAGAACATGGACAATTGGGCTTCTTCATTCCAGGCAAGTTCTGCGGCAAGAGTGCTGAATTGTATAGCATACTGTCCTACAGTCATGGAACCCTGACGGAGGCGGAGCAATGCCGTAGCCACAGATGAAGTTCGACCTGGTTCTTCGAACACTGTGCGAAAATCAGCCAGAAAAGTCTGAAGATTCGAGGTCACAGGGCCGCTACGTTCCCACAGAGGGTTGGCCCAGGCGAGAGCCTCCCCGGAGAGCAGGGAGATAATAAAGGCCACTTTAGCTCGTTCAGAAGGAAACTTGTCACTATGCAGCTCAAAATGTATCAGGCATTGGTTGAGAAAGCCTCTGCAGGACTTCGGATCACCACTGTAGCGAGGAGGCAGAGGCAGCTGGACAGCGGAACTGGCATGGTGTGAACATGGTACAGCAGGAGAAACAGGAGTTGCTGGGACTTGTAGTGCAACTGGTGTGGACGGACTTATTGCATCCAAACGGGCCGAGATAGTGTTTAAACACTGCAACAGAACATCCTGACGTTCACTCTGACACTGTAGTTCATGGTAAAGGTCCTGAACAATAGGCTTGGGCTTGCCAGCGGAGTCCATGGCCTGAGCAAACTGTAACGATTCAGGTAATGTGGACTCACTGTGTTACCTACCAGCAGGAGTAGGAAACGGCTGGCCAGGCAGGACGAGCTGCAGAAGATGAACTTGAGTAGCAGAGCTGAGGTAGTAGCAGAACTTGGAGTAGTAGAGCTGGGATTATGCAGGCGTGGCAGTAGCAGGACTTGAATAGCAGAGCTGTGGTAGTAGCTGAACTTGGAGTAGTAGAGCTGGGATTATGCAGGCGTGGCAGTAGCAGGACTTGAATAGCAGAGCTGTGGTAGTAGCTGAACTTGGAGTAGTAGAGCTGGGATTATGCAGGCGTGGCAGTAGCAGGACTTGAATAGCAGAGCTGTGGTAGTAGCAGAACTCGGAGTAGCAGGGTCAACAGTCCGGGTCATACACAGGAGGGCAGCGAGGTACCAGAGAATAGACAGAGGCGTAGTCAGGAACAAGCAAATGGTCGAGGCGGGCAGCACAGGTTTAGGTCAGCAAACAGAGTCGGCAACTGGAGGATCAACGCGGTACCACAGGATCAGGCAGGAACTTAGAAGGCAGGAACAGGCACGGGTCATACACGGAGTAACAACACAGGAGACGATAGCACACCTTCGCTATGGAATAAACCACAATATTGCTCAGGCATCTGAGAGTGGGCGGGGCTGCCTTAAATAGCTGATCTTGGTCCAGGACAGGTGGGGGACAGATTTCAGGTGCACACACTGCGTGTATAAGAAGCAGAGAGAGCCGGCGCCCGCCCCCTACGGGACACAGCCAGAGTAGCCCTGGAGGATGAGACAACATGGCGGTGTCCAGATGGAGCATGGACAGGAATCATGCGACGGTGAGTGCTGGGAATAGTAGTACGCCGGCAGCTGGCAACCACCGGCGTTACAGTATCCCCCCCTTACGCCCCTTCTTCTTTGGTCCGAAACGAGAAAGACATTTTTTCAAGAGGGCAGGAGCATGGATGTTGTCTTCTGGCTCCCAAGACCTTTCCTCAGGACCATAGTTCTTCCAGTCCACTAGAGTGCTGGGAATAGTAGTACGCCGGCAGCTGGCAACCACCAGCGTTACAGGAAGCAATATGGATAATAACAATATATTAGTAAGTGCCTAATCCGGGTTTTGGCTCACAATCACTGATGGAAAACACTGACCAAGCACTGATGTGTGAATAAGGCATAACACGTAGGGGATGATTAATTATTCGTACAGTCCTTATTGGGACACCACCTTGCAGACTCTTTAACAATCAGGTGCAGAAGAAGGAAATATGTATTACTAATAAGAAACTTAATGGACATATTTAAAGAGGACCTGTCAATTCCCTTGACATGTCTGTTTTAACAACCACTTGCATTCCCCATCTAATAACAATTCTGCAGCATTTATTCCAACAAATCTATGTTACGTCATTCCTTTGTAATTTCTATTAGAAGTTATGCATGAATTGCTAGCTGCTTGCAGCAAAGGTACAGATGGGTGATACCAGTCTCTGCACAGTCTAAGACCAGCAACACCGATTGGAAAAAATCAGACATACTCACTACTGGTAACATCCAACAATACCTTTATTGCAGACTACTGGTAATTTATTTGTAAACTTCTAGCAGGGATAATACAGGAATGGCAGAACATAAGGGTTCATTTATTAAACAGAAATACGCTTAAATTAGGCATGTTTCTGGTGCAAAGTTCCTTTGTGCCGCAATCTGCGACTTTTCCCTGCTCACTGCTGTCTAAAAAAGTGGACGTAGGCAGGGAAGAGAGTGGACCAGCAGGCCCGTCTCATTTACCATTTTCTACGCCTGTTTTAGGTGTAGAAAATGCTCTAAATGTGAGACAGCTTGGAAGATGTCTTACATTTAGAAGGAGCGATAGATCCACCAAAGTTATGAAGATGCCGGCGCCTCTTCATTGCTCCAGCGATCCACTGCCAGGTAGAGGGCTTATTAAGACCAGCATCTTAAATGCCAATGCTCCAGAATTGGTATTACGTGGTGAATACAAATAGCTACTAAAACTGGCATGTCAGGAGAGGTGAAAGGGCCTCTTTAATTTATAATTATTATTATTTTTTTTTTATGATGGTCATTTGTATCTATATAATAATCCAGTAAAAGTTACCAAAAAGAAAATTATATAATTATTTAAAAATTATGAACAACTTGGGACATTTTTTTGCATTTTACTCATTTTGGGCATAAATCATTTTTTCACTCAGTCTTCATTAAACATTTTCAGCAGTTTATTCATAAAGGCTTAACAACTCTACCTAATTGTGAGCATCTTACTTTCACCTTTCTTTGAACTGCTTATAGCTCATAAAGACTTGTTCAAGTCATATTCTTATAAGTAAGAAAAAATTGTGTTTACGAGGTCAAGAGATCAGAGATAAGGAACCATTAGCTGAGCTGGTGGATGGGAAATAGTAATAACACAGAGCTTGGTATGAGAGAATCTTAAGGCTATACCGAGAAAGGGGCTGAACATTTTTAATAAAGACCAATTAAAAAAAAGACAATGAGTGCAATTAAATAATTAAAAATTGCTCTTAAAGGAGTCCATAGTCTTTAAGATAAATATTTATCCTCTTGTGGCTAACTGTTCTGATAATGAGAAATTGTTGTAATGTGTTTTCATCTATGTGTAGCCGAAATTAAATTGTTGGTCTTTTTGTTTCCAAGTTGCTCATCTGATGCTTGTACTGTGTTTTATCCCTAAGGAGGTGTGAAAGGAGACATACTAATTGACTTTGGAGCTGGACCCACAATTTATCAACTGCTCTCTGCTTGTGAAGTGTTCAACAGCATTATAACCTCTGATTTTCTTGAGCAAAACCGAGAGCAATTGGAAAAATGGCTGAGAAAGGACCCAGATGCCTTAGACTGGTCTCATTTTACCAAATATGTGTGTGAACTGGAAGGTAACAGGTACATCATGGAAAATAAAATGATAAAATATTAAAACAATATAGAATTTGAAAGTTATTTGATGAAGCCACATATTTTTAGGTCAGAGGTAAGAAACCCATTTCTAATACTTTATTGGGGCATTCTGAGAAAATACATGAGGGGCCCTCATTTGTGGACTTCCATCAGTTAGCCAGAGCTGAAAGCAGGTACCAAGAGTCTCTTTAGTTCTGAATGACCCAACACATATGTGTGTTACACAGCCCATTGACTGCACTGAGTACCATGTAATAATTAGCATATTTAAAAGCTATGCATACCTTTGGGGAAATTGTTTAAATTATTGCATTATACTTATTTTGAACTAAAAATCACATTTTCAATTGGTCTTTATTAACAATATGGAATCCTTTTTTGTGTACAGAGCTGACATACTCTACTAGATGCCTGTGGATTTTTTGTCAATTCCTCCATCTGAGGAGCAGACGGACAGCTTATCTCTTCTCTCTGACCTTATAAATACTCATTAAAGCTCAATCCTTATCTTACTGATAAGAATGTGCCTTATTTATCACCCTATAAGCCGCATTTTTTCCCCAAAAAAATGGGGGGAAAATGTCTCTGCGTCTTATGGGGCGAATGCTAATGAGCCATTATGGAAGCGCATCATTAGCATCTGAGGACCAGGAAGCGATGAAGGATCTGTACTCACGACTTCCTGGTCCTCCGCTTGGCTGTGCAGGGCTGCGCACAGTGTGAGGGCGCTCTGTGACCTCATGGTGTGCGCACCAGTTCACAGCACAGCCGACAGCAGAAGGAAGAAGAGCGCGGGCAGAGTGGAGTGGCGACGTCCAGGAGCAGGAGAGGTAAGTGTTTTTTTGTATATTGTATATGCTCTGCAGTTGATATAAGAGGGATTGGGGGATGATAGAGGCATTGGGGGCTGATATAGGAGGCATTGGGGGCTAATATTGGAGGCATGGGGCTGATATTGGAGGCATAGGGGTTTCTATTGGAGGTATGGGGGCTTATAGAGGCATTGGGGGCTGATATAGGAGGCATTGGGGGCTGATATTGAAGGCATGGTGGCTGATATTGGAGGCTGATATGAGAGACAATGGGTGCTGATGAGAGACATGGGGCTCTTATCTGAGATCTGATTGTAGGTTATTCACATTGGGGTATGATCTGAGGTCTGATCTGAGGTCTTATTAACATTGGGGGTCTGATTGGGGCTGTGAGCTGAGGTCTGATGAAAAATATTTTTTTCTTACTGTCCTCCTGTAAAACTTAGGTGCATCTTATGGGCCGGTGTGTCTTATAAGGCGAAAAATACGGTAAGTGTTTATGACGTCTTAGTAATTTACAGATAAGGGTAATTAGATGACCGGCACAAAGTGAAAGTACCAGTCACACAGTTAGAAAAGCAGTTAACCCTTTGAGAAAAGATCAATATTTAACCCTTTCACCCCCAGGAGGTTTTTTCGGTTATGCATTTTCGTTTTGCGCTCCCTGCATTCAAACATCCATAACTGTTTTATTTTTCTGTTCACATAGCTGTATGAGGGCTTGTTTTTTGCGGGACAAGTTGTACTTTCCAACGGCACCATTTAATATTGCATATGGTGTAGTGGGAAGCTGGAAAAAAATTCCAAATCGGGTGAAATTGCAAAAAAAAAAACACTATTCCGCTACAGTTCTACGGGTTTCTTATTCACAGTGTTCGATGTTCATTAAAACTGACCAGTTACTTTCATTCTACTGGTCAGTACAAATCCGGCGATACCTAATATGTATAGTTTTTCCTGCGTTTAGATGGTGATAAAATAATTATAAAGTTGACCTTTTTTTTTTTTTTTTCCTTGTCATATATTGACCCCTATAACTTTTTGGTATTTATGTGTATGGAGCTGTATGGGGGCTAAATTTTTGCGGGGCGATCTGAAGTTTTTATTGATACCATTCTGGGGTGTGTATGACTTTTTGATCACTTTTTATTTAATTTTTTTAAGAAAAAAAAGCGACAAAAAACGATGAATCGCCATTTGGACGCTTTTTTCCACCACACAATTCGCCGTATTGGAATTTTTTTTATATTTTAAAAGTACGGGCGTTTTCGGTCACGGTGATACCCATGATGTCTATATTTATTGTTATTTAGGTATTTATTTTTTCATTATACAGAAAGGGGGGTGATTTGAACTTTTATATATTTTTTATATATTTTTTAACATTTTTAAAAAAAATTTTTGTGATTATTTTAAAGCACAAATATGAGCTGATATATTGTGTTTTTTTTTCTTTATGAGCAATCAGGGATTTACTAGATGGAGTTAAATCCCAAAATTGCTCATTTCTTATCCTGGCCTGCCATCTAGTGGCCAGAATAAGAATTGCATTTTGAAAACTGTAATCCTCACCAGCGAGGATTACAGTTTTCATATGGTGTACAGACTTCCGGGTCGGCTGCGTAGGCTTCCGGGTTCAGACACATCCTGATGCCGTGATCACGTGTGATCACGGCATCAGAAGGCCCTGGAAGACGCCGCAGATGGAGGTAAGTAGCGGCAAGTCTCTGCTGTTAGAAACAGCAGAGACTTGCCGGCCATGACGCCCACCGCACCCGCGAGTGGGCGTCATGTCCCCGCACCGCACCAGCGCCGTACGTGTACGGCGCTGGTTGCAAAGGGGTTAATAAAGACCAATTGAAAATATGGTTTTTAGTCAAAAATAAGCTAAATGCAATCATAAAAAATGGACTGCAAAGGTGTATGTAGCAGTAGACTATAAGTTCTAAGCTATTCCAAAACTTGGCAACACAAATAAAATCAGACTGCCAATGAGTTAATCAATTCTAAATTTATAAGATTTGTTACAAATTTTACATAAATTTGAACGCAAAATGAATCCAAGGCTTTTTGGGATTCATTTTATACAAATTGCATAAAAACAGCGCCCAGCACCATTTTACTGTGAATTTTGACAGGGAAAACCATGAGAGAGGAAGAAAGAGGATTACAAACAAAATCCACTAATTTAGTGTGATAGTGATAGTACCATATAGAGAGAGAATAGAGAGCTACTATATATGGTAATTGGGTAGATTGTAGGGAATTTAATCAGGGAAAGCTTTGAGGGAGTGAGGGGCTGGTCACCAAGTTGTGTGCTTAATACCAGGGGTATAATAATGGCATTACTTACTGTTGTAAAATGTTTTGATCTGCACTCTGCAGGATTAAAATAAGCTATGGGCATTCAAAGAAAAAACTAGGTATCAGGGCTCTATTACAGCCCATGGGAAAATAGAAGTGGCCAGCATTCCAAATCAGAACAAGTCAATCCTCCTTCTTCTGGTCTTTTGTGGCAGCTGAATTATTTTCTGTCATCAGCTGCAGCTTTTGCCATATTCTTTTTGCCAGGTGGTGCAGTTCCACATCTTAATCAAAATTTTATCTTATTCTAAAATTACATTCTCAATGTCATCAGCCACAGTTTTTGTCATCAGTCAGACTTTTGACATAGTGTCCATTGTGGTGCAGTTCCACACCTTCCCCAAATTGTTATTTTGTTGTATGATATTCATACTTATGGCCAGCTGTCTAATTTTTTTCCACTTCCATTGTACAAAACATCACATTTACATTTAAAGCCTATGAATAGATCTGCTATTGCTGACAGTGCTGAGTGCCTGCCTACTATCATGTTAATCTGCTAATTCCCCTACTACCACTTCCATTACCTACTTCCACTAACACTACAAAGCTGCTACTACTATTAGGCCAAAGCAGCTGCCGACACATGTACTTGTCTGCCTTGTGTGCTCCATGCTGTGCTGCTACTGCTGTCGCTACTATTGTAGTCACATGCCTCTATTAATCTACCCTTTCCACATTCACATTGTACTGTTGCTGTTCTTAAATAAAAGGGAATATGTTTCCAGGCTTGATTAGCGCAAGCCCAGTATTTATTTTGTCAATTAACACATATGTGTATAAATACTGGCAGGCATAATTTTTGGATGCTTGTGCAGAGCAAGCCACTGTTTCTTCTGACATTTACCTGTATGTGTATAAAAAAGGGCAGGGACTTTCCCCTTTTAAGGCATAATTTTTTGGACACTTCATCCCAATAAGCCAATTTTTTTCTGCATAACACAGTGTGTTTTTAAACGCCATCTGGCAAAAACTCATAAAAAATTAAATGTAAGAGAGAACAAAAAATATAAAAAATAAAACATCTAGGAGTTCTATGCTGTGCTACTACTGCTGTTGCTACTATTGTAGTCACATGTCTCTATTAATCTACCCACATTCACACTGTACTGCTGCCATTCCTAAATAAAGGGAATATCATTCCAGGCTAGTTGAGAACAAGCCCAATATTTCCTTTGTCAATTAACACAATCTGGCAAAAACACATAAACATTAAAGGTAAGAGAGAGCAACAAAATATAAAAAAATAAAAAAAATCTGAGTCCTAGGAGTCCTCAGAGTATCATATGCCAAATTTCAGGCCAGTTGGAGCATATTTGATTCATGTAGAATCGGTTAGGAAATAAATTACATATTTTGGAAAATTTGACAAATCGGACACAAAACAAATTTCAAGAAATTCACTCATCTCTAATCAGACCCAAGACCAAAATAAATACATACTCAAGAATACAGACCCCACTAAACAAATACAGCAAATTCTTAAACTATTACAGTAACCTGACAAACATAAACTCCAGAAAAGACCCTCTAAATAAATACTAGCCCCCAAACCAGACTGTCTAAATATCGACCTAGACTCCTTAAATAAATTCCAACCCCAGATCTCATATATTATTACACTCTCCATACCAAGCACCCTAAACAAATACTGCCCCCAAAACATATACCATATATAAATACAGATTCGGCGCAGACCCCATCATTACAGATTCAGGGCAAAACCCCTAAACTAATACACCTGAACAGACCCCATGTACTTACTGTATACAGATCACAATCCTCTGCCTCCTTGCTGCTCTCACCTACTGTATGGATTGAGGACATGCAGAGTTCATACGAACATACACAGGTCCTTCTGTAATTCCTTAGGATCATCCCATAAAACAGTTTTGTCACATTTGTCAAAATATCAATAAAACCCCAAAATTGACATCAAGTCTTAATGCCAAGGATAAGTGCACAAAACTATTTTGTTATGGCGCCAAAGCGCGCATTGTAATCCACTATTGCATATACGTCATGCTTCATTTTCATTAGGGGCGCACTGTAGGAGATTTAAAAACTTGTTACTTGTTTCCGCACAGGTTGTGGCTAATCTCTGGGGACCCTAGTAATAACATTCCTTTTCATTATCTTATTTTGGGGGACACTGCTAACAAAAAAGGATTGTCTACTTTAGGAATCATGCAGTGATTTAAATGCACACCATGTTATTCTCCATTTGACTATAGCGGTGCTAAAGGGAGCTTGCTGCCAGATTATTCCATGGGTTAAAGTTTGTGAGTTTCAGCACTTGACCCCCTACGATGAGTTAACTTTCAGTGGACCCTTCAAAACAAAATACATTTTTACAACTAGACAGTCCCTTTAATTGAAGAAAAATAGTATACTGCATTATATAGAACTGAAAAGAGCACAGCACAGATATTGAGATTGGAGATTAGTTACAATACATGAAGGATGTATATTTTACAACCAATTTTTACAAAAAATGCATAGCGGGCTTTATTTTGCTGATCATTTTGTTTAATATGGTGAAGCATTGACTAAAAAACGTATCTATGTCTATGGTTCTCAACAGAGATAACTGGGAAAAAAAGGAAGAAACGCTGAGGAGAAAAGTAACCAAAGTGTTGAAGTGTGACGCTCTTGCGGAGAAGCCATTTGACGACGTGCCTATGCCAGAAGCCGACTGTCTGATTAGCTGCCTCTGCTTAGAAAATCCTTGTCAAGACCAAGAAGCTTATATCAATATATTGAAAAAGCTTAAGGAGCTACTTAAACCCGGTGGTCACATTATAATTCAGAGTATTCTTAATTGTTCATACTACCATATTGGTAACAGCTGTTTTTCCCATCTGTCCTTATCTAAGGATGACGTGGAAAAATCATTTAAAGAGGCCGGGTATGAAATTGTTAAATTAAAGGTGCTGCCACGATCTGTAATGTCAGAAATGGAGATCAGTGATTCTAATGGCTATTACTTTATCCATGCTCGTAAACCACAGAAAGAGTAACGTTGCATTAAGACAGCTCTAATACGTTTTATGAGACACATAAAATGTCATTTTCAATTTAGCATTTTTATTATTGTTTTTATTTTTTTATTTCTTTGTAATTACAATGGAGAAACAATAACCTATTCAAAGAAATCACAATTGCATGCACCTCTCTATTAAGAATGTCTGCACACGGCTGCCAGCTGACTTGCAGAAATTCCTCACAAGTTTCAGTGCACTTACGCACAAAATCTGCACCAAAAACCGCATGCGTTACTTGCTGTTTTCGGTTCAGATTTGATGCTTTTTTACCTCAAATCTCATCCTTGCATTGAAAAAGGTGAAATCTGCACAAAAAAAAACACAGAAAGCATTGACCTGCTGTGAAAAAAGTCCACACAGCTTGTCAATATTCACATGGATTGGAGATATTGCAGCTGTAGTGCTCCCGATGTGTAGCAATCTGCAGCCATTTCCTAGAGGAGAAACAGGAAAGAAATACGCATAAAAGAAACAGTTCCCCTAATTCACACCTAGCCATAATAGGCTTTAACTCAACTATATACAGATCTTTACAATAAATCAAGAATTAATTAAAGGGTTTTTCTCACAACAGATACTGGCATTTATCATGTCAACAAATAAAACGAGGCATTTACTAACAGGGGTGGGTTGGCCATTGACCTTACAGGGAAGTTTCCTGCCCAAGCCCCCCATCTCTGCCACTGGCTGGGTACATAATAAGCTATCCGTGGTAATTAACTCTATGAGAATCTGGTGCTCATGTACCCGGCCAGTGACTGCACATGCCCTCCTGAATTCAACTATGTCCCGCGTCTCACCTTCTAAGAACCCTGCTCCATATCTCAATCAGAGACAACTGGAAGAGGAGGAGGGAAAATGATAGCAAATTCAGAGGGACAGCTTTTAGGGCAATATATTGTGCGGCATGTTGTATGTCATATTTTGCGCTATGGTTTTGCTGACCCCCCCTACTTTTGTTGCCCCACAACCTGTTAATTTAGACCCTCCTACAATATGGGGCCACTTTTAGGTATTTTTTTCCAGGGCCACTTTAGGTTCCCAATCAGCTCCTGCTTACTAATGTATTGTGATTGTCCATATTGGCTCCTTTGCTAGCTTTATTATTTTTCCATCACATTAAACACTGCTCATTTTTAGGGGTTACGATCACACAGCAGTGTTGGTCGTGCTTGCTCTTGAAAATGACCAGCAAACACCGTCGGGAGTAGCACACTACTGGTAGCCAACATCCCCTTTACTTCTGGTATTTTGTGATGTGCTATTTAGCTTCATTATTTTTAGGGGTGTTCCTCTTTTTCATTTGTTTAGAAGGCTGTATGGGGGTGTGGTGCATTATCTAATTTATGTTACTTGTATGACTTTTTTACCTTGAGGTGGGCAGAGTTACATCTTTTGTCCACCAGGTGTCCCTACTGTTTCATCTTTTTGTGTGGCACTTTTTATTGTGTTTTCATAGCAATGGATTAATAAAGAGTTTGTGCATTTTTTATTAGTAATTGGTCTGCATTATTTCTTTGGCTGTGTGCTCCAGCATGTAGCCAACTGTTCTAGGTCTAGGTCTTGGTTTTTCATAAGAAAAGATTCAGTAAAACTTGTTTTTCATTGATTTAAATTCCACCTCCTTCTGGACTTTGAATTCAAGAAGGCGGTCCTATCAGTGATTGACAGCTATCACACAGTCATAGAGAGAAGGCTGTCAATCACTAAATAGACCCACCTCCTTGACTCTAAAGCTCAAGTTTTATTGACGTGTTATCCAAAGCTCAAGTTTTAATGAATCTTTTCCCATAAAATTAAATATTAATCTGCTCAGCACCTCCTATAACATGCCGCTTTCAGCTCAGACACCATTTTCAATGTGACAGGTTTTCTTTAAGCCTAATACCCCAGCACTGCAAAGCACCAGTGCAAAGCACTGAGCCACCATGCCCATGAGCCACCAAAGCACTGAGCCACCATGCTGCCAGGGACATAGCTAAAGGCTCATGAGCCCTGGTGCAAGAGTTTAGCTTGGGTCCCCCTTCCCTTAGTGTTTTGTGGTCAGGGGCAAGGAAGCACATAGCCTTTGTGCTGCTTAAGGCAAAAATTGAAAGGGCACCTCCCCCACCATGCTAAATTCTCAACCTACCCCCTTTCCTCCAGGTGTAACTGGACCAGTATGCACTTTCTATAGAACAAATGTCTTCTTATGCACCACAACGGTCTTTGAGCCCCCTCAGGCTACTGGGCCCGGTAGCAAATGCTACCTCTGCACCCACTATAGCTAAGCCCCTGGCACACTTCTCAGGCATTGAATTTTGGTATTTCATTCAGTCTCATTGCCACAGGTATATAAAATCAAGCAATTAACCGCACAGTCTGCTTTTACAAAGTGGAACATTCTAAAGAGCTCATTGAATTTGAGCTTGTAGAGAAGAGCAAATTTCTTGAAATTTTTGATTTGGGTGGAAAACAGTTCTACACAATTCAAAAGTGCTCTGATTGGCCTGAAAATTGGTACATGACATGCTGTGATGTTCCAGAACTCAAATTTTTTCTATCTTGTCTTTCTTTTTTTAAATTTTGTTTTCAAATGTTTGTCTTTTAATTTTAAGCTAGTTATAATAATGATAGAAATAGTAAATAATAACAGAGTGAACCAAAACAAGGGGTGGGTTACTATGGAGGCTCCGCTCCTGGATCTGGCCCACAATGGAAATCACTGACCAAACACGAACTATATAGTATAGAACTCTATAGTAGGGACGGGCTGGACCTTAATGGGGAGGGTGCAACTGCCCTGGGGGAAAAAATGGTTAGACGGCTGGAGGAGCTTTTAAACTAGGATCTGGGGGGAGGGTGGGTGCCCATACTAATAAGGGGGTAGATAGTGCAGATAGAGAGTGGGTCATAGGAAGGAAAAGTGGGGGGTTAGTGGGGGCTGGGGTTAGTAAGGAATGTAGGGAGAAGACTGTGCAAAACAACAACCAAAGTAACCCACGAACCCCGGATATTCATTTCATAAGTAATAGTAAATTGACAAACGGGGTAAAAAATATACATAGACCTCTTAAGTGTATGTACACTAATGCCAGAAGCCTAACTAATAAAATTGGCGAACTGGAATTAGTGATGTGTGAGGAGGACTATGACATAGTGGGAATAACTGAGACATGGCTGGATGATACCTATGACTGGGCAGTTAACATACAGGGTTACAATCTTTTTAGAAAGGATCGTCAAAACCGGCGAGGGGGAGGGGTCTGCCTTTATATAAAGTCCTGTCTAAAGCCCACAATCCGGGAAGATATAAGTGAGGGACATGAAGATGTGGAGTCACTGTGGGTAGAAATAAATGGAGCCAAAAACAATAATAAAATACTAATAGGAGTTTATTATAAACCACCTAATATATCAGAGGCCACAGAAAATCGACTTCTAAATGAAATAGACAAAGCGGCAAATCAGAATGAGGTCGTTATTATGGGGGACTTCAACTACCCAGATATAGACTGGGAAACTGAAACCTGTATATCTCATAAAGGAAACAGGTTCTTGGCAATAACCAAAGACAATTACCTTTCCCAACTGGTTCAGGACCCGACTAGAGGGATGGCCATACTGGACTTAGTATTAACCAATAGACCTGACAGAACAACAGATGTGCAGGTTGGGGGACACCTGGGTAACAGTGACCATAAAATAATAACCTTTAAATTGTCATTAAAAAAAGCGTTTCTTCAGGGAGGAACAAAAATACCAAACTTCAAAAATGCAAAATTTAGCCATCTAAGAGAGGCCATAGGTCTAACTAACTGGGACAAAATGCTTGAAAATAAAAATATAGCCACAAAATGGGATATTTTTAAGAGCATCCTAATATCTAATTGTGAGAGGTACATACCGTATAGGAATAAAATGATAAGAAACAAGAAAAAACCAATGTGGATAAATAGAACTGTAAAAAAAGCAATAAATGACAAAAAGAAAGCATTTAAATCACTAAAACAGGAGGGGAGCGAGGAAGCATTGAAAAACTATAAGGAAAAAAATAGAATCTGTAAAAGACAAATAAAAGCAGCTAAACTAGAGACTGAAAGGCTAATTGCTAAAGAGAGTAAAGCTAACCCTAAAATGTTCTTCAATTATATAAATACTAAAAAGTATAAATCTGAAGGTGTCGGCCCCTTACAGAGTAGTGAGGGGAGAGTAGCAGAGAGCGATGAGGAGAAAGCAAAACTCTTAAATATTTTTTTCTCCACTGTATTCACTGAGGAAAATAAACTGTCAGATGAAATGCAGAATATAAAAGTGAATTCCCCTTTAAAAGTGTCCTGTCTGACCCAGGAAGAAGTACTGGGGCGTCTTAAAAAGATTAAAATAGACAAATCGCCAGGACCGGATGGCATACACCCACGTATCCTAAGAGAATTAAGTAATGTCATTGCCAGACCCTTATACTTGATATTTAAGGACTCTATACTGACAGGGAGTGTTCCACAGGATTGGCGCATAGCAAATGTGGTGCCAATATTCAAAAAGGGTCCAAAAACAGAGCCCGGGAACTATAGGCCGGTAAGTTTAACATCTGTAGTGGGTAAACTGTTTGAAGGTTTTCTAAGAGATGCTATCTTGGAGTACCTCAATGAAAATAAGCAAATAACTCCATATCAGCATGGCTTCATGAGGGATCGGTCGTGTCAAACCAATTTAATCAGTTTCTATGAGGAGGTAAGTTCTAGACTTGACCGCGGGGAATCAATGGATATCGTATATCTGGACTTCTCCAAAGCATTTGACACTGTACCACATAAAAGGTTAGTATATAAAATGAGAATGCTTGGCCTGGGAGAAAATGTCTGTATGTGGGTAAGTAAATGGCTCAGTGATAGAAAACAGAGGGTGGTTATTAATGGTACATACTCAGATTGGGTCACTGTAACTAGTGGGGTACCACAGGGGTCAGTATTAGGCCCTATTCTCTTCAATATATTTATTAATGATCTTGTAGAAGGCTTGCACAGTAAAATATCAATTTTTGCAGATGACACTAAACTGTGTAAAGTAATTAACACAGAAGAGGACAGTACACTGCTACAGATGGATCTGGATAGACTGGAGGCTTGGGCAGAGAAGTGGCAGATGAGGTTTAACACTGACAAATGTAAGGTTATGCATATGGGAAGGAATAATGCAAGTCACCAGTACATACTAAATGGTAAAACATTGGGTAACTCTGACATGGAAAAAGACCTAGGAATTTTAGTGAACAGCAAACTAAGCTGCAGAAACCAGTGTCAGACAGCTGCTACCAAGGCCAATAAGATAATGGGTTGCATCAAAAGGGGCATAGATGCCTGTGATGAGAACATAGTCCTGCCACTTTACAAATCACTAGTCAGACCACACATGGAGTACTGTGTACAGTTCTGGGCTCCTGTGAACAAGGCAGACATAGCAGAGCTGGAGAAGGTTCAGAGGAGGGCAACTAAAGTCATAGCTGGAATGGGTGGACTACAGTACCCAGAAAGATTATCAAAATTAGGGTTATTCACTTTAGAAAAAAGACGACTGAGGGGAGATCTAATAACTATGTATAAATATATCAGGGGTCAGTACAGAGATCTCTCCCATTATCTCTTTATCCCAAGGACAGTAACCATGACGAGGGGACATCCTCTGCGCCTGGAGGAAAGAAGGTTTGTTCACAAAAATAGAAGAGGATTCTTTACAGTAAGAGCAGTGAGACTATGGAACTCTCTGCCCGAGGAGGTGGTGATGGTAAGTTCACTAAAAGAGTTCAAGAGGGGCCTGGATGTATTTCTGGAGGGTAATAATATTACAGGTTATAGTTACTAGATATGGGTTGTTGTTGATCCAGGGAGTAATTCTGATTGCCTGATTGGAGTCGGGAAGGAATTTTTTTTCCCCTAAAGTGAGGAAAATTGGCTTCTACCGCACAGGGTTTTTTTGCCTTCCTCTGGATCAACTTGTAGGAAAACAGGTCGAACTGGATGGACAGATGTCTTTTTTTCGGCCTTATAAACTATGTTACTATGTTACTATGTTACTATGTGTGAATAAGACCTGATACTGACATCTATAGTTTAAAAATACTGTGTCATTGCATTTGTTATGTAGACTGTTCTGTCTCTGAAAGTACAGGAGGGTGGTCATTAGAGATGAGCAATTTGAATCCCACAAAGAGGAATTCGATCCAAATTTCAGGATAAATACAATTCGCCTCAAAGCCGAAATTCCTCGTGCTTTGTGTTAGCGAATTGATTTGACCTGAAATAATGTAAAAAACACAAAAATTCATACTTACCTCCTCCATTTTCTCGCGACAGGCGGCCAGCCGCCATCTTGAAGATGTAGGCCAAAATCCCGTGCATGGTTATTGCGGTGGCCAGCCGATCATGAGCAAATGGAGGTGGTAAGTTTGATTTCATTTTTTTTTTTATGTTAATTTTACACTCTTTTTACTTTCAGGTGCAGTGATCATGCATGAACACGGCATCTGAGGGGTACAATGAAAGGGGGCGGCGTTATCCCATCTCCCTGTCATTGCTCCCGCTACTTACAAAAAAATGCACTTCGTGACAAAGTAATTAGTCACAAACCAAATTTTTGTTGTAAAATTTGGCAACACAGCCAAATAATTAGCTCAACTCTAGTGGTCATAGCCACATGAAAAGGTCTGAAATTTGCACACACTCTCTTAGACATAGCCAACATCTTCCACAAGCCACAATACTTGTTAAAAAAAAAAAAGTGTTTCATCACTAAATTGATCATGTGCACCATGCATGAGCATGTGCCCGAAATGCAGTGCAGCCACATTGTTCCTGCCATTGTCACTATCCACCTTGCTCAGTTGTAATTAGCTGGAAGACATTCTGCGGAAATTGTACTGCTTAAAGGGAACCTGTCACCTAAAAAACGCCTCCAAAGCCACCCACATTACCTGAAAGTAGCCAGCAGTATGTTTCTAAAGATGCACATCTTCCTCCGGTTAGCTGCGCCAATATCTTGTAAAAATAAACTTTAATCCCTTCAGGCGCTATGTAACAGCAGAGCTTGAAGTCAAGGGGGCAGTGACCTCCTCGCTTCAAGTCAGGATAACCGCACCCCCTTTCCCTGCCCCTTTGCTTCTCTCATCCAGGCTCATCAGTTTTAAGACAGCATGGCAACTCTTAGGGGAGGGGGAGTGGAAGCCACGCTCTGCCCTATTTCTGTTTGGGAAAGGAGGATGACTCTGGAGGATGATGTAAAGGAGGTAGATAAGTGCATAGCGTGGGTATCAGACCGACTCAGATTTAAAGGTATCAATAGGCCGTTGCCTTGTTGCTGTGATGGTGTATTGCTGCTGTGCAAAATATTGACCCAGTGGGCTAGGGTAGACATGTATTGTCCCTGGCCATAACTTATGCACCAGGTTTCGATGATGGACTGCACCCTGCTACACAGTGACAATTTCAAGGCTATCTATCTTCAATGCAGGCTGAATACACACCATCAGTTCTGTAAAGGCAATGGAATCCACTTAGTAGTACAGTAGCAACTGCGCCACCAACAACTTGGCCAGGTGGAAGTTCAGCTTGTAGACAAGCAAATTGTTGGGTGTGTGTAGTTGTTTTATGGCCACATATTCCATTATTGATGACTGATGACAGAGTGGGGGCTAAAGAGGAGGAGGAGCCTAAGCGGAAGAAACAGTAACTGATAATCATGATGACAAGAGCACTGTACTGTATGTGGATGGACTTTGCAACAAGTTCTTTTGGGGGAAAACAGGTGCCATTGGGTTGCCCCTGTGACTGAAATACAGTATTTGCTGTAAACACAGTACAATATGTGCTTATTTAAATACTTATAAACTGTAGAAGAATTGCAAAGGATTTAAAAAAAATTATGGCACAATTAGACATCGCCTGAGTCTATGCTATTACACTGCTGTATTGACACAATAAAAAATACAGTTATTGCAATGCACTCATAGAAAGTGTATAAAAATTGGACCAAGATTTTTGGGAAACATAAAAAGGAGCAATAGGAAATTGCCTACCTGCGACCAAAATATACACTGCTATTGACACACTAAAATATGCTTATTTATGAATTTATAATTAGTATAATTAGTAGAAGACACATGTAAAGTTATGAACAGCTCCAGTGTTGTCTTTAGATACACAGTACACTTACTGCCACTATCCTGTTCCCAAAGGTAAAACCAGAATTTCTGAACAGAAAGCTTCTGAAAATCCCTACACTGTCCCTGCAGGACCCTAAAATTGCTGGTTTGTGTGTCATATTGCTGTATCTGTCATAGATAGACATGAGCAAATTTCATATTTTGAATTTCGTTCACGCTTTGTTTGGTGGTAGATGTGTAATGTGCTGGACACGTGCAGGTATAGTGACCGACAACAGCTTGAGAAATACGTAATTTTACTTTTTGAACTGGTAATGTTAACAACAGTGAACAGTCTTAACAACGGTAATAAGGAGAGTTCTGTTTCTTTACTTAACCCTGTCTTCAGCCGCACGCCTGTGCAAAGGGAGCCTCCCTCTCCTTCACGCGTCGCCTCCCAGGGTAATAGGTCGCCCGATGTCCCACACAATAACCCGGGAATGGATTCTGCTTCCCTTCCGCTGAACCACACACTCCCCTGTACTGAGTTGCCCTGCTCTCCACAATGTGCTCTGTCTTATGATTTCTGACCTGTATCCATCTGCAGCTTTAACACCGGCAAGCTCCTTGTGGGCTAAACTGAATCTTCTGTGCCTGTTGCCTGTAGATGCTGCATACAGGAGCCTTGAGATGTCTTTCACATGCATCTCCCTGTGTCCTGGTGCCCTGCACTTTGGCTGAAGAAGGATCTAGCTCAGCGACCTTGCTTTGCTTAAGGACCTGGGAACTCCCCATCTCCCCTGGATCATAAAGTCCCTCAGATGGTTCGATGCACTGCAAGCAGCTCCCTCTGCTGGCCAGGAGGTGAGACTGCAGCATTACACCTTCCCCCCACGGCTTGAGGGTTGTCGTCCCGATAACTGGAGAGCTCAAAACAAAGTCTTCATACCTGGCAGGCACTCTCCCAAAGTTAGTGCGCTGTGAATGGTGCAAAGGAGCGTGGTTCTCCAAGGGTGTGGCATTCTCCACTTCCACAGTGTCATTCTCGCCTCCGCTTGTGGCTCTTACCTTCTTTCCAGGGGTGACTCCTCTCGCCTCTCGGTGCCCTCTGAAGCTGGTCTTTGAGGGACCCACCACTCCTCATCAATGTTGGTCACCTCCGGACTGGGAGTCTATATGGATCCTTCTTCAGGCATCCTTTCCACAAAAGGTGCAGGGCCTCAACATATTCCGGTGTAAGGCCCGTGAGGGTCCTCTCCCTTCTTCTGGTCTCACCTCAAACACTGAAATGTCTGGATTTGGCTGTCACACCACCTCGTAAGGCCTGGACTCCCACTTCCACCTTAATTTCCCAGCTCTTCTGGCTGTGTGATCTCGCACCATGACACGATCTCCACCATGTAGAGGCAATTCTCGTAATCTTCGGTTGGCTGGTAAGGTACGGGGCCCCAGCTTCTGGGCCACTAAGTCGTACATCTCCTGAACCCTTCTTCGATGTTCCCCCATCCATGTCTGGGGGGTCCAGTCTGTGTTCTCTTCCTCAACTGGCATCATCATGTTAAGGGGGCATCTTCCATTTCTTCCCAACATCAGCATGAAGGGTGAGTACTTTGTGGTAGAGTGCACAGTGTTATTATACACCCACACAAGCTCTGCAACATAATCGGGCCACCTCTCTTTCTTTTCCTCTTCTAATGTCCTTAACAATTGCAGTAGAGTTTGGTTAAGGCGCTCATAGGCCCCGTTGCCCTGTGGATGATAAGGGGTTATCCGAGTCTTCCTAATCTGATAGAGCTGACATAACTCCTCAATGATTCTCCCCTCCAAACAGGCCCCCTGATCCGAATGCAATTGGGCAGGACACCCATATGGCAAGATAAAGTTCTTCCACAGCACCTGTGCTGCTGATTCTGCTGTCTGGGCTCGGGTGTGGACAGCTATAGCAAACTTGGTAAAGTGATCCACCATCACCAGCAAATATTTTAACCCCTGGAAGGATTCTTCAACAGTCAGGTAGTCCATCATCACCAGCTGTAGTGGATAGTGGGTTTGGATATTTCTGACTGGGGCCTGTTGATCTTCAGCTCTGGCCAAGTTACAACTGAGACAACTTCCACACACAGCCTTTGCCATTCTCTGGAGATTAGGGTGGTAATAGTAGCGTTGCAGCCACATAAACGTTTTGGCTAGCCCGAAGTGTCCCTTCTTCTCGTGCATCCACGCAACAATTTTCCTCACCTCAGCAGTGGGTAACACAACTTGCCAGGTAAGCTCAACTTCTGTGAGCAGTTGGACCCTTCGGAAAAGGACTCCCTCTCGTATAATCAACCGGTCTTTCTGCTGCCATAGTCTTTGACCCTCGGGGCCCAGGGCTTCTCGCTCCTCCCATATGGGTTGGTAATTGTCTCTGAGCCATTCCCTCACTCTGGAAATCTGATGGTCTCGGAGTTGACGTTCCTGTCACTCTTCACTAGATCCCTCCACCGGGACATTCATCACAGGAGCAACTTCCCGCACTGGGGCCGCCTGCATGATATCTGGAGTCTCATCTTCCTCCCGGTCATCATCGATGGGCCCACCTAGGTCCTCCACAGGGTTCCAAGACAGAGCATCGGCATTAGTATTCTCCTGGCCAGGTCGGTACTGTGATTTAAACGTGAACTTGCTGAGACGAACGCTGTTCCAGAGCTCCCAACTTGGCCGTGTCCAAGTGTACCAGCAGATTGTTGTCCGTCATCAAAATGAATTCTGCCCCTGTCAGGATGTTAGCAAACTTCTCAGTCACTGCCCAAACTATAGCCAGCAGCTCAAGTTTAAATGAGCTGCAGTTATCCGGATTCTTCTCACTTTCGTGCAAGGACCGACTTGCGTACGCAATTACCCGCTCTCGACCTTCTTGCACCTGGGTCAGTACTGCGCCCAATCCTCTCAGACTCCCATCAGTCTGTAACACGAAGGGTTTAGTGTAGTCCGCATAGGCCAGAATAGGAGCACTAGTCAACAGCCTCTTCAGTTCGGTGAAAGCATGAGCAGCTTCTTTGCCCCACAGTAGTCGCCTCTCTTTTGTCTCCCGAGGTGTTCCGCCAGCAAGCAAGGCATACAGTGGCGCAGCCACCTTGGCAAAGTCCTTGATAAACCTCCTATAGTAGTTAATCAACCCTAAAAAGGACTTTAACTCACTTCCTTTAGTGGGCACTGGCCACTGCTGTACCGCTCGGATCCTCGAGTCTATAGGTTGGACCCCCTCTCTGGAAACGCTGTGGCCCAGGAACTCGAGGTTCTCTCTAAACAGATGACACTTGTGGGGTTTTAACTTCAGCCCATGTTCTTCTAACCGTGTCAAAACTCGTCAAGCCGCTCTAGGTGCTCTTCGAAAGTGGCAGAAAAGATGATAATATCATCAAAGTAAATAAGCAGGCATTCATGATTTAGCTCCCCTAAACACAGTTCCATTAACCTCTGAAAGGTGGCTGGTGTATTGCTCAACCCGAATGGCATTCTCAGAAATTCATACAGGCCCATCGGTGTGATAAATGCTGTCTTCTCCCTGTCCTTTTCTGCTACTGGCACCTGCCAGTATCCACTGGCCAGGTCGAGGGTGGAGAAGTAGCGGGCCCGTCCCCACGCTGCCAAGGAATCTTCAATTTGGGGAAGCGGGTAGGCATCACGTACTGTATAGGCGTTCAGACGTCGATAATCAACGCAGAATCTTATGCTGCCATCCTTCTTCTTAACCAGTACAATGGGGGATGCCCATGGACTTTTGCTGGGCTGTACCACTTTACTGTCATGCATCTGCTTGAGAAGTGTCTTCACCTCCTGGTACAAGGCCAGAGGAATATTCCGATAGCGCTGCTGGATAGGTGTAGCCTGTCCTGTTGGAATTTCATGTTCCAATGTCTGTGTCACTCCAAAATCTGCCTCATGACTGGAGAAGGCGTTTGTGTGTGCTCCCAGCACTTGGGCCAACTGGTACTGCTCTCTCTGGGACATCTGACTTCTGTCCAAGTGTACCTTCTCCAACAGTTGTTCACCGGTCATTGGCGATATGTTCGCTTCTATTCGGCACCAGGTGAGAGCAGGCATATCAGTATCAGTGAGTTTCACACACCAGTGTTGCTCTCGAGCAACCTGCACCTCCTCAATTGGATATACACTAGCAATCAGTTCACTTGGAGAAAGGATCACATCAAAATTATTAAGGTTCATACATCTCACCAGAAGCTGCCCCCCTTGAACCGTACACAAGGTTCTACCAACTGCCAGACCCTCTCTCTGCAGCATTGGTTCGAGCATAACATCAGCCCCCTGAAACTGGTAGTTAGTGCCCACTGGGAGGGACAGCAATACCTCATGACCTGCCCGAACCACGAGGGATACTGCTGGGGGAACCTTCACCAAGCCCACTCTCCCGGTCAGCTCTGAAAGGGTGGCCTGTACTCTACACTGTTTGAATGTCCTTTGCAGGGCTACCTGTGAGGGTTTCTGGTTTGGGACTCCCTTCCAGTACTTGGGTCCTAATTCTTGGACCATCAGTCCATCCAGTTCCCGCAGCACATTCATACCCAAGATTACAGGCACATCAGAATTGATAACATCCTCAACCACCACCACCCCCTTGTCCTTCATGGTACGCCCCCAAATTTCACAATTCAAATTGACAATTTATAGCCGGTGTAACTGGCAGTTCCTTTTTGCAATTCAGTGCTACTAGAATCCCTTTCATCGCTTCTTCCAGAGAAGTCCTCCTTGCCTCTATATTGCTCTGTTTACCAGGGGCAGTCTCTACATGCGCAGCTGCTGTTACTGTCTCCATCAGTTCTTCCTTCTCCAGGATAATGGCCTCACTAAGGATGCTATGTAAGGTCAACTGCGGTTCTAATTTCAGTCGCTTTCTAAGGGTCCTCCTCAACGGTTGATTCTTAAGGCCCAGTATGAATTGATCATGTACCACCAGTTCTGCATTGGTGAATGATGCAGCATGCTGTTCTTCCCTTTTCTGTAGCATCCTAATCAGTTCCTGCAGGGCGTTTGCATACTGCGCCAGAGTCTCGTCGTCTTTCTGGAGCCGGGCAAAGAACCTCTTCCTTAACACTGCTTCAGAGGTCACATCGCCATACGCATCCTCTAGCAGACTGACAATCTGTTCAAAAGTCTGCCTTTGTCTGGCCGGCTGCAGCATAACAGTTCTTCTAGAATCGCCCTCCAGCGTACTCAATGCCAGTTCAGTCTTTAGGTGCTGGGCTACATTACACAGCCTGACTGCGCCCTCTAGTCTCTCCTTCCAATCTTCCAGCAAAACATTTGCGCCATTAAACTTTGGGAGGTGGTTCAGCAAGGCGCCAACTGGGACTGTACATGACGCCTCCTTCTGCGAGGTGGTCACTCCCTCAATCGCTGTTACCGCGTCCATCCTGCCGAACTACGCCACTTGTAATGTGCTGGACACGTGCAGGTATAGTGACCGCCACAGCTTGAGAAATACGTAATTTTTACTTTTTGAACTGGTAATGTTAACAACAGTGAACAGTCTTAACAACGGTAATAAAGAGAGTTCTGTTTCTTTACTTAACCCTATCTTTGGCCGCATGCCTGTGCAAAGGGAGCCTCCCTCTCCTTCACACGTCGTCTCCCAGGGTAATAGGTCGCCCGATGTCCCACACAATAACCCGGGAATGGATTCTGCTTCCCTTCCGCTGAACCACACACTCCCCTGTACTGAGTTGCCCTGCTCTCTACAATGTGCTCTGTCTTATGATTTCTGACCTGTATCCATCTGCAGCTTTAACACCAGCAAGCTCCTTGTGGGCTAAACTGACTCTTCTGTGCCTGTTGCCTGTAGATGCTGCGTACAGGAGCCTTGAGATGTCTTTCACATGCAGCTCCCTGTGTCCTGGTGCCCTGCACTCTGGCTGAAGAAGGATCTAGCTCAGTGACCTTGCTTTGCTTAAGGACCTGGGAACTCCCCATCTCCCCTGGGTCATAAAGTCCCTCAGATGGTTCGATGCACTGCAAGCAGCTCCCTCTGCTGGCCAGGAGGTGAGACTGCGGTATTACAGATGGTGAATTGCCTTATGGATTCCGTTACCACAGACTTCTATTGTTACGGAATGAATAACGGAATGCCTCTAAAGGCATTGCGTTATGCATTCCATCATAGAATTGCGTTATGGTTTGTGGTAATGGAATCTATAACGCAATTCACCTTTTACCACCAATTGAAGCATGAACGAATTTCATAACATCTCTCATCTCATCTCTAGTCACAGACATGGTAAAAATGTTCTGTCACACCAGTGGCTAAACTCAGAATGATGTCTGTGCTTCAAAGATAACATACAGCCTGATACACCACCCAATATCTCCCTTCTGATTAGCTTGCAGGTTGACTAAGCATTGAGGACAAGCTTTCTGGACAGAGCTCTACCTATAGTCATGTCTAGAGATGAGCGAATCAAAGCTGACGAAGTGGAATTCGTTATGAATTTCATGGAATATTCGATTCGCAAAGAATGTGAATTTCCTGGCGATTCGTAGTAATGAATCTTTTTTTTTCCTAAAATGGCAGCAAGCACATGGCATGACATGGGGGAAGGATTTCTGGGATAAAGAAGTAAACGCCCACAATGCGATCACATGCAGACATGTAGCCAATTAGCAGCCAGCCAGGTCCTGTGATGTCACAGTCCTACAAATAGCTCTCCAGCGCTGGAATCCGCCATTTGCTATTGATGTTAGACCAGAGACAGACGTCAGGAGAGACAAGGCAAGTGAAAGAAAAACTAAAGAAAAGAAAGGAGGAGATCAGGGATAGATAATCTGAATTGCAGGGATAAGAGAGGGATGATTTCTAGACAGAACATCAGGCAGTGAAATCCCTATTCTGGTACACTGAGCTGCAGTGAGTGGGCATAGGGGTTAGCCTGTTATACAGCACTGCACTCTGCTCTAAAGGCTGTTTTGGGGTGCTGTATTCAAAGAAGCACCACTACTCTCAATTTTTGCAGTGCAGTAAGAGGGTCAGAGCCATGTTTGGGGTACATTAGAATAATAAATAAATAATAATAATAAAAATAAAAAAATATATCTTTTGGGTTCTGTTTGGGGAAAAACACATATAATCCGTAATTGGCAGCTTGTAAATGTGAAAGAAATAGTTGCGGCGTTATTCGCCATACAAATAGACAAGCACCATATAGTGCTTAATTCTTCAGTGTAGTTGAATTGCCAAAAAAACAGTGAATCTATGTTTGTGGGGTTGTTCGTTTTAAATAACTATTTGCAGCTTTATTCGCCATCCAAACAGAAAAGTGTGATCTTGTGCTAATGTACTCAGTGAAGTTGACTAGCCAAAAAAACTGTGAATGCGTGTTTGTGAATTTGTTCATTTAAAATAACTATTTAGTAACATAGTAACATAGTTTGTAAGGCCGAAAAAAAGACATCTGTCCATCCAGTTCAGCATGTTTTCCTACAAGTTGATCCAGAGGAAGGCAAAAAAAAAGCCAATTTTCCTCACTTTAGGGGAAAAATTCCTTCCCGACTCCAATCAGGCAATCAGAATAACTCCCTGGATCAACGACCCATCTCTAGTAACTATAACCTGTAATACCCTCCAGAAATACATCCAGGCCCTTCTTGAACTCTTTTAGTGAACTTACCATCACCACCTCCTCAGGCAGAGAGTTCTATAGTCTCACTGCTCTTACCGTAAAGAATCCTCTTCTATGTTTATGTACAAACCTTCTTTCCTCCAGACGCAGAGGATATCCCCTCGTCACAGTCCTCGGGATAAATAGATGATGGGAGAGATCTCTGTACTGACCCCTGATATATTTATACATAGTTATTAGATCTCCCCTCAGTCGTCTTTTTTCTAAAGTGAATAACCCTAATTTTGATAATCTTTCTGGGTACTGTAGTCCACCCAATTTGCGGCGTTATTCGCCATCCAAACAGAAAAGCGTGATAGTGTGCTAACGTAGTCAGTGAAGCTGACTTGCCAAAAAAACTGTTAATCCGTGTTTGTGGGGTTGTTCTTTTAAATAACTATTTGTGGCGTTATTTGCCATCCAAACAGAAAAGCGTAATATTGTGCTAACGTAGTCAGTGAAGTTGACTTGCCAAAAAAACAGTGAATCCATGTTTGTGGTGTTGTTCTTTTAAATAACTATTTGCGGAGTTATTCGCCATCCAAACAAAAAAGGGTGATATTGTGCTAACGTAGTCAGTGAAGTTAACTTGCCGAAAACCAGTGAATCCATGTTTGTGGGGTTGTTCTTTTAAATAACTATTTGCAGCGTTATTCGCCATCCAAGCAGAAAAGCGTGATATTGTGCTAACGTAGTCAGTAAAGCTGACTTGCCAAAAAAACAGTGAATCCGTGTTTGGGGGGTTGTTCTTTTAAATAACTATTTGCGACGTTATTCGTCATCCAAACAGAAAAGCACGATACTGTGCTAACGTAATCAGTGAAGTTGACTTGCCAAAAAACCAGTGAATCCGTGTTTGTGGGGTTGTTCTTTTAAATAACTATTTGCGGCGTTATTCGCCATCCAAACAGAAAAGCGTGCTATTGTGCTAAAGTAGTCAGTGAAGTTGACCTGCCAAAAAAAACTGTGAATCCATGGTTGTGGGCTCGTTCCTTTTACATCGATAGTTGCAGCGTCAGTCTGCATATAAACAAAGTGTATAGTGCTGTGCAGTAACCCATTGTACTGCAGTTCAGTAACCCATTGTTAACAGTGAGCAAAGTATAATTTTTGTGGGGATTGTTAATTTTATTTTATTTTCCTTTTTTTATGAAACAGGATGTCAGACAGAGGGGTGACAGGCCCTTCACAGGGGAGAGGCAGTGGCAAAAAATTTTCGGGAACAGGCACAGGTCTCAGCAGAGGAAGGGGACGTGGCATTATGGGTCACTCGGCGAGGCCGCAGCTACCGGTGTCATCTAGTGGTCATGTGTTGACCACCAACACAGATGTTCTTGAATGGTTGACTCGGTCATCTACTTCCTCCCAGATGACATCTGAAACCCCCAGCCAAGAGTCGGTGGGTTTGTCAGACACAACCCTTAGTTGGCATGGGCCAGGAGAAGCTCCAGTACCCTCACCTGTCCTCAACCTGCCTCTGTCCTTTTTGGTTCCCTCAGCCAGAGAAGTACTATATGCTATGGGCTCTGTACCACTATACAGCGAGAATGAACTACTTGAGGGCAGTCAAGTACTACTGGGAAGCAAAGAGGTGGGGCAGAAATCCGCTCCATCCAATAGGCAGTCAAGTACTGATGAGGAGAGTGTAGTGGGAGGTGATGTTGAGAGCGGTCAGGCTTTGTACACCGAGACAGTTGATGAGGACATTAGCGACGTGCAAACTGTAGTTGATGATGATGTAGCCGATCGCACTTGGGAGCCGGGTGAAGCAAGGGCTTCATCATCATTATCATCATCTGCAGACGAGACTGACAGCTTGCGCGTCAGGCAGCGGTGCAGGCAGCAAGTCCATATTGTGTGGCCGTTAGTCAGCGGAGTGGCAGCAGTGCGAGGTCGGGAGCCAAACGGGCACAGGGTAGATCGCACTCTTAGCAGGTTCTTTCCGGCCATGAAAAGAGCAGCACAGGGGCTCAGCCAGGCAGCGGAGGTACCACTCAGTCAGTGCGGAGTGTTGGTGGTAAAATCGCTTACTCGGCAGTGTGGAAGTTTTTTGTTAAGACGCCTGAGGAGGTTAACATGGCTAAATATAGAATCTGTGGTCAGAAAGTGAAGCGTGGCCAGGGTGCTAATGTTGGCACCAAGGCCCTGCGCCAACATATGCAGTGTCACCACAAAGTGGCCTGGGAAAACCGTGGCTCAGATGTGGTGGTCCAGTCGGCAGCAGCAACATCACCCAGTGGCACGCATCCCATTTCAGGCAGTCAAGGCTCCAGCACCTCTGCCGAAGGGAGCTGTCTGTCATTATCTACCGCTACAGATGCTCCTGCTCCTCCTCCTCTTATTCCTCGCCACTCATTACGGCAGCAGTCGTTCACCGAGGCGATTGCAAAGAGACAGCAGTACGCGTCCAGCCATCCTACAGCGCAGAAGCTGACCGTGCTCCTGTCCAAGTTGCTCGTGCTGCAGTCCCTCCCTTTTCAACTGGTGGACTCTGCACCATTCAGAGAACTGATGGCTTGTGCCGAGCCGAGGCAGAGAGTGCCAAGCCGTCATTTCTTTGCCAAAAAGTCAGTTCCAGCCCTGCACAAATATGTAGAAGAGAGGGTGGCCCAGTCCTTGAGCCTGTCGGTGTCTGCCAAAGTGCATGGCAGCGCCGATGTGTGGAGTTGCAACTACGGTAAGGGACAGTACATGTCCTTTATGGCCCACTAGGACAATGTGCTTCCTGCCCAGCCACATGAGCAACTTGAACAGGTGACGCCACTTTCTCCTCCTTGTTGTCAAACTGCTGATCCTGCGTTAAGGTCCTGCTCCTTCTCCACCACCTCAGCCTCCACTGCAGGGCCAAGTCATAGTGCTCCTCCAGTGTACCACATGTGCAGGGCACGGCGGTGTCACTCAGTTCTATGCTTGGTTTGCTTGGGTGAACGAAGTCACACAGGGGAGGAACTGCTCCGCGTCATGAAAGAAGAAATCGATTGCTGGCTTTCTCCTCGACAACTAAAAATCGGAACCATGGTGACCGATAACGGAAAGAACATGGTGTCCGCACTGCGCCAAGGAGGGCTGAGCCATGCACCCTGCATGGCACACGGTTGTCAAATGGTTGTCTGGTTGTCAAACGGTTCCTCAAGTCTTATACCCAACTGCAAGATATTCTAAAAATGGCCAGGAAACTTTGCATGCACTTCAGCCATTCTTACACCGCCAAGCACACCATCCTTGAGCTGCAGCGGCAGAATGGCGTCCCCCAACATAGGCTGATATGTGACGTTTCCACCCGTTGGAATTCTACCCTCCATATGTTGGACCGACTGTACAAACAGAGAAAGGCCATAAACGATTTCTTAATGATCCAAGCGGACAGGAGTACTCCCCTGTGTAATTTTGATGTCAGTCAGTGGCAGCTCATGCATGACACCTGCCTCTTGCTCAGGCCCTTTGAGGAGGCCACGTTATTTGTCAGTCGCCAGGACTACGGCATGAACAACGTCATCCCACTGCTTCATGTCCTGGAACAGATGCTGCAAAATCTTTTTGGTCAGGGGACTGGAGACATGGAGACTGCATCTCACGGCCACATGAGTCTGGTGGGGGCTGAACTGGAGGAGGAGGAGGACATTGGAGCACAAGCATTTAGTGGTTTTTCTACCCAGGTGACAGAAGAGGAGGAGCAGCCAGAAGGGGTAGAGGGAGATGAGGAAGATGAGGAAGACGACCCAGAGACACCATGGCAGTATACAGTGGAGTTGGAGGCAGGAAGTCCCTCTGAGTCACTTGCATGCTCACTTGCTTACGTAGTGACAGCCGAATAGTCACCATCCAGCAGAGGGATGACTTCTGGCTCTCCACCCTCTTGGACCCTCGCTACTGGTCTAAAATGGGGGCCTTTTTTTCACCTGCTAAGAGGGAGGACAAACTGAAGTACTATAGAGACATCCTATGTAGTCAGTTGGCTGCTGCCTATCTGCATCGTCGTCCAACCTCTCGTAGGTCTGACCGGGGGGCCCCTCAGCGCTCACGTACCACTGCCACGGCTGCTGTGGGGGGGTGGGTGATTAGGAGCAGTACCAGCTCCATCAGCAGCAACTTGAGTCTGGAGTCGCTGATGAGCAGCTTTCTTCATCCGCCAAGTGCGGAAAGTACTCACCAGCAGCAGCAGCAGGTAGACCAGGAGCAGGCCCTGAACCAGCAGGTGGTGGCCTACTTGGACAGCGCCCTGCCATCCCACATTGAAGATCCTCTGGACTTGTGGCCGCAACTGGCCGAGTTTGCACTGGAGAAGCTGTCCTGCCCGGCTAGTAGTGTGGCATCAGAGCGGGTGTTCAGTGCGGCGGGGGCCATAGTTACCCCAAGGAGAACTCGCCTGTCCTTCCAAAATGTGGAAAGACTCACCTTTGTCAAGATGAATCAGGCGTGGATCAGCCAGGATTTCCACCCACCAACGCCTGTTGCATCAGATTAGATCAGCCATGATGCGTCACCAAAACCTTGACAAATGAGACTGTATTCTTCAGGCTACCTGCCTCAGCCACTCTTATGATGCTGCCACCTGCCTGATGCCACACATCTACCAGCTGCTCCTTCTACCACCCAGCATCTTTACCAGTGACTTTACCACCAACCTCTCCACTCTGTCACTGACCCAATATGTAGTCTTCTGATTAAGCTGCCACCTCAACAATCAGGTCTCCTCATGCTGCTACTGCTGTCACTTCCAGGCTATGTAACCATGCCACTCTGTGGCCTGATGCTGCTGCTGTCACCTCTACACGCTGTGTTCTATCTGCCGCTACCTCCAAACTATGTAATTGTGCCTCTCTACGGTATGCTGCTGCTGCCTCCACACGCTGTGTCCTAGCTGCCGCTAGGTCCAAATTATGTACTTATGCCACTCTCTGGGATGCTGTTTCTGCTACCGTGTCCACACGCTGTCTTCTAGCTGCCGCTAGGTCCAGATTATGTAATTGTGCCACTCTACGGTATGCTGCTGCTGCCTCCACACGCTGTGTCCTAGCTGCCGCTAGGTCCAAATTATGTACTTATGCCACTCTCTGGGATGCTGTTTCTGCTACCGTGTCCACACGCTGTCTTCTAGCTGCCGCTAGGTCCAGATTATGTAATTGTGCCACTCTACGGTATGCTGCTGATGCCTCCACACGCTGTGTCCTAGCTGCCGCTACGTCCAAATTATGTAATTGTGCCACTCTGTGGCTACTCATGCTGCTGCCACTTCCAGGGTCTCTCTTTGTGCCACTCTTTGGCCTACTCATGCTGCCACTTTCAGGGTCTGTCATTCTGCCACTCTGTGGCCTACTCATGCTGCTGCCACTTCCAGGGTCCCTCTTTGTGTCACTCTTTGGCCTACTCATGCTGCTGCCACTTTCAGGGTCTGTCATTCTGCCACTCTGTCGCCTTCCAATTTTAACGACTGCTGCTGCCACTTCCAGGGTCTGTGATTGTGCCAATCTGTGGCCTACTCATGCTGCTGCCACTTCAGGGTCTGTCATTGTGCCCCTCTTTGGCCTACTCATGCTGCTGCCACTTCCAGGGTCTGTCATTCTGCCACTCTGTCGCCTTCCAATTTTAACGACTGCTGCTGCCACTTCCAGGGTCTTTGATTGTGCCAATATGTGGCCTACTCATGCTGCTGCCACTTCAGGGTATGTCATTGTGCCCCTCTTTGGCCTACTCATGCTGCTGCTACTTCCAGGGTCTGTCATTCTGCCACTCTGTCGCCTTCCAATTTTAACGACTGCTGCTGCCACTTCCAGGGTCTTTGATTGTGAAAATCTGTGGCCTACTCATGCTGCTGCCACTTCCAGGGTCTGTCATTGTGCCCCTCTTTGGCCTACTCATGCTGCTGCCACTTCCAGGGTCTGTCATTGTGCCCCTCTTTGGCCTACTCATGCTGCTGCCACTTCTAGGGTCAGTCATTGTGCCACTCTGTCACCTTCCAATGTTAACGACTGCTGATGCCACTTCTAGGGTCTTTGATTGTGCCAATCTGTGGCCTACTCATGCTGCTGCCACTTCAGGGTATGTCATTCTGCCCCTCTTTGGCCTACTTATGCTGCTGCCACTTCCCGGGTCTGTCATTCTGCCATTCTGTCGCCTTCCAATTTTAATGACTGCTGATGCCATTTCCAGGGTCTTTGATTGTGCCAATCTGTGGCCTACTCATGCTGTTGCCACTTCCAGGGTCTGTCATTGTGCCCCTCTTTGGCCTACTCATGCTGCTGCCACTTCCAGGGTCTGTCATTCTGCCACTCTGTCGCCTTCCAATTTTAACAACTGCTGCTGCCACTTCCAGGGTCTTTGATTGTGCCAATCTGTGGCCTATTCATGCTGCTGCCACTTCCAGGGTCTGTCATTGTGCCCCTCTTTAGCCTACTCATGCTGCTGCCACTTCCAGGGTCTGTCATTGTGCCACTCTGTCGCCTTCCAATTTTAACGAATGCTGCTGCCACTTCCAGGGTCTTTGATTGTGCCAATCTGTGGCCTACTCATGCTGCTGCCATTTCAGGGTCTGTCATTGTGCCCCTCTTTGGCCTACTCATGCTGCTGCCACTTCCAGGGTCTAATATTCTGCCCCTCTTCGGCCTACTCATGCTTCTGCCACTTCCAGGGTTTGTCATTGTGCTACTCTGTCGCCTTCCAATTTTAAAGACTGCTGATGCCACTTCCAGGGTCTTTGATTGTGCCAATCTGTGGCCTACCATGCTGCTGCCACTTCCAGGGTCTGTCATTCTGCCACACTGTCGCCTTCCAATTTTAACGACTGCTGCTGCCACTTCCAGGGTCTGTGTTTGTGCCAATCTGTGGCCTACTCATGCTGCTGCCACTTCAGGGTCTGTCATTGTGCCCCTCTTTGGCCTACTCATGCCGATGCCACTTCCAGGGTCTGTCATTCTGCCCCTCTTTGGCCTACTCATGCTGCTGCCGCCGCCTCCGCACGCTGTGTCCTAGCTGCCGCTACCTCCAAACTATGTAATTGTACCACTCTACGGTATGCTGCTGCTGCCTCCAAACGCTGTGTCCTAGCTGCCGCTAGGTCCAAATTAAGTAATTGTGCCACTCTACGGTATGCTGCTGCTGCCTCCACACACTGTGTCCTAGCTGCCGCTACGTCCGAATTATGTAATTGTGCCATTCTGTGGCCTACTCATGCTGCTGCCACTTCCAGGGTCTCTCTTTGTGTCACTCTTTGGCCTACTCATGCTGCTGCCACTTTCAGGGTCTGTCATTCTTCCACTCTGTCGCCTTCCAATTTTAACGACTGCTGCTGCCACTTCCAGGGTCTGTGATTGTGCCAATCTGTGGCCTACTCATGCTGCTGCCACTTCAGGGTCTGTCATTGTGCCCCTCTTTGGCCTACTCATGCTGCTGCCTCTTCCAGGGTCTGTCATTCTGCCACTCTGTCGCCTTCCAATTTTAACGACTGCTGCTGCCACTTCCAGGGTCTTTGATTGTGCCAATATGTGGCCTACTCATGCTGCTGCCACTTCAGGGTATGTCCATTGTGCCCCCTCTTTGGCCTACTCATGCTGCTGCTACTTCCAGGGTCTGTCATTCTGCCACTTCTGTCGCCTTCCAATTTAACGACTGCTGCTGCAATTTTCCAGGGTCTTTGATTGTGCCAATCTGTGGCCTACTCATGCTGGCTGGCCACTTTCCAGGGTCTGTCATTGTGCCCCTCTTGGCCTACTCATGCTGCTGCCACTTCCAGGTCTGTCATTGTGCCCCTCTTTGGCCTACTCATGCTGCTGCCACTTCTAGGGTCAGTCATTGTGCCCACTCTGTCACCTTCCAATTTTAACGACTGCTGCTCTGCTGCCACCTCTAGGGTCTTTGATTGTGCCAATCTGTGGCCTACTCATGCTGCTGCCACTTCAGGGTATGTCATTGTGCCCCTCTTTGGCCTACTCATGCTGCTGCCACTTCCAGGGTCTGTCATTCTGCCCCTCTTTGGCCTACTTATGCTGCTGCCACTTCCCGGGTCTGTCATTCTGCCACTCTGTCGCCTTCCAATTTTAATGACTGCTGATGCCATTTCCAGGGTCTTTGATTGTGCCAATCTGTGGCCTACTCATGCTGTTGCACTTCCAGGGTCTGTCATTGTGCCCCTCTTTGGCCTACTCATGCTGCTGCCACTTCCAGGGTCTGTCATTCTGCCACTCTGTCGCCTTCCAATTTTAACGACTGCTGCTGCCACTTCCAGGGTCTTTGATTGTGCCAATCTGTGGCCTACCATGCTGCTGCCACTTCCAGGGTCTGTCATTGTGCTCTATTTGGCCTACTCATGCTGCTGCCACTTCCAGGGTCTGTCATTGTGCCACTCTGTCGCCTTCCAATTTTAATGACTGCTGCTGCCACTTCCAGGGTCTTTGATTGTGCCAATCCGTGGCCTACTCATGCTGCTGCCACTTCAGGGTCTTTCATTGTGCCCCTCTTTGCCTACACATGCTCCTGC